>JASAUF010000626.1:0-197500 GCA_030180095.1 Magnolia changhungtana | reverse complement strand
ATCTTGGTGGGCCCAATAAATGATTATGAATATTTTAATGGGAGGGTAATCCCTCTCAACTATGATATGTGGTGTAGCCCACCCAAGTCATAGATTGGCTTGCTTTTTAAGCCCGTGGCCCACCATGAAATGGTGTATCTAACTAATGGGGTAGATGTTCTACACACATCATGGTTGGGCCCACACACCTCGACCTCATAGAAAGTTCCCATGAGGTCGACCTCAAAGTACCATTTCCCATATATGTGTGTGTGTGTGTCTACGCGCGCGTGCGCGCGCGCGCGTGTGTGTGTGTGTGTGTGTGTGTGTGTGTGTGTGTGTGAGAGAGAGAGAGAGAGAGAGAGAGAGAGAGGAATGCTCACGTATGCACCTTTTTATGTGAGAAGTTATGTGCACCTTGTGTCATGGGCACAAAATCTGAACAGTCCACATGATATGACACTCCATAAAACCTCAAAGATTCAAAATTCATGATGATCGAAAACTCTAGTGGGCCATAGCAAAGGGAGAGGCAAATCAAGGGATGAACCTTTTTCTCTTTATAATGGCCCACCAGAGTTTTGGATCAGTCTAAAGTTAGGCCTTGGGGGATTCATGGGCCGCTACATCATGTGGATTGTGCCCATGGTACGTGTGCAAAGGTGTACGCAAGTTCTTACTTAAAAAAGATGCGCAAGTGAGCCTCTCTCTCTCTCTCTCTCTCTCTCTCTATATATATATATATATATATATAAGAACTTAACTCATTACTAAATCGGTAACTCATTACTAAATCGAGCCTAGTGTGAGTTCCTAGTCTTTGAATGTTGTTATAAAATAAAAACCTTCCATTTATCATGAAAAGCAAATATTGGTCCTAGTCTTTGAACATTGTCCTAAAATAAAAACCTTCCATTTATCATGAAAAGCAAATGTCCCAATTCTTATTCATCTACTTGATATTTTGAAAAAGGGGCACGGCTCCTAGGTGATAAAAGAAAGAAGAACTCATCTTCTTTCTTTTTTAATTACCATCCTCCCGCGCATATGTCCACACATATATGATATATCATATATGTGTCTGGATCATATTTGTATAGGGTCAGATACTCAAGGAGATTCCAATTATTATTAGATTATTCATTTTTTTTTCATTCAAGAAGTGACTTTTGACCCCTCCCCCGAAGGAATTCGGGTTGTGAGACACATTAAAAGTACAAAACTTAATAATATACCACTTCTACGAATAGCTCGTAATGTTGCATCTCTTCCACTTTTTATTGGCATTACTATGGTGGGATTTTAAAGAAATGGGCTTCATTTTTTAAGCTTCTCATTACCTGTAGGAGTCCCACTACCGTTAACACCTTTTTTAGTACTCGTTGAGCTAATCCCTCAGTGTTCCCTGTTCGTTCCGCTCACAACAATCCGATTAGTTCTCTACACTATATCAAAATAGAATCAAAGTAAGTGAGCTCCTGTCCCTATCTCTATTGGGGCTGACACTCTTGTGTTAGAGCTAATCAAGCTTCTTCCATTTCCCCGAGCCAGCTACTCTAGGAGGAATGTTTTTATGTGGTGCTAATGATTCAATAACTATATTTGTAGCTCCAGAATGTTTCAGTTTATGCTCCTACCTATTATCTAGATATACCAAGAGAGAGATTGGGATATGCACAAAAATCCAAGATTTCATCTTTTTGCCCAGAGCATTAAGAGTCTTTTTTTTAACAAAAGTTTGTTGGGTGATTCAATCTACTCTACGAATCTACTCGTAGCGGTAAGCTCAGGTCTTTGATGCTCATTAGTTAGGGTTCATCGCAAGGTTCGTCCACGAAGGGATGCTTTTCACTCCGTCTATACCTTTAATTGGCATGATTGAATTCTAAGAATTCTTCTTTTTTTAGGTGGGTGATAACCCTTCTCCTTTAGGACCCTTAGATTCTGAAACTATGCCTCGAGCTTCTTGAGTCACAGGTGACAGGTACATTCGAGTTGTGGTTAGGGGTGAAATGCCACTCGAACCCAAAGCTATGGCTTATATTCTTCATGTAGCATTCAGATCCAACATATAACAAGCATCACACCCCAATTCCTACCTGTGGGCCCCACCACCACTGGGTTCAATCTGGATGAATGACAATAGTATGACAAATATTAACCATATGAACAATACCCTTATAAATTGACAACTAAGATTATTTGCAGAAAAATAGGCACAGTCAATAGTTTGATCCATCTATTGCTTAGGATCATCGTGGATTACTTATGATTCTAAAGAAATACTTTTGCTAGTCAATCAACACCATCCATGACTTGTAAAAATGATGACTTCAAAAATAAGGCTAAATTAAAGGTGGCTAAGATCATTATCCAATCAATTATTATTTCGCATAGCAGCCTACAAAAATGTGTTCTCAATTTTATTAGTAATACAGATTGGGTGATTAGACCATTCAAGTGAACTAATGCAACTAGGAACACTATAACTTATAGAATACCGAAGCATGACAATTTCTCAAATAAAAAGATCCTCTCATTAAACATTGTTTGAAAACTTGGCAAGTCAGTTAGGGACTCACCCGAGTTAATTCAAATCACAAAAAACCTATCCGGTCATGAATAATTTTTATACAAAACTAATCCAAGTTCTTGGTAATTTGTCCGAGGTTTGCAATGGTTCCAATGATTTATTAAGTAGTGAAAACTCAACCGAGCTAATCTCTTGTAAAAGTTGCTACAATCAAGCAATTAATGGTAGTCTTTCTTATTAGTGAATGGATAATCTTTAATTTTATTAGTAATATTTTTAAAATTACTTTCTAATAACAATTTTATATCAATTAGTATCTTTAATTAGTTCAAATATTTTTTTATTTCCAAACCACATTATTCTCCTTCTTTATGAACCCACCGTACTTTTACCTTATTTGCAATACTTGAAGCTATATGGTACTCTTTACTCTTGAAAGGTATTTATAAATCTCCAATTTTCTCTTTATTTTGATTTTATTGTATATCATACAAATGGCCATTCATACTATTTATCTCCTAGGTTACATCACCAATTGATGTTTCTCATTATTAAAATGACAAGTCATGTAAGATATACATGTTATGGGAAAATGGGTCAACCAATGAGATAAGGTCAGGTCAGAACTCCGTGTACTTCGCCAGGTTGGTTAACAACTGATACGACTAAAGGCATGACTTCTAGCCTTAATCCGAGTAGGAAATGAGATCGGCCTTGACCTTTCGTCAGTCCTTGATAACGAGTTGGAAAACCCATTGATCCGCCCGATACCAAAAAGAACTCGACTACTACTCATTAAAGCAATCAGGTCAGCATAAACCCAGGTTGTCATAACCCTTCTCCTACTAGTTCTAACTAGGTCTTGACGGTGTTTACCCAAAATCCTAGCCAAGGATCTAGGAAGGCGATCGCAACACGGATTTGTCCGAGATCTTGGCCGAGGATCTCGAAAGATCCTCATGACATGAACGGGATCTGAATCCCTATATAATATGTCCCTACTAAATAGGGAGACTACCTCTTATGCCACCGCCTTCTCTTACCTATAAATAGGAGCATCGCCAATGGTGAAAATTACGCACAATCTTAAGCCTAAAACCATACTCACGAACCGACCTAGATTCCCTGCCTGACTTAGGCATCGAAGGGTCCCCTACTACAACAAGGGTCTCCTTTGTCCGCTCCTTATGCAGGTATTCAAAGGTTTAGTGTAACACCCTGAAAATCAGGGGTCATGCACATACTCGACTCCCGAGTTCTTGGGGTCACTTATAACCGATTTTCATTAATACGCATTTAATCAGGTTTAAATGCGCAGTAAGACAGCTCATCCTCCTCGTCAAGACTCGCACCGTCAAGCTCCTTGTACTCTGTGTCACCTATATCTATGGGAGAGTCTGGTTGGTATTTTAAAACATCGTCCTAGAGTGGGAGTGAGTGATCAACTCAGTAGGTGCTATTAGTCTTAAGTTACAACAAGTATCAATTAAATTATGGATTTAATGAAAGGCAATACATTCATAAGCTCCTAACAAATCTTATTAATGTGTGTGCATGATGGATGATATGATGCATGCCCTCGCCACAACACTCCCTTGAGCAACTCCATCTAACGATCGCGTATGACCAACACTCTCTCAGAGCGACCTCGACTGCCAAGTCGCCAACCTAGCTAATGCGATGCGATGATAATGTTAGCTAAGTTCTTAGTTAATTCCATTCATCAAGCAGATTGGGGAAACTGATACACCCCACGTATCAATGCCAAGAACTGGTTGCAAGGCCAAGGCCCCCCAATGTGTGAGGCCAAGGCACCGCGATCCTTGATCCCATTGGGTTCCCCATCCTCGACTTCAAGCACATGGGGAGTGCTAAGAAAGGGATCGCTCCTGGTCACTACGGGGAGGCGCGTCACCCCAGTGTAGGCCGACAACTCGACCACGGTGTCTCATTTCACCATGTCCGGCTCACGAGTCGGTGAATCGATTTCAAATGGTTGTCAATGGGCTCCAATGGTTGAAGGGTGTGCCAGGTTCCATACAGGTATGGGCAAACATGGTTAACAAGCATGATTGGTCAGTACATGGACTAGGCCTTGCGAGTCCAAGCGTGTACAAGACGGACGACATCGGGTACAAATGACCCATGTAGTCCAACTACTGTCGCCCATCTGCACTCGCCCAGAACCACCGGCCTAGCCTCAAGGCAACCCTACCAATGGGGCCACCTTCTCTCACCTCAGTCTGACCAACCTAGGGTTTGATGGTATTCCATAACGCTTCAACGATTCCAAATTTAACATCCAACACAAATGACGTCATGCATTCATATTTCCTAAACATGAAAATTCAAGTTTTCCTATAAGTGCAAATACTAACAATATTATGAGATAAACATGCATGTGTATCATGTGGGTTAGCAAGGAGATCAAGATCTATAAATGATTCATAGCATGAACATACAATAAGGACTAATACTAGTATAACATACATTAAGGACTTAAGCAAGCACATACATATAACAAGGATTAGAGTAACATACAAGCTATAAGGGATCACTAACATGAATCAAGCAATAACGAACATGCATTCATCAAACCCACGCCAAACATGTTGAGGAATAACAAACATGCCATAATCAATCCATATTAGTTGAGAGGATCTACAATGTAAGGTCTAACTTAGGTTTTCTCTAGATTCTTCAAATTCATCATCCAAGCAATCATAATCATTAGATTCATACTAAAATTGGTGCTAGGCCACCTAAGAATAATAGTTCGCACCTATGGATCATTGAGATCTTGGAAACGACCTAGGAGGGTGGATTTAGGGTCGATCGGCCGAAATTTCTAAAGCACATATTTGTATGTTAGAAATCTGTTGGGACATAAAAAATAGTAAGGAAGAAAGGATTGAAACAAGAAAAGATTGAGAGATAAAAAGAAAATTGGAAGATAAGAAGAATGAAATAACTTTCGATAGGTTGCGCGGGTCCACGCAACCGATGTCCATTGTGCCGGACTACGCAACCGAAGATCAGTTGCACATGACTGCACAACCAAAGATCAGTTACGCAGGCCTGCGCAGTTAGTTTCAGGAGAAGGTTTCCTTGAACGGTTAAGATTGATGCAAAGTGGGTCCCATGGCACCGAAATCGAGGTACCACACGTGTGAAGGCCTATAAATACCCCTCCCCTCCTTCATTTGGACGTATTGAAGATTTTTGAGAAGAAGCAGAGCAAGGAGGAAGATTGAAGGTAAGAGAGGAAGTCCCGGTGGGTTGCACGGGTCCGCGCAATCGATATCTGTTGCACGAGTCCGCACAACCAGACTGCTTTGCAGTCTGTAAAAGCAAGAGGGTCGTTATGCCGCTGGAATGGCTGAAGTCTTCAAGCTCCTTCTGTTCAAGTCTAAAGCAGAATGATCAGCACAAGAACATATTCCTCCTATGTCCTAGGAGATGACTGCAATCACTGATTAAATGCTGCTGAATTTGATATTTAACAATTATACTTATAATATTTCTTTTATTCTAAATAATCTATCTTAGAATCAAGGGATGTTAAAAAGATATAAATGAACCTAGTATTAATAAATTGTGATGATTGCTTCAGATACTCTTTCTCTGCTATGTTTGAATAAGATAATTTCCCAAATCAAACACATTTGTTTCTTGTTCAAAACAAAATGGCGACTCTGCTGGGGAGTTTTATTATCTTATTTAACATTAGCAGTGAAATCGTTATGAAACTTTCATCATAGTTTGGCGTCTTTTAGACACCAAAATGGCGACTCTCAGTGGGAACATCCTCCCCTTCATCTCTAAGATAAATTATTTAATTCTTTAACCACTAACTACAAACATGATTTGTGATTGAAGGTTCCTGCATCCGATTCCAACCTACTACTCATGGCCACTTCCACAAGAGAGGTGAACTTCTGATTCATTTCGACCGGGTTCATAATAGAATACACACCGAATCGAATTCCGAAGCACGTGACTCAAATCTCTACGAGTGGAAACAACATGACTCGGGGAACAGCTGGAGTGGTATCTGCGTCACCTCAACCATCGGGGGGTGATGAAGGTTGGACTGTTGTAGCATCTCGTAGAATGAGAGCACAGAATGCAAGAAACTCTAAAATGAATTAGCCTTCGCTAAGAATCAGAGGGCCGATAATACGTAATGCAGTCAGAAAGAATCCTGAACTCGCTCCCCCTGCAATATACCCCGAACGAAAGACCCCATTATTAACAGCGCGTGACTTCCCAGTTCTGAGTACCTTGAGAGTCAAATGGACGAGAGAGCAGAAAGGGAAAGCGCTGGTAATCAGATCGCCAATGTCCACGCCTCCCCAGGCAAGTGCATCAGTATAAGTGTTACCCCAATTGATTAATGATGTCGGGAGCATAGAAAAGCCCAATGAAACCCCTTCTTCGCAAGTCCCATTATGTCAGCATATTCTTGTTCTACCCTGACTACCGCCTCATCGAAGAGTGGGGAAGTTGCAGTACATATGGCCGAAACGAATCTAGAATGTAGAACAACTACGGAAGATCATATTAATGAAATGGCAGAAGCCCAAAATGCATTGATGGAGGAACGCAGAAATCTCAGAGAGGCCCTAGCGACCCTTGCATGTAATGTAGCTCGGATGACAGTTCCCCAAAGTATAATGAATGGACAAGAAAATCAGCCGGATGGCCTTCAACCACAGGGGGCAGGGCCACCGGGGTCCATTCCAACAGCAAGAACTATAACACAAGATGAGGTAAGACAAGTGGTTGAAGAAGCTGTTAGAGTGGAAAGAGAACGCGAGAAAACTGGTCGTTTTAGATATCTAATGTCGTTTCCAAAGGAGGTAGAAGATATCCCCTTTCCAGCCAATTTCAAGCATCCGAATTTTCAAAAGTTTAACGGGGAAGGACCCCCAGAGGAACATTTAATACACTTCATCACCAGCATGGGAAATTTTTCTACAATACCACAGTATTGTTTAAGATTGTTCAGGTCGTCACTAACACACAAAGCATTTCGATGGTATTCAAATTTGGCACCAGGATCGATACGTACTTGGGAACAAATGTAGGAGGTTTTCATGTCAAATTTTTTTTGTCAGAGCGTGACGTTAGTATTACGGAGTTGGCTTCCGTACGGCAGAGAGATAGAGAGCCGATAGAAAAGTTTATAGACAGATAGAAAACATTGGGAGCCTCATGCAGACAGTTACCGGAGGAAAAGGAGCAGGTCAAAATGTGTTTAAACTCTATGAAGACAAGAATCACGTTTGGACTCACCAGCGCCGATATCAAAACTTTTCGCGACCTAGCTACTAAAGCTCACACCTTGGAATTGATGACTCATAAGATGTCAGCATTCCACCATGAGACAGCTAGGAGGGTATCCACCAGGATGGCCGTGAATGCTATCGATTGTGACAAAAGAGGCAAAGATAAAAGGGATTTGAGGGAAAAGAGGCCGGACCGAAGGGAGGAGTGGAGCCAGGTAAGGAATAGATATAGTGGGAAAAGGCCCATGATGCTCAATTCTCATGAGGGATTTGCGTTTGACAAAGAAGATATCATCCCTATGATAACCCAACTGTTAAAGTCCGGCACGATAGAATTACCAGAGCCCAAACGCCCTGAAGATGTGACAAGAACCAAGGAAAGAGATTTTTGCGCTATCACCGCCTGGTGAGACATCTAATAGAGAATTGCTATACACTGAAATATATAATACAGCAGATGATAGATAGAGGCAAAATAGTACTCGGTAAAGAAAAGGAAAGGGGTACCATGACGATAGTAATTGTACTTACAATCGAGGGAAAGCTCGAGATGCAAATGAGAAGGAAGAATGTAAAATGCCAAAGAAGGTAGCAGTAATTACATTACGATCGGGTAAGAAGATAATAAGTCCTGTAAAACAAAAAATAAAAAATATTAGGAAAGAAGTCATTGAACGGCAGAACAGTAATGGTGAGAAAGAAAAGAAGGGCGAAGTGGCGAAAGTGACTTATGATGTGGTAAGTCATTTGAAGGGCATACCGGCTCGATTAAGTGTTTATAATGCACTTAAGCTATCAGAAGAATTTCGACAGAGTTTGGTTCAAGCGTTGTCCGATCACGACATTAAGAAAACTTTACTGGCAGAATTAGAACATGAAGAACATAATGAACAAGAAAATTGTCTACTAGCCATTTCCTTCTCCGACTATGATTTGACCTACGAAGCAGAGTATAACAGACCACTGATGATAGAAGGTCATATTCATGGGAAGAAGGTCAAACGGATCATGATAGACAATGGGTCCGTAGTGAACCTCTTGCCACTCTCAATGTTGAGTAAATTGAATTACCGTCGTTCAGATATATGCCCTAGTGGAATGATGATACAGGGCTTTAATCAAGATGGACAACGCGCGCTTGGTAAGATCACAATAGCGCTGGATATAGGAGAGTTGACTGCTATAAATGTAGTAACAACGTACAATCTTCTCCTGGGAAGGCCATGGATACATCAATATAACATTATACCATCTACTCTGCATCAGTGCTTCAAATACTGTAAAGATGGAATACAGTATAAAGTAATGGCCGATGCATCTTTGCAGATGCCAGTTACTATAAAGGGTTTGCTATAAAGGAGAAAAAGAATGATGAAAGTAAGGTCCTAAAGGACGTTCAAATGAATGTGATTGAAGAAAAAACAGAAAGGGCAGAATCATTTAAACCTGCAGCCAGGGCAGTCGCCATTAACCTTGTTATCAGCCAAAAAATTGAAAATTTTACAATCTAATTACACAATGCCACTGCCATAAGTTAAAAGGAATAAACCATTTTCGGCTGCTCCAGGGAGGTTTCGGGTTGAAGCAAGCGTAAAATACCTTAAACCAATAGAATTTTATGTTTCAGAAGAAGCGAACACAGGAGAAGAGACTGAGAATAATGTGTACCATGGTAGGCTAACGCCGCAAGACCTTAAAAAATATAGTCCGATAAGTAAGAAGATTATAAAAAACATGGGTTTCGATTATGAAGAACCCACAGGTTTGAACCATGGGAGAGGAATTCAAATCCCTATTAGAATCGGCCAGGATAAGCGAAGAAAATTTTAAGGACTAGGGATAAACTCATCGGTGAATATGATTACAGCCGTGCAGTCTTCTGCGGCAAGGCAAAGCTTCAATGACTCTAAAGAGAAAGAATTGATTAAACAAACGCAAAGGCAATTCTGTCCGGACTTGGTCCCCTGATAGAAGATGCAATGAATAAGTTGATACAAGTCCATTTTATCAGGAGGATCAAATATACCAAAAGTGCTACATTGATCCTATGGTGCATAAGCATGGATCCTAATTGAAATAAAAGTAACGTCAGTACGTCAGTTCATGACAGATGATGAAAAATGTGGAAATAAGCCTGAGAGAGCTGGATTTGCTTGATGAGAAATACTTGACCATCCAGCAGTAATTATGATCATATCAGGGGGCAAATTCAAGTCCAAATAAGACAAGGTGTACATCATAAAAGAGGAATACTCCAATAGGGCGAACAGAATCGTATATCGATCAATGCTCACTTTGTCACAAGGATCATTCCTGGAGACACTACTGATTTTGATCAAGAATATCATCAGAATAATGATTCTGCATCAAAAGGGGGCAAGAATAGATCATGGTCATGTATCATCTGATGAATGAATAAAGAAGAAGTTCGCAAGCATACCAAGATTATGTAAAAGCAAATATTGTAAAAGGAAAGTGAACATCGCCATCATCAAGCGAGCCTCTACAAAATTTTATCTGAAATTGATATCGTCACCAAGCTAGTATATTATGAATAACACAGATGGGTATAATCAAAGATATTAGTAGAAATGGTGATGTGTCAATTTCAAACAGAGATGTCTATCAGTCTCACAACAACTAACTATACCTATTATTGTCTTCTAAGACATTTTAAGGCAGCCTATAATCAAGCCAATGGCCAATTACACATATGACTTATCAAGATCGTCATTCGGGCAGCGGTGATAAACCAGTGGCCCTAAAAAGCCCTTGAAGGTGTAACGCCCTAAAAATCGGCAGTCGAGCAAAGCTTAGCTCCTGAGTTCCAATACATCACTTATGCAACATAGATAATGATGATTATGATGATAGCATTGAAACATGAATGGGATTATACCAAAACAGCATATCATACTCCAGAGACAGTTAAATTGCAAGCGGAAGACTGTGATAGATGTATAGAAAATATATACTATAGTAAGTCTCCAGAGTGTAATAAGGTTATCAGGTTAATGAATTACAAGTATAATTTCAAAATATACCAAAGGTGTAGTGTCATCTAGTCAACCTCCCTGTAACCCCGTCGATCAAGGCACGGCTCACATGAAGCTGCCAGAAAATAATATATACGAGAAAGCCTTCTCGTCGTCACAAAAGTCCTGCTCCGCCTCAGGAGTAGCGTCGCCATCTACAATCAGACAAAGTCTGGTGGGTGTCCGGAACACCATCCCGTAACGTGGGAGTGAGTGATCAACTCAGTGGAACAGTAAAGCATAGGTTAACATGTTATTAAAACAGTCAAAGAGTAATGATAAAGCAGTACAATCAACAATCCTAAGTACTCTTATTAATGCAAGTATGAAATGTTGTCATGATGTATGCTCTCGCTAACATACTCCCTCATGCGACACCATCTTACGTCCATGGCATGCTTTCATCCCTCAGTGCTCCACATCTTCCAGGCACATGCAGTGCGATATGAACATGATTACCAAGTTGTTATTAGTCCTTTTCATACAGCAGTATTGGGAAACTAAGGTACCTTCCTTATATCATTCCCAAACAATGATCCATTCTAGGGTCGTCAGTCCTAGATACTCTCATACGATGATGCGGTTATAGGTCACTGTAAAGGGCTGTCAGGGCTATTACACGGAATCATTACACCACTCCCCCATCACCTTACCAATACAGGCCTAGTTTATACTCTATTTACTATGAGAAGGCTCGTCGCCTCGTTGTAGATTCAGAGTATGCTCAAGGTCACTACACCGGGTACGGTCAGGGCTGTCAGGGCTGTTACACGGAATTGTTACACCACTCCCCCATCACCCATCAAAATAGTGTAGGCCGACAACTCGAATACAGTGTCCCATACCACTGTATTCGGCTCATGAGTCTGGGTTGCTCACTGGTCACTACGGGGAGGCACATCGCCCTAGCGTAGGCCGACAGCTCGACCACGGTGTCCCATACCACCATATCCAGCTCATAAGTCTTAGCGGATCGAGGTACCAAGGTTAACAGGGTTACATTGGTAAATTCGGTACCTTAGGTTCAAGCAGTAGCGTCCAAACATAGTGAACATACATTAGACAAATCGGGTTACTTGACGAGCTCGGCTAGCTCGAGCGCACGACAAGTTGAATGACATGAAGTGCATAAGCACTTCGAGTGGCCAACCACTATCGTCAACAGAAGTACGACTCGGGTTCGTCGAACGCATCTCACGTGGTGAATGAATCTCCGCCACAAATTCAATCTCGTTACTGATTGCCTGGACTATACAATAGCCCCAATCACATTCAATTATGGAGTAGTTAAAGCAATAATGGATCAAGATTTCAAATCATGCAATCAAATATCCAATATTGTCCGCTTAAGGCTGTCAGGGCTGTTGCACGGAATCGTTACACCACTCCCCTATCACCCTTCACGAATTTTATGGAATACAACTTAAACATGTGAAGTAGTCAGAGCAGAATTAAATAAACAAGTATTTTAAACATATTAACAAGTATGTTATAAAACACAATGTAAACAGGAAATCCAAACACATACGTTTCATAAACCAGTAAGTGATTAAACTAAACAACTTACAGGAAGGAAATCATACACATCACTAAGGTAGTTGAGAATCATATCTCAACACCCTTATACATTACAATTTACTAACTACTACTCATTTAAACATTCCAACAAATATTTTAGATTGCATACATCAACATACCTGACATATGTTGATCACATAGGTATTAGGCCAAATCCTTTCACTAGGGAGCTGACCTATGGATAATACTCATGCACCCACGACGGATAATCATGGCAAGCATGAATCCAAGTTCCATATTCATTTGAACATTTTCACAAACACTTGGGCTACACAATTTAACATATATAGCGTATATTGGTCGTGGCGTGATTTAGGGCAAATCCTTTCGTCAAAGGGGTATCGCCTATACAACAATCATATATCCATGACAATTAGTCATGGTGAGCACGAATGAGAATTCTATACTCATTTGGTCATTTTCACAAACACTTAGAATACACTCTTTTAACATACATAGTGTATACTAGTAAACACATGTATTAGGGCGAATCCTTTCGCCGAGTGAGTATTATACAGATATATAGCATGTTCATACAGTAATTAATCATGGCTAACATACTTTCAAAATTTGTACGTATATGGTATTTTCTACGATTATACAGAATACACAATATACCACAATTTGTATACGCAATCGAAACGCAAAACGAACATTGGTTTGTGCATGTACAATCACACTCAGATCATGAATCTATCATTATCTGACATTGAAAGCGTTGAAAACCCTAAAGTCTGCACCTTTTGTCGGTAAACTTGAACCGAAACCAGTTTGAACCCAACGCCTTTGTCTACGGCACAACGACAACCTGATTCATGAAACAGGTCAGCTATTCCATCACCTACACTCATGAAAATCCTAAAACAGCTTAGGGTTAGGTTTTCTTACCTACGAATGAAGCCGGAATCATCAGAAAAGTGATTAGATAGTGATGGTTAAACACGTATAGCAGGGGAATGGAGTATTAGGAAGATGTTCCCACTTCTCTCACACTTTCTCTCTCTTTTCTCTCTTCTCTCTCCTAGGTTTTCTCAAATTCGTATGGGATGAGAAAGTGAGGGCTTAAGGTCCTTATATAGGCCCAAAACTCACCAAATTAGACCCAGGGCCAAGGTATACTTAGGTTATGTCTAAATACGGACAGTTCCATCTCAACGGAGCACTTCTGGAAGCCCCCCTTGAGCCAAAGGTCAAACTTAAGCTCATAAACATTGGATCTAGATTGAGTTAAGTTTTCTTTCCATTCGGGTCTCCAGATCACATGTGGCGGACCAGTTTCAGTTCAACGGTCACCGGAACTCAATCAGGGTTACAAGTACATGGACATATATATGAAATTTCCCCTAATTCGAGGGTGTATTTGGGTCAGATTCTGATGGTCTAATTGCTTATATTAGGCCTGCAAGTGGCAAGTCTCAGATTACTTAAATTTAGATATTTATTTCTAACATATCCACGTTTCTCACACACTTCACTCCAAGCTCAAGCGAATAGGCCCAGGACATTAGCTGGATTTGATTTCTGAGATGGTTGTCAAGCCCAGCAAGGCGGTCCTAACCGTTTAACTTCGCGTTAATCGGACTTTCGACGTGCAGTCCAGATCAGACACAGAGTTTCGTGATGCTCCCGAGAGCAACTGGGTAATGAGATTGATCCTAGATTTTAGGGTAACCTAGCGTCAATGATTCTACAAGTTTTGGGTCTTGCAGATCATATTTAAAGTAGATCAAGCATATTTCGTAGCTAATCTAGTTTAGCACTTAGTTACTTTTGAAGGATAAGGTAGTGAAAGGTGAGATTTGTGAAGGAAAAGGGTTAAAAAGTGATTCTTGACTGTGGGATTGAGTTCTGACAAGTTAATAAGGTATTAGGATCAACCCATTTCCTAAGGACGTCTAATTTCAGGTTGGCAAAAATCCGGGATGTTACAGAAGGCTATCGTACGCATACCCATGCGGGTAGCTGATGGAGCTAAAGGCCAAAAGTCCTCAACGGCCAGTCATGCGTAACCCCCATGCCGTCTATATAGTTTTCTAGCAGTGTCACGGGGAATGGAGGAAAATACCTTTCCAAGAATGGGTTCAACCTTGCAGACGAAGAAAATGAGGGTCATAGTGTGAGCTTTAGATAGGCCAATCATGCGTAATACCCCCCAGGTTTATGGTTTGATTCCAGTACTAACTCATGGGGAAGGACTAGACTAAACCTACTCATTGATGGACTGGCAGCCCTAGACATGGTACCCTAAAGGTCGCCTTGTGAGCTCTGTGAGCTCTAGAGAGTTACCGTGGTCAACCCTGTGCGTAATTCCAACCGAGTTCACGGCCCCGGTAACTTCATTGGGCCCCTCTGATGGATCGCGGTTTGTGAACTCCCTAGGCAGTGAGAAGTCCAGCGAACTCCTAAGAGTTACAGAGACTATCATGTGAGACCCGGCTCCACTACTCAAGAGCTTAAACTGTGTGTGAAACTGACTAAATTAAAATCTAGTATTGCCAATGAAAATATATATATGAGTAAACGAAGTCACATAGGGAATCCCGCACTAACAAGCATAAAGTACTAGTGTTTATCTTAACTCATTAGTCAGTGATTATTTTAAGATTACTGCATAGACAATATGTTCGGAATAATGTATGATGTAGAAATGCATGAAAGAGATTATTGAAAATTATCACTGAAAATCAACAGAGATTCTTTGTTCAAAAAAGCATATACATAAGAGAAATCACATGCTTAAAGTTCTTCTACAATTCCTGCTATCCCCATGTACTTTTGCAAGTCCTCCTTTAATTACATCTGAGCTGCAATATGCTTTGACTTTTCTTCGAGAATGATCTTTGCTTGGTCAGGAATATCAGCCAGCTTATCTTCCAGCGATTTGATCATCTCTTTGCTCTTGAGTAGTTCAGACTTCTCAGCATTAGCAGACTGAATATTGGCTTGTATCCTTACTTCGATCTCCTTCACAGATGATTCCTTCTCACGATCCTTTAACTCTAGCTGCGATATCTCCTCTTTCAAAGCAGTGATGCAGTCTTGAATAACTACCTTGTCATCAGTATGAGTCCTCAGTTGTTCTTGAAAAACCAATTGTTCCTCATCAAATTCAGAAATAATGGAAGATATAAGAGAAGTTTTTTCCTTGCACAGAGTTAGCTGTTTTTCATATTCCAGGATTTCAGGAACAATTGTGATATTCTTCACTGATGCCAAAAAGATTATTCAATCATGAAATTTGAGAAGAGAATCGCGCAAAGTGGAGATGTTAATCTTTGCCATTCTTGCAGAACTTTCTAGAATCTTAATAGCAATATCCAGGTCTAACCATTGTTTAGGGTCTTTGAAGATGTGGACTATTGCTGACAAAGAGTTCTTCATCAAAAGCATCTTATGGACGAGAATCTTTGTAAAAGATGAAAGTTTGGATACAGTGGCCACAAACTCAGAACTTGCCACTCCACTGCGAGGAGGAGTCCCTGTAATATGAAGAAGGAAGAAAGCTAAGATAAGCACTACAAGTTAAAAGATGTACGGTTCCTGAAGATCAATATATAAATATACCTGCCACGGAAGCGTGACCAGCAACGAGAGGGATTTCTTGGATTGTAGAGGGATCCACTCCTAACATGTCAGCGAAAGAAGGTGCTCTGGCCTCTGTGCTTGAATCTGGAGTAGTAGGAGTAGGCAAATCAGCAGCCTCTACGGAAAAGATAATTTCACGGGCTATCCTTTTCGGTACTGTCAATGGAATTGGAGGAACCCTTGGTGAAGTCACTGGTGTAGTTGGAGGAGGGTTTAAGGAAAGAGTATTGCCCGTTTCAATATTAGTTACATGAGCGCCTAAAATGAAGATACGGCAATGATGATGAGATAATTATCACTAAATAAGCATATAAATATTTAGAGAACTTAAAGTCTGTTACCAGGTGAATATTCGTATTTCCCATAATCTAAGGGTTCTTTTTCTTCCTCAATTGTTGTAGGAGACTTTGCAGGAATATCGGCGCTAGGAAGAGTTTCAGAAATCTCATTAGGATGTTCTTTTTCAATATTCTCCATAAGTATATCCTGCTCTCCGTCAATATCAACTTCTCCTTCCTCAAAATCATCATCTTTATCCTCACTGCTTTCATCGTCCTCATCATCATCATATTCCATAGAAGTAGTACCCTCTGATGAAGAAGCCGAACTTTCATCTCCTAAGCTTTCTTCGTCTACTTCTTCAATCAACTTGCTTCCCTTTAAAAGAGGTTGCTTGGCTACTTTCTGGTTTGGGCTCTCTATCGGTCGGGACTGAAGGAGACGTAGATGCCTGTTTACCTCCTTCCTGAGGGGCAAGTGGCGACATTTGCATGCGTGCTCGAGATCTGGTCATAGGAGATGATGAACTGGGAGGAATAGGCTGTGAAGGGAGAGTTGGTTCATCCGGAGCCGGCTCATTCTGAAATGCCATGGTTTTTACCGGCACGGGAGAAGATGTTCATTCAATATCTTTTATAGCCCGGCCACCAAAGTCGGGAGGGACTTGTTCAAATTCTGTTAAGACTCCGTGAGCAAACCAACCATCCAGGGTATTGATGGGATTCGTCTCACGGATTGGCTCTTCTATCGATATTTTTCTACAAATCTCACCATGGTGGGAAGCATGGCTCTTCTCCGGAATAAAACCAATTCCACTCTCAAATTTTCTGCCTCTCAGGCTGGGCAGATGAAGAAAGATGGAGAAGTCCACTGGTAAGCATCTGTTGACCAAATATGACTGATGGTCCCACCACCTCATCCAACTGTATGAAATGCGAACTATGCAGTCGCAATTGGGAATTATGAAAGAAGAATTAAGTCGACCGCCCAATAGTTGCTTCCATATCATGGCCCAATTGATAGGACCAGTTCTGTAGCAACGCATCTTTTTGGTGACCAATCCGCAGTCTTTTGGCATGGCTTGATCATAGCCGAATTGGTGAGCAAAGCAGCTGGGGTAATAAGGCTCTCACCAGAATTCCGTCCCTTCTCGGAGAGGCAGGCTGCAAGAGTGGATAGAAAGAAAGAAAGCTCTTTCTACTACAGTAAGTGTTCTCTGATCCACCATATCAGTATCCTCAATGTAGCAATGAAGACGGAACTGGAAGAAGTCTATTTGGTCATCATCTCGAATTTTATTGGCCACCCATTCGTATGACCTTTTGGCCATAGCTCTCTACTGAAAGAACTAGAGTGGGAGATGCATGGGATGAACGTATGCCTTCTCTGGTGCTTCAAAGGTCCAGGGGAAGTAAACTCCCAGCCAACCAATAAAATAGTGCCATGCAATATATGCCGAAGAAGATCCGATGGTGGGGTTTTTGATGTGTGTTGCTATTTCTCTAAAGGCTTTGTAAATAGAGCACAGCAATGGAGGTGCAAGGGAATACTTTTGTCCCTCTACCAGATCACCGGCAACAACAAAGACTATAGGACGAATAGCATCTGCCCATTTAGAACTCGAAAGTACCACAATGCTTAGCCAATAGTCCAGGAAAGCTATGAGTTCCCCAAAAGAACTATAATCTGCTCTCTCCTTCATGTCATCACGAAGTTCCATTAGCTCCTTGCACCAGCAGTTACGGAATCTGTAGGAAAAGATAGAAGGTTGGTGCAAAAGAATGTGTAATAAGAAAAGGAAAGTTAATTTCTAGGTTTGGAAATACCTGAGCATTCTAGAGAAGTGTGCCAGCCATTGCAAAGGAGGAAGCTTATGGAAATTCAAAAATTTCCCCATCTCTTTAAAAAGCTTGATGGTAGTTTCAGAAATACAAGGTTTGCGATCAAGGGAAGATACAAACGCCAATTCTCTGTTTGACGGAATGAATTCATCATAGAACTTGCCTGTTAAAGGAAGACCTGCTATTCGATGCAGGTCCCAAAGTGTGATGCTCATTTCTCCAAATGGTAAATGGAAAGAGTTGGTTGTAGGTGACCAGTATTCCAGAAAGCCCTTAATCACGGTGGAATCCTTATAAAAGTATTTAGATGTAACTTCTATAGCATCATATAGGCCAACCTTGGCAAGCGTACTTGCATGTTTCTTCAAGATAGCTTCTACCCAATCGGAATAGTAGCATCGAGCAGTCAACAGACCTCTTGTACGGAAGTCTTCTAGTCCCCAGAGTTGATCACTATCTCCGAAGCACTGTCTGATGGTCTCGTTAAAATACTTAGGAAAGAGGTTATGTGGACTACGAAAAGGGGTTAGAAAGATCATTGGGTGAACTTCTTCAACGATCTGTCATGGCTTGTGCTTGTATTCTTCCCTGGAGAATGCGTAGTTCTTGTAAGGGTTATGGTCTCATACTCCTTTGGTTGTCAAATTTTGATGTGTCAAAACATCTATCTGTGTCTTGTGCTTATATGATGATTTTTATTCAAAACACTGCTTAAATACTTCAAGATGTTATAAGTTGGATTCTTCAAGATGTTACAAGTTGAAGCTCAAGATGTTGAAATTCAAGATGCTACTATGTTGATGTTCAAGTCTTAGAGAACGCCTCATGACTTCAAGACTAATAAGCAATGCATGAAGTAGTTGTTATGTTGATGAAGATCTCAAGGTTGAATTATGTTGATAAAGATCTCAAGGTTGAAGCTACAACAAAGTTCAAGACTTCAAGCTCCGATATTGTTCAAGATTTCAAGCCTGATATTGGTTCAAACAATCTACATTCGTTGAATCGTTGAAGTTCAATGTCCATACGACATGTTTCAGGTTTGAATGACCTTAGGTTAACCCTTTAAGTAGGTCATTTTGGATACATAAATCAAATGTTTATTTAACATAAGTTTGGTCTATTCCAAGACCAAATCCTAGCTCTTGTTTGACCGAGTCCCCAGCATTGGTTCGACTAGTCCAAGAAAATCCACGATCAGTCCTAATTAGTTGAAGATTTTTCGAATTTTTGGTACGCCCACGACCGATCCTGAAGTCCTTCGGCCGGTCGTAGGTTGGCTTCGACTTGTCCACGATCGGTCGTGGAGCTACGGCCGAAAATCCAAAGACTTATTTCATGGTCCTACGACCCGGTCGTGGTATCCACGACCGGATCGTAGGTGACCCACGACGGTCGTAGGGTACTCACGACCATCGTGGAACGACTTTTCAAAGATCGCGCTCAATTTTTCAAAAATTTGAGCTACGACCACCCGATCTGGTTTCTAAGACCAATCGTAGGAACGATTTTTTTCTTCTATAAATTGAACACGAAATTCGAGTTTTTACATCCTCAACTTCATTCCATTTCAAGAATTTTCAAGTAATCACTCACGAGATAAGTCTGTGTTTATTTTAAGCTAAATTGTGCTTATTTAATATTCCTTTTTGCTAGCTTATTTAATTTGATTTTGTTTCTCTATTCCAATCTTATTTGAAAAGAGGAATTATATTATTCCTTCTTCTTGGAATCAAAATCAAATATTGCTACGCCTTGACAAGTTAAATCTAAAATCTATTAGAATTTAGAACCTTATGAATGTGAGTATTGGAAATTGAACTTTGACATTCAATCATCTACTCCGATTGGTTCTAAAACTAAAGGAAAAATTCGGTATTTTACATTTCTGTAAAATTCATTTATTTTTGGTTTTGTTTGAGGTTAAGCGGAAAAATCTCATTGTATTGGTTTTGTTTGAGATTGAGCGGAAAAATCTCATTGTATTGGTTGTCGAGGAAAACCAAAACTTCGAGAAAAAGGGGTTTTTGAATTGTGTAAGCCCAAGTGAAAAAGACACAATTGTAAAGGTTTTTGGTGAACCCGAGAAAACCTATTTGATAGTGAGCGCTAATATCCCTGTGTGAGGATATTAGGAGTGGAGTAGCATTCGATGCAATGTGTTTTGTTGTAAAACAGGTTGGTGTACCTACAAAGCGAACCACTATAACTCTTTGTCTTGTGGATTAAATGCTTGCTTAATTTTCATATCTTTATCATTCGATTGTGTGGAATGTACAAGTGGATGTGAATGTTGTAACTATTTACATTTTCAAGCAAGTGTGGGGATTGTTGTAATAATTTAGATCTTTACTACGTATTTATTTTCAATTCCTTGCTATTTCATTTACTTATATTAACATTGAGTTCTTGATTCAAAAGAGGTTCTAGAAATAAGGTTGTCCTACCATAAGCCCTTGTTTATTATGGTGTAAGGTTGTCCTTAGAATCGAATTTGTATCATCTCTCAATAATTATTTATCAAGGTGATTTATATTTAGCATTGTGAATTGATTCATTATTGTAAGGGTATTGATTTACTTTAGTTCTAGTGATTTATTTATAAATTTGGCATAGTCCTATTCACCCCCCCCTCTAGGACATATAGCTTGGCCTTTTCAAGTGGTATCGAGCCTAATAGCTCATTTTTGTTGCTTTTTAGTTGGATTTATTTCTGAGCTAACGATCTAAGCTATATAAAAAGATGTCAATTTTGATAGCCTTTCGCCATACTAGGCCTCCACCTTTTGATGGCTCCAACTATGCCTATTGGAAAGCGAATGAGAATCTTCCTCGGATCAATGGATGAAAGTGTGTGGCTAGCCACAAGGTGAATGGAATCCTCCTACCATGGAAGTAACTGGTGTTGATGGTTCAAAATCTATGAAAATTACACCATATTTCCAATGGACCACATTTCGAGAAAAATGAGAGTAGTGCTAATGCTAAAGCACTAAATGCAATCACTTAAGCACTATCACCGGATGAGTTCAAAAGAATCATATCTGTGATATCGCAAAGCAAGCTGGGATATTTTAGAAATGACACACGAATGTACATCAATTGTCAAGAAATCTAAAGTCCAACTCCTCACAACTAAATTTGAAGAAATTCATATGGAGGAAAATGAAATGTTTATGGACTTTTACACTAGATTAAATGACATTGTAAACTCTATGTGGGGTCTTGGCGAAAAGATCTCGAGAAAGTAAAGTGTGTGCAAAAATACTACGCTCTCTTCTGAACGGTTCAATTCAAAGGTAACCGCAATCCAGGAACTTCGTGATACGGACAATATGAAGGTAGAAGAATTAGTTGGTTCTTTGCAAACTTATGAATTAAGTTTTAAAGCTCCTAAAGGTAAGTCTATTGCTTTGAAGTCATCTAAAAGTATTTCTCAAGAAAATTCGATTGAAAAAGTCGAAGATGATATGGCCCTTTTGGCAAAAAAGTTTTATAAGATTTTCAAAAGTAAGAAAAGAGTCGACTTTCAAAAGGCAAATGAAAAGAAACGTTCTAAACCTAAGTCTAAATCTTGGAAGTCATTGAAAGATAGTCAATGTTACAACCATCAAGAATATGGGCATTTAGCAAACAAATGTCCTAAAAAGGACAGATCCAAAAGGAAGGGTATGTTGGCTACTTGGGATGAATCGTCGATTAAAGCCTCTTCTCAATCGAAAAATTAAACCGAGTCGGGCGATGAACTTAAGGCCCTTATGACTCTAGCCAAGTTTACCTTTTTCAGATCACGATGATTCTACAAGTGAAGAAAATTTGGATAGTGATCATGAAAATGATGAAGATCTTCAAGATGCTTATAATGCCTTATATAAGGAAAGTTGTAAAATTCTTGTCAAACTTAAACTTCAAAAGAAAAGTTTTTAAACTTAAAGAATGTTTTGAAACCCTTGTTTTAGAAAAATCTCAAATTTCAGATTGTTTTGAAAAATCAAAGTGTGATCTAGAATTCAAAACCTCCTAATTGAAAATTTGAAATCGAAAATGAGAAACTTAAAAATGAAGTATCTTCTCTTTTGAGTTTGAAGGACACATGGAGATATGCCCAAGGTGATCCAAAATTAGAGAAATTATTATCCTGATCAAGAAAATGTGGTGATCGATCCGGGTTGGGCTTTGATAAAAACACATCTCCTAAACAGAAGAATGCTCCTTCCATTTTTGTGAAAGGAGAGACTTCTAACTCAAAAGGAAAAGGTACTAATCAAGTTGAATCTAAAAATACAAAACCTTTCAAAAACACAAAAGCACTATATAAATTTCAAAAATCGATTCAAAACCCGCTAGTTTGAAAAAAATTATTGATTTACTTAAGGAGCTATTAAAATCTAACTCTCAGTAGGTCACTCTTATAACTATAAACAAAAGAAGACCAATTATTCTCCTAAACCCAAAACAAGATCTTGAAATGGGTTCCCAAGGTTACTTGTTTGGTTGCTCACATCTTTGCTTTCAAAGCTACAAGCCATTCAAAATGGTACCTAGACAAAGTGGATGCTCCGGACATATGACAGACGACAAAGCTCTATTCATCGATCTCAAAGATATGACCGATGGGTCACTCACATTTGGTGATGGTAGCAACTATGAAGATAATAGCAAAGGTACGGTCCAACTCTATAACCTTCCCTTATTTAAAAATGTGTTATATGTTGAAGGTTTAAAACACAACTGTTGAGCATATCTCAAATATGCAATAACAACCATAATGTTAAATTTTCTAATCAAGGTTGTGAGATTACAAATGAAAAGGGTTCGTAATATTAACTGTTCTGAACTTCAAAACCTGCTATATAGTAAGCAACGGTAGCTCATCTAATCAAACGTGCTACATGGTCCATACCGATGAGAGACAGTTATGGCATAAACGCCTTGGACATGTACACTATCGAAATTTATCTGATTGAGCAAAAGTGAACTAATAAAAGGTCTACCTAAAATGCAAAAAAGTAGACAAGATTTGTGGTGAATGCCAGTATGGTAAACAAACAAGGAGCTCTCACAAAAGGTGAACTCCAATAACACCACAAGACCACTCGAGCTTCTCCATATGGATCTAATAGGACCAACAAGAACGGAAAGTCGAGGTGGCAAAAAGTACATCTTAGTTATTGTAGATGATTATACAAGATATACTTGGGTTTCATTCTTGAGAGATAAATCAGAAACCCTTGATGAAGTGAAAAAGATTATAAAACGGATTCAAACTGAAAAATGTTCTCAAGTCAGCAAGATCCGTAGTGATCATGGATCCGAATTTGAAAATAGCGGTTTTGAGAAATTTTGTAGCGATCAGGGAATATCACATGAATTCTCTGCACCTAAAACTCCTCAACAAAATGGAATCGTCGAGAGGAAGAATAGAGTGATTCAAGAAATGGGAAGTGTTATGTTAAATAGCATGAAGCTTCCTAAGAATCTGGTTTGAAGCGAGAATACACTGCTACATTATTAACAAGTGTTTATATTTGTAAATCTAATAATAAAACGGCTTATGAAATGTGGTTTGAGAAAAAGCCTTCACAATATTTTTCGAGTTTTTGGCACAAGTGCTATATTTTGCGTGGACCGTGAAAATTTGGGAAAATTCGACACTAAAAGTGATGAAGGGATCTTTTTAGGTTATTCTTTAAGCAAATGCTTATCGTGTTCGAACAACAGACCGGTGTGATTCAAGAGTCAATAAATGTTGTGATTGACGATCTTTTGAAGACACTCTTGTCCCTAGTTTAGATAATGATGAAGTTCTTATACTTGAAAAACAAGAAATTTCATCAAGTGAAACTAATCTGAATTAAGGATCGTTAAAGATCATCCAACTTCTCAAATACTTGGAAACCCTCTCACGGTGTGCGCACTCGTAGACAATTAGAGGACATATGTAACTACGTATGCTTTACATCCCAGATTGAACCGGGTAACGTAAAAGAAGCACTTTCGATGAAAATTGGATTCTTGCGATGCAAGAAGAACTTAATCGGTTTATCGAAATGATGTCTCGCAACTTGTTCCTAGACCTAAAGATAAACATATTATTGGAACAAAATGGATTTTCAAAAACAAATCGATGAACTGGGAAATATTATTCGAAATAATAGCAAGACTAGTTGTACAGGATATACACAAATTGAAGGTATTGACTATAATGAAACATTTGCCCCTGTAGCTCGTCTTGAGTCAATCGAACTTTTATCTCCATTGCATGTTTTAGGAAAATTAAAATTTATCAAATGGATGTAAAGAGTGCCTTTCTGAATGGTGATTTACATGAAGAGGTATATGTTGAACAACCTACGGGGTTTGAAGATCCTAAATTTACTTGATCATGTGTATCGTCTTAAGAAAGCTCTCTATGGTGCAAAACAAGCTCCCGTAGCATGGTACGAAAAACCGACTAAGTTTTTACCGAGTCATAATTTTCGGATGGGGTGTGTTGATAAGACGCTCTTTGTTAAGAAACATAACAATGATATTCTAATAGTTCAAATATATGTTGACGATATTATTTATGGATCAACCTACTAACATGACCGTTTGTTGAGTTTGCGAGATTTGATGAAGTCTAAATTGAAATGAGCATGGTTGGAGAATTAAACTATTTCCTAGGATTGCAAGTAAAACAACAACTGATGGAATTTTATTTCTCAAACCAAATATGCTCGAGTTTAATTAAGAAATTTGGATTTGAGAAAGGTAAAAATTTTGATACTCCTATGAGTACAATCGTAAGACTCTCAAAAGACTCTACAGTAATGATGTGGATCTAAATTGTATCGTAGTTTGATTGGTAGTTTACTTTATCTAACGCTAGT
This sequence comes from Magnolia changhungtana, assembly GCA_030180095.1. Lineage (NCBI taxonomy): Eukaryota > Viridiplantae > Streptophyta > Magnoliopsida > Magnoliales > Magnoliaceae > Magnolia > Magnolia changhungtana. The sequence continues at coordinate 172,507 of JASAUF010000626.1, read as the reverse complement.
AGACCGAGATATTGCTTTGAGTGTTGGTATTTGTGCTCGTTATCAATCAAATCTAAAGAATCTCACTTAACATTAAGTTAAGCGGATTATGCGTTATGTCGCAAGTTCTACAAAATTGGGTCTCTGGTATCCACATGAGACTAATGTTCAATTAGCCTGCACGCTTGAGATCTTGACTGGCTGAAACATTGATGATAGAAATCAACCAGGTGGTGGTTGTTTCTACATTGGAAATTGTCTTGTTTCTTGGTTTAGCAAGAAGCAAAGTTCTATATCGCTATCAATCTGGCAAGGTGAATACATTCTTCTTTGGAAATGCATGTACTCAACTTGTTTGGATGAAACGAATGTTAGCGATTATGGAATTACTCAAGATTCTATGATTTTATTTTGTGATAATTCCGGCAATAAATATCTCTAAAAATCCAGATTCGACATTCACGTTACTAAGCATATTGACATTAGATTTCATTACATTCGTGAATTAGTGGAAGAAAAATTAATATATTTGGATTACATTCCAACCTAGAGATTCAACTTATGCGACATTTTCACTAAATCGCCGACAAAAGCAAGTTTAATAAATTAAAGTTTGATCTCGGTATGTGCAATTTAAATTGAGTTTGCATGATTTTGTGTATCATAATGTACATAAGTTTGATGTTTTATTTGCTTAAATTTGAAATTATTTAAAAGAAAATAATAAGAAAAAAAAAATTTACAAATTTTGTCATTACTCGACTTTGTCATGAGAATACACGACGGTCGTCTGAACCCGTCGAACACGTGCCACACTGCTGTCGTAAATCACGGATTTCACTTAAAATTGGGGATTTTTGTCTTCTTCTTCATTTCTTCATTTCTCTCCAACGGTTCTAGCTACGACTGCCCCAACCCACCTTCATAGTTCTTCAAGGTTAGTGGTTCTTTTACAATTTTTTTTGTAGATTCTTGCTATTAGTGTTTCAAAACTCATGTTTGTGGAATCTATTTGATCATTCATTGCAGGTTTTGGGGTTTTATCTTGAAAAATCTGTTCTATCTAAATCTCATTTCTTCTATCTTGCATCTTGTTGTTTCCTTGAAATCCTTCTTTGAAAATGGATCCTAGAGGTAAAAAGAAAACTACTCGAGGTCTATCTTCTTCTAGATCAGCTTCTATTGTTCAACGTCATCTTCGTTCTCCTGAAAATGATCCTACTGATGCTCGAGATTTATGTATGCGTAATGTAATTGTTGAACGTCATGTTAATGTCAATCACATTGCTTCTTTTGGTATTCCTTCTTTGTTGGAATCTGTGGGATGGGATAACATCTTACATTGGGGTGGAGCTGCATACCAGTCCATTGCCCAATCCATGTTTGCATGTATCTGTGATTTTTCTCTTGAGAATTTAACTTTTAAAGTTGATACTCAAGAAGGTATGTTTGTAGTAGATCGACATTTGATTGCAGATATTATGGAAATACCTATCAATGATGAAAGCATTCCAATTAATATTTTACATGATAGTCTCTCGGAATCGAACGACGAATGCTTACTAGAGATTTATGTAATATGGATGTTCATTGGACTCATAAAGGTCATACACTTCCCTCAAGGTATTTGTTACCCAGGACACGTAGTACTTCATAAGATATTCATTTCAAATCTTTATCCACGTTACGGTAATAAAACCGAACTCACCGCTTTTATGGTTCGTGTTTTACATTCTGTTGTCTCTGCGTGCAAAATATGCCTCCTTCTTTAATCTGTCATTCCATTATTACATTGGCGTCACCATCCTGGACATAGTGATATACCCTTTGGTTATTTATTGACTATGTTAGCAAATCATATGCTCATAGCTATGCCTACTAGAGAAAAACCCATCCACCATCTCCCTTTTAATAATTCCAATCTTAATAAGATGACTTTAGATTTGGCTAGAGGCCAAGTGGATCTTGGTAGCAGTGGTGGTGAAGCGGTAATGTTGAAGCTAGTGATCTTCCCGAAGACGTGAATATGGATGACTTATTTGAAGAACTTGAGTCGACTTTCACTGATGATCCCGATTTTCACCTTTCTCCGATTTTGATGAAAGATTGAATTCTCTTCAAGCGGTGGCTGGCTCAAATTCGTGTTACTCAAGACACACAATTTTCTTATATGCGTAAATATATGAGGCGAATTGCTAAGGGATTACACAAAATTGATCCATCTAATCCTGCACCCTCTTCTGGTTCTGACTGAATTTTTTTGGGTCTGTAATATTTACTGATATTAGCTTGCATCTCAAAACCTTTTTTGGTTATGGACAATTTTCTCTTGCTTCAACTACTAATTTCATTACTGTTCTTCTTCCTTTGTCATTTTGTGACAAAAAGGGGGAGAAGTTTGGTGTTTGTCATTTTGATGTCATTTTGTCATTTTGATGTTAAACTTATCTATGTGCTTCTATTACTCAGGGGGAGTTAAACTTCTCAAGAGTTATGGGAAAATGATTATTGCTTAAACTTCTCAAGAGTATGGGAAAATGATTATTGCTTATCATGTCTATATACATCTGTGCATCTGTGCATGCTTTCTACTTCTCTTATGTCTATTGGAAGTATTATTACTTGGTGTTTTGTCACAAATTTGACAAAGGGGGAGATTGTAAGGGTTATGGTCTCATACTCCTTTGGTTGTCAAATTTTGATGTGTCAAAACATCTATCTGTGTCTTGTGCTTATATGATGATTTTTATTCAAAACACTGCTTAAATACTTCAAGAAGTTATAAGTTGGATTCTTCAAGATGTTACAAGTTGAAGCTCAAGATGTTGAAATTCAAGATGCTACTATGTTGATGTTCAAGTCTTAGAGAACGCCTCATGACTTCAAGACTAATAAGCAATGCATGAAGTAGTTGTTATGTTGATGAAGATCTCAAGGTTGAATTATGTTGATAAAGATCTCAAGGTTGAAGCTACAACAAAGTTCAAGACTTCAAGCCTGATATTGTTCAAGATTTCAAGCCTGATATTGGTTCAAACAATCTACATTCGTTGAATCGTTGAAGTTCAATGTCCATACGACATGTTTCAGGTTTGAATGACCTTAGGTTGACCCTTTAAGTAGGTCATTTTGGATACATAAATCAAATGTTTATTTAACATAAGTTTGGTCTATTCCAAGACCAGTCCTAGCTCTTGTTCGACCGATCCCCAGCATTGGTTCGACTAGTCCAAGAAAATCCACGATCAGTCCTAATTAGTTGAAGATTTTTCGAATTTTTGGGTACGCCCACGACCAGTCCTGGAAGTCCTTCGACCGGTCGTAGGTTGGCTTCGACTTGTCCACGATCAGTCGTGGAGCTACGACTGAAAATCCAGAACTTATTTCATGGTCCTACGACCAGTCGTAGGTATCCACGACCGGTCGTAGGTGACCCACGACCGGTCGTAGGGTACTCACGACCAGTCGTGGAGCGGCTTTCAAAGATCGCGCTCAATTTTTCAAAAATGCATTGAGCTACGACCAGTCCTAGGTTTCTAAGACCAGTCGTAGGAACGATTTTTTCTTCTATAAATTGAACACGAAATTCAGAGTTTTTACATCCTCAACTTCATTCCATTTCAAGAATTTTCAAGTAATCACTCTGAGATAAGTCTGTGTTTATTTTAAGCTAAATTGTGCTTATTTAATATTCCTTTTTGCTAGCTTATTTAATTTGATTTTGTTTCTCTATTCCAATCTTATTTGAAAGAGGAATTATATTATTCCTTCTTCTTGGAATCAAAATCAAATATTGCTACGCCCAACAAGTTAAATCTAAAATCTATTAGAATTTAGAACCTTATGAATGTGAGTATTGGAAATTGAACTTTGACATTCAATCATCTACTCCGATTGGTTCTACCGTCAATTTGCTAAAGGAAAAATTCAGGTATTTTACATTTCAGTAAAATTCATTTATTTTGGTTTTGTTTGAGGTTAAGCAGAAAAAATCTCATTGTATTGGTTTTGTTTGAGATTGAGCGAGAAAAATCTCATTGTATTGGTTGTCCGAGGAAAACCAAAACTCGAGAAAAGGGGTTTTTGAATTGTGTAAGCCCAAGTGAAAAAGACACAATTGTAAAGGTTTTTGGTGAACTGAGAAAACCTATTTGATAGTGAACGCTAATATCCCCCGTGTGAGGATATTAGGAGTGGAGTAGCATTCTGTGGTGGTCATTTGTAAAACAAGTTGGTGTACACACAAGTGAACCACTATAACTCTTTGTCTTGTGGATTAAATGCTTGCTTAATTTTCATATCTTTTATCATTCGATTGTGTGGAATGTACAAGTGGATGTGAATGTTGTAACTATTTACATTTTCAAGCAAGTGTGGGGATTGTTGTAATAATTTAGATCTTTACTTCTGTATTTATTTTCAATTCCTTGCTATTTCATTTACTTATATTAACATTGAGTTCTTGATTCAAAAGAGGTTCTAGAAATAAGGTTGTCCTACCATAAGCCCTTGTTTATTATGGTGTAAGGTTGTCCTTAGAACTGAATTTGTATCAATCTCTCAATAATTATTTATCAAGGTGATTTATATTTAGCATTGTGAATTGATTCATTATTGTAAGGGTATTGATTTACTTTAGTTCCGCTGATTTATTTATAAATTTGGCATAGTCCTATTCACCCCCCCCCCCCCCTCTAGGACATATAGCTTGGCCTTTTCAGTTCTCTCCTTACCCATGAAGCGGTGTACATCAACTTTTCCCCATCTATATAATCCTTCGGCTCACAGTCAAGGATGGATTAATGGTGATGTACATTGAGGGGGATCACCATGATACCTTCCGAGTGAGGGTTGTCAAATTTCATAAAGCCCTCAATGACTCGAACCGATTCCCATGAGTTTTGAAGCTTCTTCTTATTATTCTCCTTGATTTTCTCTTCAAATTCCTTTGGCTTGTTTCGATGAGTTTTCTTCGAACGTGAAGCAGGAGGAGTATCTTCTCAGGGAGGAGGCCTTTGGCTATCTGTGTGGATATGAGCAGTGGTTTTCAACCATTCATCCCAGTCATACTCTCTACCATGCTTTGGAGGACATTTTAGGTCCCCTTGTGTGATCGCTCGGTGAATAGGAGATGACAGTGATTCAATGCGGTCGGTGAAGTCGAAAGTCTAAAGTACGGGTTCTTTGAAATACATAGGGTTGTGGACAGCAGTTTTGGTTTGTTTGGTTGGCGGTTGATTGGAAGAAGGGGAAGGACAGAAAGAAGAGGGATCGGGAAGATCTAAATGGGAAGGTTGCTCAGATGGTGGGTCCACAGGATGGAAAGTACGCTTAATACGAGACATGATGAAAAAAGAGTTAAGGGCCTGAAGGTAATTAACGAAAATGTTCACAAAAAAGTTGAGAAAATTAGCTAAGTACTGGAAAAAGGACCAAGTTCAGGAAAAATTGGCCAAGTCTAGGTTGCGCGGGACCGCGCAATCAAAGTCTGTTAGGCGAAACAGCGCAACTCTCACAGGATTTGCACGAACAACGAAGTTGTTGCACGAGACTGCGCAATCAATATTGGTTACGCGAGGAAAATTGCAGGAGCAAAGGTTCACCGCAGAATAAAGGAATACAGAAATGACTGCAGGATTGGAGTATTTATAGGGTGTGCGGTCGAGTGCAGTGCGCGAGTTTTTGTTGTGCGGACCCGTGCAAACGCGGTCAGTGTGATCATTTTTTATCCTTTTCTTTGATTTTTGGGAAAACAAAGAAATGATCAAGGGGGCATCTGTTAGGACATAAAAAATGGTAAGGAAGAAAGAATTGAAGCAAGAGAAGATTGAGAGATAAAAAGAAAATTAGAAGATTAGAAGAATGAAATAACTTTCGATAGGTTGTGCGGGTCCGCGCGACCGATGTCCATTGCACCGGACTGCGCAACTAAAGATCAGTTGCACATGACTGCACAACCAAAGATCAGTGGCGTGGGTCTGTGCAATTGGTTTCAGGAGTAGGTTTCCTTGAACGGTTAAGATTGATGCAAAGTGGGTCCCATGGCACCGAAATTGAGTTACCACACGTGAGAAGGCCTATAAATACCCCCTCCCCTCCTTCATTTGGACGTATTGAAGATTTTGGAGAAGAAGCAGAGTAAGGAGGAAGACTGAAGGTAGGAGAGGAAGTCCCAGTGGGTTGCGTGAGTTCGCACAACCGATATCCATTACGTGGGTCCGCGCAACTAGACTGCTCTGCAGTCTGTAAAAGCAAAATGGTCATTATGCCGATGGAATAGCTGAAGTCTTCAAGCTCCTTCTGTTTAAGTCTAAAGCAAAATGATCAGTAGAAGAACATATTCCTCCTAAGTCCTAGGAGATGACTGCAATCACTGACGAAATGCTGCCGAATTGGATATTTAACAATTACACTTAAAATATTTCCTTTATTCTAAATAATCTATCTTAGAATCAAGGGATGTTAAAAGGATGTAAATGAACCCAGTATTAATAAATTGTGATGATTGCTTCAGATTCTCTTTCTCTGTTATGTTTGAATAAGATAATTTTTCAAATCAAACACATTTGTTTCTTGTTCTAAACAAAATCCATGTCAATCCCTTCTCAACACAAGGGTTTCAAGAAAAATGGATGAGGGATTTACCTAGGCGATTAATGGAACGAATGGGCGGTCGTGGAGAAGGGTTTCTTCTTGGAGGAGAGGTAGGGAGTCACAAGATTTTATTTCCTTGGGCCTCACCTCGATCTAAGGTCCACCTTGCTCTTCTTCCCTCTCTCTTTCTTCTCCTTTCTCCTCTTTCTCTTCTCCCTTTTCTCTCTTTTCTCTTTCCTTCTCTAAGGCAAAATCGTATGGGGAGAGGGGGTGCCCAAATGAGGGCCTTTTATAATGCCATAGTTGGTGTAAATGACCCCAAGGGCTAGGTTTTTACTATACTAGACCTATGGGAGGGTCTTTCTAAGCTCTAGGGCCCACTATGGGGTGTACATATTAATATACACCATAGGATAGTTAACCCTAATGATAATCTATGTATAGATACGATCTGTCCGCCATTTGGATGCACCGATCGACAGATATGATTAGAAGTCTGTTCAACGGTCACCGATAGTCGATCGGGGCCGCGGCTATATGGATATGAGCAGAAAAATATCCTCACTCCACATGTGAAGTTTGGTTGTAAACTGACAGTCCGAAATCCTCAACTTTACATAAGAGTAGACGACCCAATTCACTTAAGTTTTAGCTTTTTCCTTTAGGGTATTTGCACTTCTCATGCACTCGTCCTTTAGCTCAAGTTGAGCGATTCTGAACTATACCCAGGTCCGACTCCCGCGATGGAGTCAAGCCCAATAAGGTGGACATTATTCTATAGTTTTGGAACTAGTGGCCCACCAATGAGCGGTCTATACCTTGTTTGGAAAATCGGGGCATTTCTGGAATGAATTTGGTAGTGAGATTTCTCGTGGGCACGGATTAGGGTTTGGATTAACTATGTTCATAGTGTGGCCTATTTATAACTAGTAAAAGTGGAGATTTGGTCATAATTACTTTAAACCATCAGTTTTAGGCTAAAAGAGTAACAGGGTTGATTTAGTCTATCATTCAAGATATGGGCCTTATCTAACTTGGCTTCCATTAGATCTTCAATTTAGTCATGATTGTCTTAATTAGTTAGCGATGGGTCAATTAGATTTGGGTCTCATGTGAATAAATCATGGGGCTACACCTGATGTTCAAGTGATCGGGCGAATTTGTTGGCTTCCTACGGTTAATTAATCGGACTCGTGCAGTTCTTTACTAGTACCACCCCTGTATAAACTAACATTGAGTGTTAATGGTCATTAAGTGATATTATAAGTTAATTAATAAATAAATAAAAATTTTAAGGATTTTTGGAAATCCAAAATAGTGAAAATCCAGGATGTTACATTCAGGGAAGGCTAACCAGATTTCTGCATTAAAAATTTGGCGCCGTTTATGGGGACGACATCAAAAGCCGTTCTCATCACCTATAAGGGTCTGATAATGGAAAGGGAGAAAGAAAGCCCAAACCACCATCGTTGTGCCCATCCCTGCGCCGTCAAAATAATTGTAGATCATCAGGACTCATCTTCCCAACTTCTGACTGATTCTGCGCCCATAGGCCAGACACAATGGTCTTGGAATCGGGGTGGTCGGATCATATCTCTTGAACATTGAGCTGAACCTTAACTAGTAATCGCGATCAAATAAGGCAATTGCTGGAACAAAAAATCCCTTCTCCCAACCAAGGGGCTGAGGAAGTTGTCACTCGAGCAGCCATAGAAATATCTGCACCATCTCAAGCACCCATCGGCTCCCGGGGGAACAGACAAGTCGACAAGACACTAAGGCCAGCACCCTCCCATGCTTCAAGCACCGTCGCACTGGCGGCCTCCGACTTATGTCATAAGATGGAGAAGAAAAGGCATGACAAAGCCCCCGAGGCCGAAGCCGAAGCAATAGCCGAAAACAATGATCCCTAGGAAGCCGAGCTCAATGAATTACAAGATTAGATCGATAACATAGGATAGGCTTATCGCACGTACGCCCCGACCTCAATAGAAGCATTACTGGAAGAAACAGAGTCCCCATTTACTGCCGACATCATGCACGCCCAGTTCCCACCCAGGTTATGAATGTCGCAGATCACCCCTTATTCCAAAACCACCAATCCGACCTAACACCTTGAATCTTTTAGGGCTTGGATGGAACTTCATGGCATATCTACCGTGGTTATGTGCTGGCCATTTTCCTTAATCCTAACAGGAGCAGATCGAAAGTGGTTTCGGCAGTTGAAGCCATAATCCATTAGCTCGTTCAAGCAGCTCAGCAAAGCGTTCATCACTAACTTCATCAGAGGAAAGAAAGTGCTCAAACCAACTACTCACCTCATCATCATCATCCAGAAAGAAGACGAGCTGCTGAAGGACTACATCAAACGCTTCAACCTAGAAGCAATGCAAATCGAGGGATATCTAGACCACATCACCTTAGCCATCATGATGGGAGGCCTGAGGGAGGGGAGGTTCCTCTTCTCACTCGACAAGAACCCACCAACAACACTGTCCGATCTCCTTAATTGAGCTCAAAAATACTCCAACACAGAGGAGCTTTTCAGCTTGCCAAAAGCTGCTCAAAACCAGGGTAGCTCGACTAAGGAAAATTGACCTGAGGAAGAACAAGCCTTGACCACCAGCAACAAACAGAGAATGGATGGCAATTCAACTAGAGATCAACATCCGAACAAACAACCTGAGAGCAGGTTTAGCTCTTACACCCCCTCCCTCAATGCAACTCCCAAATAGGTTCTCATGGATGTTCGGGACAAACAAATCCTCAAATGGTGAAACAAAATGAAATCTGATACCGATAAGCGGGACAAACGCAAGTACTACCAATTCCACCGTGACCACGTCCACTCAACCAGCGACTAATTTGATTTAAAAGAGGAGCTGAAGCCCTCTCCATAACGAGCATTTACAAGAATACGTCAACAGGAGAGAAGAACGAGCAGATCGAAAAAACAAACACGCCATCAACAAAGAAGCAATCGGGGAAATTCACACCATCTTCGGGGGACCCGCTAGAGGAGGAGACTCGAACCGATTGCGAAGAGCTCATGCCCGAAGTATCAGTCACAGTAGCTCAGAGCATCAAGTCCACAAAACTAGCAGGCCTTCGAAGGAACAGAAAGTGGCATCATGTGAGCTGAACTTCACCGAAGAGGACGCCCGAGGTGTCCACCACCCCCACCATGATATATTAGTGGTGACCATGACTATAGCCAACCATAAGGTATTTTGGATATTGGTGGACAACGGCAACTCGACTGACATCCTCTTCATTGAAGCCTTCGACAAGATGGGAGTCGGGAGGTCCTGACTTCGACCTGTTAAAACTCCCTTGCTTGAGTTTGCAGGGGACAAAGTCACCTCTGAAGGATCCATATAGCTCCCAATCATGGCAAGAGAAGGATAGAACCAAACAACGACCATGATCGACTTCTTGGTGGTCGATTGCCCCTCCATCTACAACGTCATCCTCGGACGACCTTCCCTCAGCATTCTACGAGTAGTGGTATCAACATACCGTCTCGCGATGAGATTCCCAACTGAGCATGGAGTCGGACAGGTCAGAGGAGATCAACAAGAAGCTCGACAATGATACTTCATGGCGTTGAGAACACAGCATAAGTGATTGCCATCACCTCCTTAGATCCTCGGGAGGACTCAGTCGATAGAGGGTGTCCAGTGGAGGATCTCGTAAGCATCCCACTTGACGAATCTGGTCCGACTAGGATGGTCCAGATCGACTCATCACTGACTCCAGCTCTATGGGATAAAATCATGAATCTCCTTCGACAACACACCGATGTATTCGCTTGGTCCCATTAGGACATGCCCGACATCAATCCAAAGGTAATAGTCCACAAATTGAATGTCGACCTTGACCACTGACCAGTAAGGTAGAAGCGATGAGCATTCAAGCTAGAACGGTATGCAATAATTGGTGAAGAGGTCGGTAAACTCCCCGAGGCCAGTTTCATCGAAGAAATCTATTACCTCGACTGGATCGCCAACGTCGTCCTGGTGAGAAAGTCCACTGGAAAGTGGCTAGTCTATGTTGATTACACTGACCTACATGAAGACTGCCCTAAAGACAGTTTCCCTCTTTTGTGAATTGACCAGCTAGTCGATAGCACAGCCGGGCATGAACTCCTAAGCTTCACGGATGCTTACTCTGGATACAATCAAATCACCATACATCCCTAAAACAAGCAGAAGATAACTTTTGTCACTGATAAAGGACTTTACTGCTACAAGGTTATGAACTATGGGCTGAAGAACGCCGGGGCCATATACCAACGGCTCGTATACCAAATGTTCACTAAGCAAATCGAATGCTTCATGGAGGTCTACGTTGATGACATGCTCATTAAAAGAATCAAATTTGCAAGCCACATCGCCAACCTCGAGGAGATGTTTACAATCCTACGAAGGCATCAGATGAAATTAAATTCGAGCTAATACACCTTCGGCGTCAGCTCAGGAAAGTTCCTTGGCTTTCTGGTCAGCCAGAGGGGGATAAAGGCGAACCCTGATAAAATCTGGGCTCTGCTGAATATGAGCTCGCCCAATATGACAAAAGAAATTCAATGCCTCATAAAGAGAATAGCTGTCCTCAACCGTTTTATCTCCCAAGCCACTAATAAATGTCTCCCCTTTTTCAAGAAATTAAAAGGGAAATAAAAGGTAGAGTGGATCGAAGAATGTGGGCTCACCTTCCAGCAACTCAAATAGTACTTAGGATCTCCACCACTACTTTCAAAGCCCAAGAAAGAAGAGCTATTACTGCTATACTGAGCAGTTTTAACAGCAGCGGTCAACTCGGCCCTTATCCGGGAGCAAGAAGGGAAACAACTACCAGTGTACTACATCAGTAAACCCTGGTCCCAGTAGAGACCAGGTATCCAGACATCAAGAAGATCACTCTGGCCCTAGTTGTCTCGTCCCGTCGGCTGTGACCTTACTTCCAGGCCCATATCATCGTAGTCTCGATCAACCAACCTCTTCGCCGGGTACTCCAAAAACCGAAGGTATCGGGAAGACTTACGAAATCAACAGTTGAACTCAGCAAGTTCAACATTAAATATCAGCACCAAAGCACCATTAAAGGACAAGCAATGGTTGATTTCATTGTCAAGCTCATGTGTGAGAGCAACCTGGGGGCCAGTCCGAGCAACAAGATTGATCAGCTTAAAGATCGAACAACCGAGCCAGATCTTCCAACATGGACATTGTACATCGATGGTTCATCAAATTTTAAAGGCAATGGGGCCGGGGTAGTCCTTGAGGCTCCTGATCAGACCTGCACATAATATGTCTTAAGATTTGGATTTCAAACATCGAACAACGTGGCAGAATATGAAGCACTACTGGTCGGGCTCATGCTGGCAGCAACAATGGGAGCTCAGAATCTGTAAGTCCATAGTGACTCACAGTTCGTTGTCAACCAGATAGCCAATGAATACCAGGCCAAAGAAGAGAGAATGAAAGCTTACTTTTAAAAAGCCCGAGAACTTATCGGCAAATTCCCTAAATGTGATATCGGCCTAATCCCCAGGTTAGAAAACACCAAAGTAGATTTGTTAGCAAAGTTGGCCACAACGGCCGAAGACAACATCCCAAAGTCAAACCTAATCGAGTTTTTAGCCGAGCCAAGCATCAACAAATCTGACCCGAACACAGTCCTCCCAATGGATTCAAAGCCAAGCTGGATGGACCCAATAATCAACTACCTTCAGGAAGGCAAACTGCCCAAAAATCTACTCGAGGTACGAAGACTCCGATCCAGGTCAGCCCGGTACACCATGATCAGGGACACTTTGTACAAAAGAGAATTCTCCCTGCCATACCTCCAATGTCTCCGACCCAAGGAGGTCAGAGACCGAATATGTTCTCAAAGAGATACACGAAGGAATTTGCGACAACCATTCCGACAGTCGTGCCCTTGCCCATAAGGTCATTTGTCAGGGATACTTTTGGCCGACCATCCAAAAGGATGTCAAGTAGTACGTATAGAGGTGCGATAAGTGTTAAAGGTTCGTAGCAATACCTTATCAGTCACCCAAATAGCTAACCCACATGATCGGACCATAACCCTTCACACAATGGGGAATAGACATCATCAGTCCCCTACCAAGGGGTGTGGGACGGACTAAATTCGCAGTTGTCGCGGTCGATTACTTCACCAAGTGGGTTGAGACCAAACCCCTGGCTAAGATCACCGAGTAGAAAATTACTGACTTCGTCTGGAGAAGCATCATATGTTGGTATGGAATCCCGCGCATGATCGTCTTAGATACCAGGAAACAGTTTGACAACGATCGGTTCTGAGGTATGTGTGAGAACCTAGGAATTCGAAACATCTACTCATCACCTCGGCACCCCCAGGCCAATGGGCAGGTTGAAGCTATCGACAAAATCATCAAGAACCATCTCCGGGCCAAGCTTGAAAAGCCAAAGGAGCCTGAGCCAATGAGCTCCCTCATGTCCTCTGGGCATATTGGACCACTGCCCTTACGGCCACAAGGAAAACTCTTTTCTCCCTGGCCTTTGGAGCTAAGACCATTATCCCAGTTCAAATGAGACTTCCCATCACTCGAATCCACTACTACGTCGAAAGTCAAAACATCTAATAAATGGCTATAGACCTCGACCTGTTTGCAGAAAGAAGGGAGCTAGCTCAGCTCAAGGTAACAGCTCGACAACAGCAGGTCGCCCAGTTCTACAACTCCAGTGTGAGAACGATGAGATTTCGAGTCACGGATCTAGTCCTATGCAGAACATTCAAGAACACTGAAGAACCTGGCTTAGGGACACTAGGACCAAACTGGGAAGGGCCCTACAAGGTGACGAGTATGACCCGACCTTAGACCTATTGACTCAAAGATATGAAAGGCCGACCACTGCCGCACCTATGGAATGCCGAACATCCAAAGATTTACTACCCGTGAAAGTCTACTTATATTCCAAATCTTAGATCCAAATCTACATTTTAAGTGTTTATACTTAAAGCATTAGATTATAAGTGCTTATACTTGAAGCACATTTTAGTTTGTCAAATTTAGTAGTCCGGTTACGATCGTAAGCTCAACTGAAGACAAGTTATCAACTCGATCAAGCATTTGTGTTGTAATTCTTATTTTTTATTAGCTTATTCTATTCTCCTTCTCAAAGTTAGATTAAACTATTTTTGATAGAGTAATCCATACTCTACTTTGAAAAAAGGGAGAATCGAATCTGCAGCAATATGGTTTCATTTATTTTATTGAAAATCTATTAGATCCCTTTATATCTTTTTGGGTTGAACTCATACAAAGACTTCATCAATATCCCAAGAAAAAGATCGTTGCATTCAAGCTACAGTTACGACTTCGACTCGCCAAATCGAATATAAGTATTTTCTTTTAAATTATTTCAGCTTGAGTTTTTCTGAGATAGTCCAGAAATCTCAATGGGTTTGTTTGTGGTGACCCCGTAAAATCACAAAGTGGGTTTGATTGTGATAGCCCATGAAAATCGCAATAATTGTAAAAGGTTGTTAAGGTGACCCGAGAAAACCTTAAAATAGTGAAAGCCAAAATTACGAGTGTAGTAATTTTGGGAGTTGAGTAGGTTGCATTGAGGCACCGAACCACTATAACTCATTTGTGCATTGTGGTGATTGGATATTATTATTTTTGCTATTATTGTGATTTATTTATTCATTACAATAGTTTGATATTTTGATTTCAAAGACGTCATGAAATAAGGTTGTCCTACCTAAATCTTTTAGGTGTAAGGTTATCCTACGAACTATTTGATATCAAGAATTCAATACTTTACAAAATTGTATTCAATTGATTTATTATTTTGCATTGTATCGAAATATTTGACATTATCCTATTCACCCCCCTCTAGAACATCTATAGCTCGTCCTTTCAAGTGGTATCAAAAAGAGGTTGCTCTTTTTGGGATTAATTTCCTAGAGCTAGATCTAGATTTATTGGAATGTCATATGTTGATAGTCTATCCATTTCCAGGCTACCGCCCTTTGATGGCTCGAAATATTTCTACTAAAAAGCTAAAATGAGAATTTTCCTCAAATCTATTAATGAAAGTGTGGCAAGCCACCATGACCCAATAGGTCCCTTCAATGTTAGAAGTAGTGGGTGAAAATGGAACCAAGTCCATGAAGTACAAGTTTATAATCTTTGGACTCCAGGTCAGAAAAGCGAAAGTAGTGCTAATGCAAAAGCACTTAATGCTATCACTCGTGCTTTATCACCAGACGAGTTCAAAAGAATCATCTCGTGTGATACAACAAAACGAGCTTGGGATATACTTGAAATGACACACGAAGGAACTAACATTGTCAAGAAATCTAAGATTCAAATCCTTACAACAAGGTTTGAAGAAATCCATATTGAAGAAAATGAATCATTAATAGATTTCTTCACTAAACTAAATAACATTGTTAATTCCATACGGGGTCTTGGAGAAAAAGTCTCTGAAAACAAGGTGTGTGCAAAAATCCTACGATCGCTTCCTGACAAGTTCAATTCTAAAGTCACTGCGATACAAGAATTGAGGGACACTGACACAATGAAGATAGAGGAATTCGTGGGATCTCTACAAACCTATGAGTTGAATTTCAAAGATCCCAAAATAAATCCATAGCCCTAAAATCCTCAAAATCCAAATCAAAATACTCAGATAATGAAGAGAATAAGGATGACATGGCTATGCTTGTTAAAAAGTTTTATAGAATTTTAAAAAATAAAAATAAATCTGATTTTCAAAAACCGATTGACAAAAGAAATTGAAATTGAAAATCTAAATCTAAAGACTCTCAATGTTTCAACAATTCTGAATATGGGCATCTAGCTGCAAAATGTCTTAAGAAGGATAAATCTAAAAGAAGAGGCATGATAGCCACATGGGATGAATCATCTGAATCTAAATCCAATTCAAAAACTGACGAATTAGATCAAGAAACTGAAAATGATCTAAAGACCTTTATAACCTTAGCTAGATTTACTTCATCAAATGAAGATGAAACTTTTGATTATGAAACGTCGGGAAGTGATATTGAAAATGAAGAAGATCTTTAAATAGACTATGATGCCTTATAGAAAGAAGGTTGTAAGATTACAGCAAAATTCAAAATTCAAAAGGATAAATTTTCTGATTTAAAATTAGAACTTGAAAAATCTATTTTGGAGAAATCACATTTTTCTGATTATTTTGAGAAAACCAAACTAGAACTCAATCTAAAAAATTCTAAAATTGAAGATCTCAAAACTGAAAATAAAAAATTACCATTGGAAATTACTTCTCTAAAAAAATTCTAAAGAGATTTGGATATATACCCAAGGTGACTCGAGACTTGAAAAGCTACTAAGTGCGTCTCGTCGAAGTAACAACAAATCCGGCTTGGGATATGCCAAGAATCATTTCAAAAAATCTAAAAATATAGCTCCTATGTTTGTTAAAGGTGAATCTTCAAACTCTAAAGAAGAAACTACTAAGGAAATAAAGAAAATTAAAAAATCTCATCAAAAACCTTTTTATCCAAAAACTAAGTCCAACTATCAAAGAAAAAATTATAATCCATCTCTAACAAATAAGATAGTAGACTTACTTAAGGAGCTTTTGAAATCCAATTCTAAAACTATGAGAGTAAGTGAGAATAAGAAAAAATATTGCTCTCAAACTAATCATGCTATTAGAGATCCTCCTAAACTCAAAACCATATTGAAATGAATTCCAAAAAATAAGTGTCTTGTCATCCACACAGCTTTCAAAGCTAGTAGCCATTCAAGATAGTACCTGGACAGTGGATGCTCTAGACATATGACAAGTGATATGTAAAACTTCCCAATCTTCCTATTTTTAAAGACATCAATCACATTGATGGAGGCTCAGTAACATTTAGAGATGGCAGCAACTACAAAATGAACGGAAGAGGTAATGTAAAACTTCCCAATCTTCCTATTTTTAAAGATATTTTATATGTTGAAGGTTTAAAACACAATTTGCTAAGCATATCTCAAATCTGTGATAATAATCATAATGTTAACTTTTCTAATCACGGATGTGAAATACTTAATAATCAAGGTCATATAATATTAAATGGTTGAACGACCTCTGAAAATTGCTATATCATTGATGAATCATGTTCCTCAAGTCACTCT
This sequence comes from Magnolia changhungtana, assembly GCA_030180095.1. NCBI lineage: Eukaryota > Viridiplantae > Streptophyta > Magnoliopsida > Magnoliales > Magnoliaceae > Magnolia > Magnolia changhungtana. Next base: position 155,766 of record JASAUF010000626.1, on the reverse strand, counting down.
TACTATATGGTCCAAACAGACAAAACTGAATTATGGCATCAATGTCTTGGACATGTGAACTTCAAAGATTTATACAAACTTAGCAAGATAGATCATCTTCGAGGCTTGCCCAAGTTGAAAAAGTTGGAAAAGAAAGTATGTGGTGCCTGTTAAATAGGCAACTAAATGAGTAGTCACAAGAAGGTAAACTCTTAACCACATCTAGACCCCTCGAATTACTTCATATGAACCTTATTGGACCAACCCAAACAGAGAGTAGAGGAGGTAAAAATGTCTTCTTAAGAGAAAAGTAGGATGCTTTTGACGAAATCAAAAGTTATTTAAACGCATCCAGATGGAAAAAGAACTGCCTGTGAAAAAGATAAGAAGTGATCATGGAACAAAATTTCAAAATAGCAATTTTGAGAAGTTTTGTGATGACCATGGAATATTACATGAATTTTCTGCTCCTAAAACTCCTTAATAAAATGCTATAGCTGAAAGAAAAAATAAAGTTCTACAAGAAATAGGGACTGTTATGCTTAATAGTAAAAAATTAACAAAAAATTTATGGACTGAAGCTGTCAACACTGCTTGTTATATTATGAATCGAGTATTTGTAAGAGCATGTTTAAATAAAATGGTTTATGAACTCTGGTTTAACAAAAAACCATCAGTAAAATATTTTCGTACTTTCGGAAGCAAATGCTTCATTTTACGATATAGGGAACATCTGGGAAAATTTGAAGTAAAAAGTGATCAAGGTATTTTTCTAGGGTACACTCAAAATAATAGAGCATATCGTGTCCTAAATAAAAGGATCAGAGTGATACAAGAATCCATATATGTCATAATTGATTATCAAACTATCACTCCGGCTAATAAACACGATAATGAGGTTATTATATTCAATCAATCAGCACCTTCATCAAAATCAGATGCAACTGAGAATAGACTAGTCAAAGACCATCTGACTAATCAAATTCGTGGTAACCCTCACACTGGTGTTCAAACCAGAAGACAAGTTGAAAACATTTGTAATCATGTATGCTTCACTTCCCAGATAGAACCATCAAATGTAAATGAATCCTTAACTAATGAAAATAGGATTTTAGCTATGCAAGATGAACTAAATCAATTTGTCAGACATGATGTTTTATATCTAGTTCCTAGACCATCTGACGAACATGTGATTGGAACAAAATAGATATTTATAAATAAATCTGATGACTTTGGGAATATCTTCAGAAACAAAGCAAGATTAGTTGTACAAGGGTACACCTAAATTGAAACAGTCGACTATGATGAAACTTTTGCTCCAATCGCTCGTCTTGAATCCATTAGATTATTTATCTCCATCGCATGTCATAAAAACTTTAAACTTTATCAAATGGATGTTAAAAGTGCTTTCTTAAATGGTGATTTAAATGAAGAAGTTTATGTAGAACAACCTAAAGGTTTCGAAGATACTAAACTTTCTAATAATCTATACCGTCTTAAAAAGGCCCTATATGGATTAAAACAAGCTCCTAGAGCCTGGTATGAAAAATTAACAAACTTTCTTCTCAGTTAAAATTTTAAAATGGGTAGTGTTGATAAAACTGTATTCATCAAAAGAATTAATGAAGAGTTGTTGATTGTTCAAATATATGTAGATGATATTATTTATGGATCAATGAATGCTAACATTTCTTTTAAGTTTGCAGAGTCTTTGAAATCAGAATTTGAGATGAGCATAGTGGGAGAACTGAACTATTTTCTCGGACTTCAAGTGAAACAACTTAAAGATGGAATTTCATATCTCATACCAACTATGCGATAAACTTAATTAAGAAATTTGGGTTTGAGAATGGTAAGAACTTTGAGACTCCCACGGCTACAACACTCAAATTATCTAAAGATGACACATGAAAAAGCATTGATCCTCATCTCTACCGTAGTATGATTGGTAGTCTCCTATATTTAACCGCTAGCAGGCCTGATATCTCTTTCAACATAGGCATATGTGCTAGATATCAATCTAACCCTAAGGAATCTCATCTAGCTGTAGTAAAAAGAATAATTAGATATGTTTCCAGTACTATTAATTTGAGTTTATGGTATCCTCATGATACGTCCTTACAAATTGTTGGATATACTGATGTTGATTGGGAAGGAAATGTGGATGATAAAAAATCAACAAGTAGTGGATGTTTTTACATTGAAAATTGTTTTGTCTTTTGGATGAGCAAGAAACAAAACTCAGTATCATTATCCACTATTAAAGCTGTATATATTGTGGTAGGAAATGCATGCCACAATTAATGTAGATGAAAAGGATGTTAGTGGACTATGGTATTGATCAAGAAACAATGCATTTATACTATGATAATACCAGTGCAATAAATATATCCAAAATTCCTATTCAACATTTTCGCACTAAGTACATTGATATTCGATATCACTATATCAGAGAATTGGTTGAAAGTAAGTTTGTTATACTTGAATATATTAATACTAAAAAACAACTTGCAGACATTCTGACAAAACCTCTTGATAAGGTCAAATTTTTTAATTTAAAAAATGATATTGGTTTATGCAGTGTTTCTATAAGTGCAATGGTTATTTGCTCCTTTGATTGTCAAATTTTATTGTGCCAAAATCACAATCTGTGTCTTGTGAAGCACATTGATATATATCTATAAGGCAATACAACACATGCACAAGAACAAAGATCTACTTCAAGAACTGAGATATACAAAGGGGGAGATTGACAATGCTTCAAGTCAAGAACAAAGATCTCCTTCAAGAAATGCAAGATCAAGTACATTGCTCAATTCTTTAAGCTTCAAAGTTCAATGTTTTATAATGACATTGAAAGACAAGTCAACTGTTCATACTCAAGACTCAAGGTGAAGTACAACTCAAGTACTACAAATTCAAGCTTCGAAATATCTCAAATTTAAGCTTCATTATATGTCGAGATCTCAAGCTTCATGAACTTCAAAGAACATCTATCAATTGAAGAAAAGAAGGTTCAATGTTCATACATCATGTCCAAGGTATGGAAGACCTTATATTGACCTTAAGGTAGGTCATTTTGAATACATAATTCAAATTAAATCACTTTATAGGTGTTTGGTCTGTTCCTGGACTCTATTCGACTGGTCCTAGTACTGGCTCAACCAGTCCAAGAAATTCCACGACCAGTCCTGAGTTGTTGCAAATTTTTGAAATTTTTTAGTTGAGCTATGAGCAGTCCTGGAGACTGCTCAACCGGTCATGTGAATAGTGTACAGCTCATTCATGACTAGTCCTGCAGCTACGACTCAAACTCCAGCAACTAAATCTGGTTCCTCACGACCAGTCGTAGACATTTCATGACCAGTCGTGGAGGTCTCACGACCGGTCGTGTAAGCCCTACGACCAGTCGTGGAATGGTTTTATCCGATCGCGCTCAAAATTTCAAAAGGCTGTTGGTTCTGCAACCAGTCGTGGAAACCTCACAACCAGTCGTGAACGTGATTTGTTCTGTTCAACACTCTCCAAACCCACCTGAACTCAACGAGATGTAACTCCTCTTCAACGAGGAAGATAATGGCAGATTGTAAATGACCAGTTTTTCTCTTAATTCGGTCCTTTCAGAAGATTCGTATGGGTCTTAAGAAGCCTATGGATGGGTTCTTTCGAAGCTCTAAGAGAGTTTAGTTGGTGGGTTTGCTGGCGAAAGAAAATGGCTACTTTTCTTGGATGGCTATGAGAATAGAGAGAGAGCAATTGTTGCACAATGCATCCCATTTTATTCACTAACCCTATCATCCCAGAGCCGTCGGATTGATGACAAACGGTTCGGATTTGTTCTGGTTGAAACTACCTTTAAATACAATGGGTGGGAAAAACTGATCGTGGTTTTGTTTGGGAGACCTAAACCACTATCATCAGATGGCTGAGAGCCCCTAAACGGACGACCAAGATTGTTCAAAGATCCCTCACATGGATCGGGACAGCTGGCGGTGGAGACAGGTTTCTATTTTCAGAAATGTGGTTTTTCATACTCTAGATGCGTTTGGATTTGTGTCTACATATGAGAACAACTCCCTGCGAAACTCACCTGGTTTTGGTCAGAGGGACCGTCCAAACCAGATGGATGGTTCAGATCATGAAGATGGGTCCCATTGGTGGGCCACCATTGAAACAAATGGATGTCAGCCCATTCACTAGCAGAGAAATAGGAGAGAGAGGGAGATTTTCCCATTTGTAGGAAAACGTGGTCAGCGCCCGGTTTGACCGTGCTAAAGGTTTGGTGTGCGTCCTGCACGCTGGCTAAGGTGCACATTCACCTTAGTGTGGGGTCCATCTCGATGTTTGTGATAGATCTACACCTTCCATTAGGTTCATTCACTTATATAAGACCATGATCTCGAGAATGGGGCTGAACTAAATCTTAAGTGGGCCATACGGGTTGATTTTAGGTTTAACTTATGGATTCCTACTGGTTTGTTGGTCGGATCATTTCAGATTTAATTGTGAGTGGTTAAAATGGTCCCAGGGGTCGTGTGAGGCTCTTATAATGTATTGTTAATCATATACTAACATTAACTTTAATTTTATATAACTATCATTGTTTTATCTTAATAAAAATTACATTAATTAACAAGTAAGAATTTGTTATATATAATTTATGTTATCCCATATTGTTAATATATTTAATTTATGTGAATATTAGCGAGAAGGAACAAAGGCTAATATGTATTATTTGGGCATTGTTTGTACAATTGTATACGTCTTAAGTTTTAATCTTATAAATAATGTTAGAGCGTTTGAAGTATGTCATTTATCATACCTATATATGTAAGATGTGGGCTACTCATTGCGCATCATTTTGCTGCATACCCTTATGTAAGGGTTACTTGCATTAAGGTGAGTTACGACTCATAAACCTCTAATTACTAAATCATGATTTGTTGTGCGTTCCAACATTCCAATGATTTGATCGACTATTATTTAATTATCAACAACCTTTAAGATCCTAACAAATGTCTAGGCATGATCAGCGAGTTGGATGTGAAATTAGACAACTTGATCTGAGCTTTTAAATGATGGATCGCCCTATGAGACATTGTAAAACATGGTGAGCGGTGGATTTCATGACTCGGGTTTGTATGTCCGTAATTCAGTTGCATTTGTCCATCAGTGGAGTTGGGTTTTGTAACGCCGAGAAAATCGGGGGTCGAGTAACAACTCAACACCCGAGTTCCAAAACATCACTTATGTGTGTTAGTGCAATAAACATGAGTGAGATTATACCAAATAGTAATTCATACTCCAGATCAATATATAAAACGCAAGCTGAAGACTGAAAGACATATATAGATGTGTATAAAAACAAAATGATCTCGATCTGTCACCAGAGTATAATTACTTCATTGAGTCATTATATACATATACTGAATCAAAAACAAAATGTCAAAATAATAGTCTAACTGTCGTGATAACCCAGTAGTCCTGTAAATCTGGATTGCCTAAGCAAAGCCGCCGGAGAACTGCATGAAGCAAAACTCATCCTGATCTTCATAATAATCAGGCTCAGCCTCCAGTGAATCATTGGTACCTGCGTCTAAGACAGAGTCTGGTGGGGTGTCCAGAACACCGTCCCATAATGTGGGAGTGAGTAGCTAACTCAGTGGAACAATAAAGCATAAGTTAACATGTTATCAATTCAGTCAAGCAATAATGATAAAGCAGTACAATCAACATTCCTAAGTACTGTATTTAATGCAAGGATGAGATACGATTATGATGTGTGCCCTCGCCAATATACTCCCTCGTGCGGCATCATCTTACGTCCGCGGCATGTTGTCACCCTCAGTGCTCCACATCTTCCAGGCACATGCAATGCGATGATGAGCATGATTACCGAGTTGTTATTAGTCCATTTCAAATAGCAGTATTGGGAAACTAAGGTACCTTCCTTATATCACTCTCAAACAATGATCCATTTTAGGGTCGTCAGTCCTAGACAATCTCATACGATGGTGTGTTTCTAGGTCGCTGGAAGGGCTGTCAGGGCTGTTACACGGAATTGTTACACCACTCCCCCATCACCTTATCAATACAGGCCTAGTTTATATTCTGTTACTACGGGAAAGCTCGTCGCCTCACTGCAGATTTAGTGTATGCTCGAGGTCACTAAACCAGATACGGTCAGGGCTGTCAGGGCTGTTACACGGAATCATTGCACCACTCCCCCATCACCCATCAAAGCAGTGTAGGCCGACAGCTCGAATATAGTGTCCCATACCACCATAATCGGCTCACGAGTCTGGTTGCTCAATGGTCACTACAGGGAGGCTCGTGGCCCCAGCGTAGGCAGACAGCTTAACTACGGTGTCCCATACCACCATGCCCGGCTCATGAGTCTTGGCGGATCGAGGTACCATGGTTAACGGGATTCCACTGGTAAGGGTAGTACCTCAGGTTCAAGCAGTAGCATCCAAACATGGTGAACATACATTAGACAGATCGGATTACTTGATGAGCTCGGCTAGCTCGAGTGCACAACAAGTTGAATGATATGAAGTGCATAAGCACTTCGTGTGGCCAGCCACTATCGTCAACCGAAGTACAACTCGGGTTCCTCGAACACATCTCGCATGGCAAATGAATCCCAACTACGCATTCATTTTCGTTGCCAATTGCCTGGACTAAAATCATAGCCCTAAACACAACCAATCCTTATTCAGAAGCATGTAGAGTAAAGAAGAATAAACAAAGTAATTCAAGCATGTTAACAAGCATGTCATAAAGCATGTTATAAAGTACAATATAAATAGGAAAATACAAACACATATATTTCATAAGTAAGCGGTTAAATCAAACAAACAACATGGAGGAAATCATATACATCTCTAAGGTAGCTGAGAATCCTATCTCAACACCTACCTAAAGTACAATCCTCTAAGTAAATACTCTCGATCAGAGTTACAAGTACACAGACATTTATGGGAAATGTTTTCTAATCCGAGGGTGTATTTGGGTCAGATTCCGATGGTCTGATTGCTTATAATTAGACCGCAAACGTCAAGTCTCAGATTACTTAAATTCTATTAAATTTCTAAAGAAAACTAAGTCTTCTCACACTTCTCGCTCTGGGCTTAAGCGAATAGTCGTGGGACATTGTCTGGATTTGATCTCCTAGATGGTTGTCAATCCCAGCGAGGCGGTCCTAAGTTTATATCTTCGTATCATTCGGACTTCCGATGTGCGATCCAGATTTGATACGGAGTTTCAATGTGCTCCCGAGATCAGTTGGGTAATGAGTTTGATCCTAAATTTTAGGACAAACTAGCGTCAATGATTCTACAAGTTTTTGGTTCTTGCAGATCATATTTAAAGTGATTCAAACGGATTTCGTGGCTAATCTAGTTTAACACTTAGTTAACTTTGTCTAATTTCCACAGGATTTGATCCTGTGTGATTCCTGCCTGAGGTGATACTCGGGTCTTTGTACGGGATTTCCCGAGTCGTTATAATCTACCCCCCTTAATGAAAAATTTTGTCCTCGAAATTAGTACCTTTTCGTACTCCTTGAGAAGGTGAGGGTAGTTCTTTCGGATCTCAGCTTCTGTCTCCCAAGTAGCTTCCTCCTCTGTATGATGCGTCCAAAGTACCTTCACAGTGGAATCACTTTGCTGCGCAACACCTGCTCCTTCCTGTCTAGGATACGTGTCGGACGCAATACATATGTGGCATCGTCGTTCAACTGCACCTGCTCCCAATGTATGATGTGTGAAGGATCAGGAACGTATTTCTTCAGCATAGATACATGAAATACATTATGCACGCCCACAAGCGGTGTAGGCAAAGTGAGACGATAAGCCACTGCACCCACTCGGTCAAGTATCTGAAACGGCCCGATAAACCGCGATGTAAGCTTCCCCTTCTTCCTAAACTGAAGAACTCCCTTCATAGGAAAAACTCTAAGGAATACATGATCTCCAACTTCAGACTCAAGTGCTCGCCGCCTTGTATCGGCATAACTCTTCTGTCTGCTCTGTGCGGTCAAGATTCGACGCCTGATAATGTCGATCTTCTCCGAGGTCGCCTTTACCAATTACAGCCCAATCAAGTTGCGCTAGCCAACCTCAACCCAGCAATGCGGCGTTCTACAAGGATGACCATACAAAGCCTCATATGGAGTCATACCAATACTCGCCTGAAAGCTGTTGTTGTACGCGAACTCTGCATAAGGAAGACAGTTATCCCAACTGTCCTTGAAATCCAAGACACAGGCCCGTAACATGTCCTCCAAAATCTGATTCACCCGCTCTGTCTGCCCGTCGGTCTGAGGGTGAAACGCAGTACTGAACTTCAGCTTCACACCCATCGCTTCCTGGATACAAGTCCAGAAGATAGATGTGAATCACGTGTCGCGGTCCGACACGATCTCTAAAGGAACTCCATGCAGACGGACTATCTCTCTGATGTACAACCTGACCAAGTCGTCTGCAGAGTTCGTGACTCTGATAGGGAGAAAATGAGCCGATTTGGTCAACTAGTCCACGATCACCCAGATGGAATCGTGTCCCTTCCTCGTCTTCGGCAGCCCCGATATGAAATCCATAGAGATGAAGTCCCACTTCCATTCAGTTATGGGCATGGGCTAAAGGAGTACAGGAGGTCGGCAATGCTCGGCCTTGACCTGCTGACACGTGAGACAATGTGAAACATACTCATCGATATGAACCTTCATATTGTCCCACCAATACGATCGCCTCATGTCCTAGTACATCTTCGTGCTACCAGGGTGCATCGCAAGCTTCGATTTGTGGGCAGTCTCCAGAAGCTCCTGTCTCAAGTCATAAATATCTAGAATGCATAGGCGGCTACGGTATCGTAGACCCCCATTTGTGCCAACTCTCCACTCGAAGTCCTCGGCGTCTTTAGCTTGCTCTCGAAGCTCAGACAACCGCTCATCACCCTTCTGGGCCTCGATAATCCTATCATCAATAAGTGGCCGCACCCGAACGTGCGTGACACACTCAAATGGCTCCTCCACGGTGAGTTTCTACTCGAAGCCCCCGCACGAACTCCAACATATCCCACTCTACTATCATCAGCGGAGCCGCAAATGCAATAGCCTTCTTGCAGTTCAATGCATCTGCCACAAGGTTGGCCTTGCCAGGATGGTAGGAGACCTCGAACTTGAAGTCCTTCAAAGTTTTCATCCATCGGCGCTGCCTCATATTCAAGTCCCGCTGAGTGAATATATACTTAAGGCTCTTGTGGTCGCAGAAAAGTTCAAACTCCTCTCCATAGAGGTAATGTCTCTAGAGCTTCAATGCGAATATGACCGCTGCTAACTCCAGGTCATGCGTAGGGTAATTCTCCTCGTGCTTCCTTAATTGTCTCGAGGCATATGCAATCACTCTGTCCTTCTGCATAAGGACACAACCCAAACCAACGCGAGACGTGTCAGTATATATAGTGTACTTAACCCCTTGCTCTGACAATACTAGCACAGGGGCGGACGTTAGTCTGTCCTTAAGCTCCTGAAAAGCTGCTTCTGCCTTCTCATTCCAGGCGAACTTCAGATCCTTATGGTTCAACTGTGACAACGGCCTGGCTATCTTCGAGAAGTCCCGAATGAAGCGTCGATAGTACCCTGCCAGGCCAAGAAAACTCCTTACCTCGGTAACTGAGCCAGGCTGGTTTCAATCCTGAACTGCGGCTACCTTAGCAAGGTCCACAGTTATCCCATCCTTGGACACCACATGTCCCAGGAACTTGACTTCCTCCTGCCAGAAGTCGCACTTCTTATACTGTGCGAACAACTGGTTCTTCTTCAAAGTATCTAACACCGCCCTCAGGTGCTCCTCGTGCTCTTCCCGACTCCTAGAATATATCAAGATGTCATCAATAAATACGATGACGAATCGGTAGAGGCGGCTCCACAGGTGTTGTCCGTAGCGGTGGAGCCGATATAACCTATGGGCGAGGACGATCTATCCTTTGAGGCGGTGAAAAGCCGCTGTCTCTCATCCGCGCAAAACAGCTCTCAATAGGATGTCCTGGCCTCCCATAGTAAGTATAAGTCACAGCAGGGCGTCTCATCGGAACCACTGGTGCAGTGATCCTGGGAGGTGAATCAGTACGAGGCCTCTTGCTGAGGAAAGGCCTGCTCAGCATCCGGTCGTGGCCTAGGCACCATAGGGCCATGAGAGCGTGTCAAACGGTCAACATCCTGCTCCGCTCGAATAGACATATGAATCAACTCCGCATAAGATGGGATACGGATACAGCACATCTTCGACCAGATGTCAGGTCACAAGCCCTCAGAAAAATGCCTAATCTGCATCTGCTCATCAACAAGGATAGTCGGAACAGAGCGGCCCAACTCAGTAAAGCGATGCTCATACTCAGTAACTGTCATGCCTCCCTATCTGAGGCGTAGGAACTCGTTTTCTCTCTCTCATGTCGATAGGCCTGAGGATAATATTTCTCGTGAAAGCGGAACTCAAAGGCAGCCCAGGTCTATACATATCCTACTGCGATGGTCTGCAGTATATTGTCCCACCACAAGCTAGCTCCTTCTCGAACATAAAGGCGGCTAACTCGACCTGCTCAGCCTCGGTACAATGCAGCATCTTCAGTATCTTGGAGATGCAGTCTAACCAGTATTCAGCCTCCTCGAGTCTGTGAGAACCCGTGAAAGTAGGAAGCCTCAAGCGTTGGAATCGCTCGAGAAGACCGCGAATACCCACGTCCCCCGCAGGGTAGGCAGCAGGCGAAGGTGGAGGTACATTCTCAGCATGAGCAGGAGGCTCGACAGTCTCGGTAGGGTGTGTAGATGACGGAGGTGGAGTCGCAGTCCCACCCTGAGATAAGACCACCAAGTGCTACTGGTGCTGCTGCTGTATCAGCATCATCATCTGCTCAAACCTATCAGCAGGTGGAGCAGCCTGTGGCTCATACTGTGTCAAAGAGGATGCCCGGTTCCGCTCGTGAACCAGTGGTGTAAAAGGTGGCAGTCCACTAATAGGACCAGGAGAAGGCTGATCTGAGCCAGAACCCATGTCCGTAGGACCACCCCTGCGGGAAGGAGTCTGGTCCATCGAATCAGTGAGTAAGAGGGGTGCCATGCTCCTCGTATACTTCCGTGGCATGCCCTATACAGCATAGGGTACAACGCATGTAAGATGGAGCATAGCAACACAATACATAATCACTTAAGCATGCCACACACTTCATAGCAAAAAGAGGTTGTATGCATTTCATTACCAAAATTGCCATAATACATGGAATACGGAGTTACATGAATCATGACAGAAGATGCATGTGAGCTAATTACAAACAAGCTTCCACTACTAAAACCATGCTAACTACTACATCCATCAACATGAAAATATAAACCACCTAAAGTGGTAAGCAAAACAAACTACAAACAACAACTTGGATGACTAGGCATCCGAGTCAAGCGATGGAGGAGGAGTGCCCTTATCCTACAGACAGCATAGGATAGTCTTCAAGGTATGAGTCACTTTCTTGAACTTATGCTTCACAAAGCCTCGAAGATCTATGACATCCTGCCGCAGGACGGCCTGACCCTGTCGTAGCTCAGCATGATCCTCCTCCAGCCAAGCAATACGAGTATCCCAAGCAGCCCGATCAGTGCCCTGCATTGGTGCCGTAGGAGGGGAGCTCTCCTCAGTATCTTGGGCCTCCTCATCCTCTTCTTGTTCCTCCTCTATCTCATCACCACTTCTTTCCTCACTCTCCTCCTCTAGATCAACACTTTCCTCCCCCTCACTATCAGACTCATCCCCATACTCATCGAGTCAGGCTTGGCATTGTCGAGGATCGATCCCCATGTTGTTAAGCGTAGCATCACTTATGATTCGAATCGGCGCAATATCATCCATATTAAGTCTATAGCCGACCTCTCGAGCAAGCTTACATATCAATCGGCCGAACGGGAGTGAAATATCATTCCTGATAGACCGAGCGGTCTGGACTATCTGGAATAGGGAGAACGTGGGCAGGCACAACTTATCCCCATGTCCAACCCTGTACAGGAAGTCTACCATCAACCGAGTACATTCAGTGCGGTTGCCCTACCGTGGATACTTATACGTGAAAATGTAATGAAGCAGGCGAAAATCGTCTGTTAACTTCGTCGATGGGAGGCAGTTGCCTCTGGTCCAGGGAACCAGTCGGCTACAAAGGTATCGCGTACGACGGTCTCTTTCTCGTACACTCTTCATCAGCATGTACTTCACCACGTGGAATTCCCATGTCCTGGGACACTAAGTCCACGTTGATAATGTAATTCTGCTCCCTAATAGAAACGGTGAACTAGAGAGGATCAAGCGATGGGTCTCGGATGTGAGCGTAGAAAGCACGAACCATGTTCTCACATGCAAGAGTCTTACCTTCGAACTTAGGACCCCACTCAACGTCCACCAAGCGGTCCATGATCGGGTGTAGTCCAAACAGCCTCTCATCCACGTGAGCTTCAAGTACAACCCTGCGGCTGCCGAACCGGCAGTGCTCAAAGCCTATCGGTAGCGCTCTTTCAATGGGAACTTGGGGATCTAGGTCCCGCTTCGACCTATGCTCATGGACGGTACTCGTACTAGCCCCGACATCAGTCCTTCTCCTTGGATGAGTTGGGCAACTAGGCCCGGCTTCTTCCGCAGCACTCTTCCTCTTTCCCATAAGAGAAAGGATGGTAGAGATGGAGAAAATGGCCGAAATGAGCTCAAATAGGGCCATGAAAAATGAAGGATAAGTAATAGAGAGAGAGAGAAAGGGCTGGAGGTTTGGTTTCCCATGGATTGAAGCCTCAACAGACGTTGTAGAGGCCCAAATGATAAAGATTGAAGGAGGAAAGTGGAAAGATAGGATGGGTGAGGAAGCTTACACGATTTTGAGCTTCAAATAGGGGTGTGAGAGCTCAAATAAGAGAGAACGGAGAGGGTAGGGAGGAAGGGATTGCTATAGACGATGGAGATGGTTGGGTGATAACCAAAAATGACAGATTGAGCAATTGGAGTGGAGGTTTGAGAGGGAAACAGTAAGTTGGAAGAGAAAATAGGCTTGGAAGGGTGGAAAGTGAGAACGTGAGCAAAATAAACCACATATAGGAGTCCCCACGAATTTTTGTGGGCCCCACACGTACTTAGGGGTCGGCCCGACACTGAGCCGCACCGGCCCGACCAGCCCCCAAGGGGACCGTGGTGTACCGCGGTAGGCGCGGTGCCACCGTTGTCCTCTGGATTGTCCGCGGTACCGCCATGGTAGGGCAATGGCCACCCCCTTCCCATAGTGCCAATGACACCTCGGGTCCACCGTGGGTCCCCCCGGATTGCATCGTGTGGCCCACGACTCCGTTTCGAGTCGTTTCGGGTCATTTTGAGTATGTTCTGATACATAATGATATGTTACTGATTTTCAACGGCTGGATTGGGTGGATTGTGATATAGACCTGTCATTTGACGGTCTAGAAGTGTTTTAAGGTCAACTCGTGTGACTAGGGTTGAGTACAGACTCGATCACAGTGATCATTTTTAGTGAACTTCGCCGTTTGGACGGAACTAGGATGCCTAAGACTATTTCTACATTATTCTCGCACCCTCCTAAGTCAAAATGCGTCAGCGTATGTCGTGAGACCATAACTCAGGTCCGGTTTAATTCAGATCATGCTCTGATACCAACTTGTAATGCCCTGAAAATCGGGGGTCGAGTAGTAACTCAACACCCGAGTTCCAAAACATCACTTCTGCAACACAAATGCTTATGATTGAATGTTGTCTATGTTAGTGCAATAAACATGAGTGAGATTATACCAAACAGTAATTCATACTCCAGATCAATGTATAAAATGCAAGCGGAAGACTGAAAGACATATATAGATGTGTATAAAAACAAAATGATCTCAATCTATCTCCAGAGTATAATTACTTCACTGAGTCATCATATACATATACTGAATCAAAAATAAAATGTCAAAATAATAGTCCAACTGTCGTGATAGCCCAGTAGTCCCGTAAATCCGGATTGCCTAAGCAAAGTCGTCGGAGAACTGCATGAAGGAAAACTCATCCTGATCTTTATAATAATCAGGCTTAGCCTCCAGTGAATCGTCGGTACCTACGTCTAAGACAGAGTTTGGTGGGTGTCTAGAACACTGTCCCGTAATGTGGGAGTGAGTAGCTAACTCAGTGGAACAATAAAGCATAAGTTAACATGTTATCAATTCAGTCAAGCAGTAATGATAAAGCAGTACAATCAACATTCCTAAGTACTGTATTTAATGCAAGGATGAGATGCAATTATGTGCATGCCCTCGCCAACATACTCTCTCGTGCGGCACCATCTTACGTCCGCGGCATGCTGTCACCGTCAGTGCTCCACATCTTCCAGGCATATGCAATGCGATGATGAGCATGATTACCGAGTTGTTATTAGTCCGTTTCAAACAGCAGTATTGGGAAACTAAGGTACCTTCCTTATATCACTCCCAAACAATTATCCTGTAGACACCCCACCCGGGCTGACTTCTCAAGAAGGCTAAGAACCATGATCACACCTTGAATCAAATCCAAATCCCACCTTAAACCTAACCCTCACCCAAGAACCTTAAAAACCTCCAAACCAAGACCCGAAACCTTGATCCAAGCCGTTCAGCCCATGCATGACCCCCGTCTGTACCCTATACCTTGACCAGAACCTCTTTACCCAAGCTGAAACTCATCTGTCCGAACCAGAAGGCCCCAAAAGGAAGTCATCGTGCGAACCCGCACTCTAGGCAAAGCTCGCACGCACAAAACCGGCTCAAACGGACCCCGACCGGTAGTCTGACTACCTCCAGCGGTAGTCTGACTACCGCCAGTGGTACTCTGAGTACCTCCACATGAGGCCCACATGTGAACAGCTGTCCCAGCGTCCAAAAGTCAACTTTCCTTTGAATTTACCCCCCCAAATCTCACTATTTACTGTTTTACTAGCCCCTTTATCCAATGAGAGCGCGCCACATGACGCCTCTCTCCTCTCCACCAATTACTATGTGCCACATCAGCATTTACCCCCCTCTTGTCATCTATTTACCAAAAAACTATTGAAAAGGGCTATAAATAGCCCTCTCCCCTTTCATTTTCAAAGACGACCAAAGAGAGAGCCACCAAGGGAGGGAGAGAGTGAGAGAGAAAGAGTGAGAGAGAAAGAGAGTGAGGGTGAGGAGGTGCTCCCAATCCTCAAAGTCCAGATTTTTTCAGCCATCCTCTTAGCCCACTCCTTGCCTTCCTAGCCATCTTAACCCCCTCAACCTAGCCTAGTTGATCATGGTTCAACACACATCCTAGCCTATTCAAGAATCAAGCTAAAGATCCATTTACATATAAGCATTCATCATGACATCTACTCCCTTCTCAACCCCCCTGCTTTTTTAGATCTCTAGTGGACGTATGCTCTGTGATTTTTCGTACATTGGATCCTATCACATCAGAAATTCCAAGTGATCTAGTCCACTTTTCTTATCTCTTTGCATAAGCATCATCACATCCACCCTCTAGATACATTGTTAGACGTATGCTCCGTGGCCTGCCGAAATCTCGGATCTTGCTACATCAGAAATCCACATGTGACTAGTCCCATCATGACCAAGCATCATCATCATCCCTTGAGATTATTTTACCACACTAAGTAGAGACCATACATTTGTATGGGCAGAGAGATTGCTTAACACCTTCCCTCTTTGTAACCGAGGTCCCTTACCCGGAATCTCAGATCTCAGACCAGGAGTCAATCTAAGGTCAGAGATTCTTCGGATCTCTCCAACCTTACGTATTCCATGGTTCTAGCCGACTGTGGAATTCTGAGATTATTCGGCTAGTGGCGACTCCAACATTCACAAATCAGCTTAATCATCCCCACTACTTAAACCATAACATTTACAAATCAGCGTGGACGCCGATATTCAGTGTCTACAAAATGGCGACTCCACTGGGGATTTGCTAGCACGCACTAGCTGAGACCCGACTCGATAACGTGTGGTACTATAATCTCAAGGGACATCATTACTGCATTCACAAAAAACCAAAAAAAAAAAAAAACATCTTTGGCTTACACTTGCTTGGGCAAAGATTCGAACCATGACCACTCGATCCCACGCAGCCATGACTTCTCAAGCAACCCATGAAGAAGAGCCTGCATCCCAACCAGCTCCTGAAATATCCACACTTGCACCCACACCCGCACCCATACCTACACCCACACCTTTACCAATAGCTCTGACAGATTTATCAGGCAATGTCACCACACAAGAGCTACTACTTCGAACAATGCAAGAGCTGCTACTTCACCTGGTGCCAAGTGCCACACCGAATACACAAATGACCCAGCCTAGTGTGCAAAACAGCTCGCTCCCTCAGACTCCTTTTGCCTTCTCTCTCATTCCTCCAGCAAATCCTGTGCTCCCTCTCCCAGAAGAATCAGCACAAGATCAACAACAGCAAGCAATCGGGAGCAACCCTCCCCCGCATCTCTACTCAACACATCACAATAATCCACTTACAGTACATGTAAATCACAGACAAGAGCTGGCGGATGCCCATGAAGGGGGCCAGTTTCGAGTCCAGCTCACTCCCCCTAATGGGAGTAACATTCCAGAGATGACAGATACCCCAGGCGGGAGCCATTTTCAAACATCCCACCCTCCTCCGAAAGGGAGTGGTGTTCAATTCCGGCTACCTCCCGCCACCGAGAGTCCACCGTCTTTCCATCAAACCCCCATTCTCGATCCATATGAAGAAGAAGCAGCACAGGCCCTACAGCAAGGGGCAAGATATCCGCCGCAAAATAAGTCAGAGATTGAGGCGTTACGAGAGCAGCTACAAATGGTGCAAAACCAGCTTCAAAGACAACAAGGAGTGGATCACCCATCCACCAAGTTCAGGGACCTCTGTCCCTTCCCAGACGCCAGGGTACCTCCAAATTTTGAGGTACCAAAGTTCAAAAGATATGACGGTAGTGGGTGCCCCACAGCACATCTAAAAGCCTTTTGTGGGGAGCTCAATGCGATAGCAGGGAATGATGGAGCCTTAATACGGCTTTTTCAGAAATCCCTTAAGGGTGACGCTTTGGATTGGTACACCTCACTAGATAGCCACCAAATCAGAACATGGGAAAAGCTTTCCCAAGCATTCATTGACAGGTTCTCATACAACCTAAACATGGCTCCAAGGAGAGCTGACTTGGCTGCCCTGAGGCAAAAAAGCGATGAGTATTTATCAGCATATGTAGGGTGATGGCGAGCCATGGCGGCTCAAATGAGAAACCCCATCGATGATGAGGAACAGATATCCATGATCGTACATTTAGCAAACCCCAACATTTCAGGATATCTGATCTCATACCCCTACGTGAACTTTTCTCAGCTCATCCAAGCTGGAGAACAAGTAGAAGCTGGGATCAAGGCTGAAACCATTTCTCCATGGCCACATCAGACCCCCTCAATCAAAAGAAACAAAGTCGAGGAGAAACCTGTTGGATATGGGAATGGAAACAGCGCCGCTCCCACGCAGCGTACTACCGAAGTTAACAACATCATCGCTAACACTCAAGGCAACCAGTATGCTCCACAACCAGAGCCACGACAGGACAGGCAATACCAGCCACAGCCAAATAGGTAGTACCAACCCCAGCAAACCCAGCAGGGATATCAGGCACAACCGTCTCAACAACAACAGTCTAGGGGAAATGCGCAAGGTCCATACAAGCAGGGAATGTTAGGGAGGAAGTTCACTCCATTAGCACAATCATACAGCTAAGTGCTGACAATGCTCAGCAAAAGCAACTGTTGAAACCCCTCCAGCCTCGACTTCCACCTAATCCCTTGCCTCTCGGTTACAATGAAAACCAGTATTGCGCATATCACCAGGCTCCTGGCCATCTAACGGATCGCTACTTCGCTTTGAAAATGCGGTCCAAGATTTGATCGAAAGCCAGAAGATTGCGATCACTCCACAGGCCAATAATACACCTCAAGCCAACATTCTCCAAAATCCCATGCCATCACATCAAGCAGGACCCAGCACATCTAGCACCTCTACCGTCAACCACATTGAAGGAGGGCAACCCACACATTCTTATCCACATCATTCCATCCAAGCAATCATGCCCGACACAGCAAATCGAACATGGGGATACCAGCAGGTGCCATCGCCTGAACCATAGGTGTTCCTTGAAGCAGCACCAGCTACTCAACCTCTCATATTTCTTGAAGCAGCGCCAGCATTTCAGTCTCTCGTGACTTTGGAAGCAGCACCCAATAGGTCACACTCTTAGCATCCCGCCTCTCAAGGGGCGCATTCAACTCCATCCCCAGTAAATCCAAAAGGGTCGAATTCTCAACCCGTTGTTCTCCCGATAGGTCTCCCTGACCTAACCCTGCCCACCTTGCAAGGGGCACCCTCAGTTCAAGCCCCACAATTCCCGATGCCTCACCAACTGGCACACGCCCAGAGGATCCCTCCCCCACATCAAAGGAAAGAAGAAAAATCCATGGTTAAAACTAATCAAAACTTGGTGGCACCTCAGGAGACATCACTGAGTCTACCACAAACTGTTCCAGCAATAACTTGGTATACTTGGAAGGAAGAGCGGTTCCTTCCTATAACCCGAAAGCAGTCCCATGACACTACCCAGAATGTGATGAAGTGGGTAACAATGGGAGATACCTCAGGAGAGATAGTCAGAACCCAAAAAAAACTCGGGGAATTTTATTGGGAACCACTAGCAAAACTGACGCTGCTTATGACATAGCAGCCCAACTCAAAACCATTCCCACACAGATATCCATCTGGGAACTCCTATGCACGTCAAGGTCACATCGAGAAATCTTCGCGAGGACCTTGAATGATGCCCATATCTCTCCCGACGTACCCCCTGAAATGGTGGCAAGTATGATTGGTCAACTTCTCGCACCATGAGCCATCACTTTCTCTGACGATGAACTACCACCTGAGGGTCGTGAGCACAGGCGCTCACTAAACATAGTGGCCCATCGCAAGAATTTCAAGATCCCACTTGCACTTATTGATAATGGATCCAGTCTCAACGTTTGCCCTTTAAGGACTGTTGAATGGTTAGGGATAGAACCGCCTTCCTTCAGACCCAGTACCATAAGTGTCAGAGCCTTCGATAATTCCTGAAGGCAAGTTGAGGCGGATATTGATCTAGAATTACAAATTGGACCAGACACGACCCTTGTCACATTCCAGGTCATCGATATCCCTGCCTCATTTAACCTTCTCTTAGGGCGGCCATGGCTCCATGCTGTTGGAGCCATCCCATCTACCCTCCACCAAAGGGTTAAATTCCCTTCAGGAAATCGAATCATTTCAGTACTGGCTGAGCCGGAAACCATCTTCCCGGTGACGGTCAGTATCCCAGAAATTGACATCCTAGTGATTGACGTTCAGCATACAGAAGGCGACATTCCATATCACAGTTTTGAATTTGAAAATGTGAACGCGATCGTCAACCCTCGCCCTCTAGCTACTGAATACGTCATTCCCCTTGCTGAGCGATTGATCCTAAATTACCGTACCGAGTCCATGAAAAAGGTATGGTAGTGAGACCAGCACCTGCCAATATACAGAGACAGGGACTGGGATATCAACCGACACCGGAAGATCAGGCTGAAAGGCCAAAAAGGGGTCAACTGTTTAAATGCACACCAATCGAGTTTGTCAAAGTTGGGACAGTTTATGAGGGAAAAATGGTGTCTCTTGAGGACCAACTCCAAGCACAGACTCACAGAACAGGCTAGCCAGGAGTCCATCTGGCCACCAATAAGGTGGGATCGGATCCTCAGGACACTAAAGGAATACACGAGGCCAGGGGCAGAACCCCCAGATCCACCATATGAGACTAGGGGCATGGAAACAGGTTCGCCCACAAGTGACCCAAAACCGTGAATACCCTTGCAGGCAATGTAGGCCAGAACAGGGAGACACCCATTCACAGTCAGGGGAACCCATCCCCACCATCAACTCAGCAATACGAAGGGCAGAAGCAGCCCATCCATTAGGTTGACAAAGGTAAGTGGCCTGCTCTAGATTGGATGAATATCCGAATCTCGTCCCAGGAATCTGAGGAACAAGAGGAACTTCAACTTCTGGGCGCAGAGGTCGAATCAGATTCTGACTCTGAGCCTAGCCAAGCTGACATCATGGTCATCAAGACAGGTGACCCATAGGAGCAGACAAAGCATGTCAGCGAGATCGAAACGGGAAAAGAGCCAGGATGGTCAGCCATCCCCCTAACGATCGAATCAGTGGGCGAACCATTCGCTAGCACCGGCTCTAAAAAAAATGCCAATGTAAATAGCAATTGGTATCCCGAACCAGGACAAGACCAATCATGGTTTGCGACACCGTCCTATTCAGGATATCTTGGCGACACAAAAAAATTAAAAAATCTTCCAAATACAAAAACATCATATATTTTCAAAAATACAAAAACATCACATATTCCTCAAAATCACAAAACATCAAAAAACTTTCAAAATACAAAAACAATAGAAAATTTTTCAAAAATCACTGTGCCGAGCATTTCTCATGACAAGCACGAGTTTGAGGTCGACTCATATGATTTCGATCTAGAATTGGACTTCGAACTCATGAGTTTGGATGGAGCCTCGGATGGGGGAAATGATGATACCGCTCTTGAATTCGAGGATTCCCTCGAAAGATTCGAAACAAAGGCCAATGTTGTGGCAGACGACTTTGAAATTGTAAATTTAGGGCCAACAAAATCCCCCAGGGAGGTGCGCATCGGGAAATCGCTTCCCTCGGAATACAAGCAGAGGATGATGGAGTTCCTGAAATCGAGGTTGTCCAACTTTGCCTTCTCTTACGAGGACATGTCAAGGCTCGATGAAGACTTGGTGATGCATCATTTACCAACAAAGCCGGATATGAAGCCAGTCAAGCAAAAATTGCGAAGAATGAAGCCAGAATGGGCCCTAAAAATCTGTGATGAAGTCATCAAGCAATACAATGCGGGGTTCTTGGTAGTCTCCAACTACCCAGAATGGCTCGCAAATATCGTACCAGTTCCAAAGAAAGATGGGAAAGTCAGGATGTGCATCGACTTCAGGGACATCAATAAAGCAAGCCCTAAAGGTGACTTCCCTCTGCCTCACATCGACACACTGGTAGATAATACTGCTGGGCACAAGATCTTCTCCTTCATGGATAGCTTCTCGGGCTACAATCAGATCAAGATGGCCATCGAAGATCGAGAGAAGACTTCCTTCATCACACCATGGGGAACTTTCTGTTATTGGGTTATGCCTTTCGGGCTAAAGAATGCGGGAGCTACGTATCAGCGAGCCATGACTGCCTTGTTCCATGACATGATAAACAAGGAGATGGAAGTTTACGTAGACGACATGATCATCAAGTCTCGCATGATCGAAGGACACTTTGACGATCTCAAAAAGCTCTTCGACAGGCTAGAAAAGTTCAAGCTCCGCCTCAATCCGCAAAAATGTGTCTTCAGTGCGACCGGAGGCAAACTGTTAGGCTTCATTGTTAGCGAAGACGGCATCAGAGTAGATGAGACCAAAACCAAAGCGATCATCGAGATGCCACCGCCTAAGACTGAGAAAGAAATTCGAGGCTTCCTCGGACGAATCCAATATATCAGCCGATTCATCGCACAACTCACTCCGGTCTGCGAACCCATATTCAAGTTCTTACGAAAGAACTCTCCAAAAGAATGGAATGACGACTGCCAAGCGGCCTTCGATAAGATCAAAAGATACTTGCTAAATCCTCCAGTGCTCGTGCCGCCTACTCCAGGTAGGCCACTTCTGCTGTATATCTCTGTCACAGTGGAAGCAATCGGATGCGTCCTCGGCCAACATGACAATACGGGAAGAAAAGAGCAAGCGATCTACTATCTCAGCCGACGGTTTACAAGCTACGAAGCCAAATATTCCAGCTTAGAAAAGACGTGCCTCGCCCTAGTCTGGGCAACACAACGGTTAAGGCAGTACATGATCGCTCACCCGATACTTCTGCTTGCTTGCATGGACCGGTTGAAGTACTTGTTCGAAAAACCAGCACTAACGGGCAGAATCGCAAAATGGCAGTTACTGCTTTCTGAGTTTGACATCACATATGTCACCTGGAAGTCAATTAAGGGGCAAGCACTGGCCGATCACTTAGCAGCACACTCCCTGCCTAACTACCAACCCGTGAAGACCTTCTTCCCCGATGAAGACATCCTCCAGATTGAGGAAGAAGAGGAAAGAAAGGCAGGAGAGTGGACACTCTTCTTCGACGGAGCTGCAAACTCGAAGGGGAGTGGAGTAGGCGCCATATTTTACTCCCCTGAAGACGTCCCAGTTCCTATATCCAGAAGACTAGCATTCCAGTGCACCAACAATGTAGCCGAATATGAAGCATGCATCGCCAGTCTAAGAGAAGTCATCATCCTTAACGTAAAGAAGTTACGAGTCTTCGGAGATTCACAACTCATCATCAATCAGATAAATGGCGATTGGAAGACCAAGGATGAGAAGCTGATTCCTTATCATGTCTATCTGGAGAATTTGATCGAGGAGTTCGAGGAGATCACATTCTCTTACATGCCTCGGGTCAAGAATCAGTTTGCGGACGCTCTAGCTACCCTCGCTTCAATGCTGGAAATCCCAAAAGGTGTTCTTGAATGAGAACTCACTTGTCGAACTCGGAAGGAACCCACGTTCGCCTATAAATCGAAGAAGCTGAGCCTGCCCCAAATGATCAGCTATGGTATGCAGACATCAAAAAATACCTCGAACATCAGAAGTACCCGGAAGGAGCAGCTCTGACTGATCGACGCACAATACAAAGACTAGCAGCTCAGTTCATGATCACTGGGGGCATCCTTTATAAGCGATCCTTCAATCAAGTCCTTCTCCGCTGTGTGGATGAGATAGAGGCAGCCCAGATCATGTCAGAAATCCACGAAGGACTATGCGGCCCGCATATGAATGGACACATATGGAAAAGAAGATCCTACGACTCGGCTACTACTGGCTTACAATGGAGACAGATTGCTGCAAGCACGTCAGGAGATGCTTCAAATGTCAAGAGCACGCGAACCAGATCCATGCGCCTGCCTCTGAACTCTACAACTTGACAGCACCATGGCCCTTCTCTGTATGGGGACTCGACATCATAGGTAAGATCAGCCCTAAAGCTTCAAACGGGCATGAATACATCCTGGTGGCAGTAGACTACTTCACTAAATGGATAGAAGCAGCATCCTATACCACCGTCGCAGCATCTCATGTGGTCAAATTCATAAAAAAATAACATCATTAGCCGATATGGGCTCCCTCAGGCCATTATCACTGACAATGGAACTCCATTCATCAATAAAAGGACAGGCGATTTCCTCGACAAGTTTAAAATTCAACGCCATCGGTCAAGCCCCTACCGTCCTCAAATGAATGGTGGGGTGGAAGCTGCAAACAAGACTATCATCCGCATACTGGAAAAGATGGTGAAGACATATCGTGACTGGTCAGAAATGCTTCCTTGTGCACTCTGGGCTTATCGCACGTCTGTACGGTCTGCTACAGGCGCAACTCCATACGAGCTTATTTACGGAATGGAAGCAGTACTACTAGTTGAAATTGAAATCCCCTCACTGCGGATACTACTAGAAAGCGAAGTCGAGGAAGGCGAGTGGCAACAAGCAAGGTACGATCAGCTGCATCTGGCAGATGAAAAACGCATGTGGGCGTTAAGCCACTCCTAATGCTATCAAAGAAGGATCGCTCGAGCTTACAACAAGAGAGTTCGGAAGAGAAGTTTCAAAGTCGGTGATATGGTCATGAAACGTATCCTGCCGCCGCACTTGCCAGATCCCAGAGGAAAATTCAAACCCTCGTGGGACGGACCGCTGATCATTCGGGAAGTACTCCCAGGAGGTGCTCTTCGGCTCACCGATCTAAAAGGCGAGGATCTTCCCGAGCCCATCAACGCCGACAATGTGAAAATCTATCACGGGTAATCCTACCTAACCTTGTCAATGATTATAATCAAAAGGCTGCATCTCTCACCTCCCTACCAAAAAACAAAACTATATATATCCACCAATTACCCCTTCCAGAAACACCCATCATGTCCCCCTCAAAAAAAAAAAAAAAAATAAAAAAAAGGAAAGAGAAAGAAAACAAAACAAAAAGGAAGAAAAAAAAGGAAAAGAAAAGAAAAGATAAAAAGAAACCTCAATAAGAAGACCCAGAAAAAAAAATGAAGAAACCCATCCCACATCCCTAGTAATCTATCCTGTATCCCCGAATAATTTCAAGCAGCTTACGATTGTGCTTAAAGACAAGGACAGGTGGGTAGCCAATCGACCGGCTATAAAGGAAGCTCCCCCGTCACTCCTAGCACTCCGACAAAACAATAAAAAAAAGAATAAAGGCATGCCTAAGCAAAAGGGGTGAGTTGAAAACCTGAAAAGGGGCTCAAGTAAAAACAGATGGGCATGTAGCGGACTTGGTGAAAACCTGAAAGGGCGCCAAGGGTAAAAATAGCACAAGCTGCCAAGGGGCAGGCAAGATAAAAAACTTGGGACGTAGTGAAAATCTGAAAGGACGCTTGGGCAAAAATGACGGAAAGAGTCGGACGTAGTGAAAACTTGAAAGGGCACTACGGGTAAAAATGGCAAGAAATAAAAAAGAAAATAAAAGTGCAGGTACAGAAGAAGCCGAGACAGCAAGCACCGCAACCAGGTACAAGGAAAGGCAATTTCGGATCAGTACTCTATCAAACTCTACTCAAATCTAAAGGATGCGATACTGGTCACCTTCTCAGGGAACCAAAACCCCAAGGAACACAGTCTAGAATACTGTACACAACGTGGGCCGATCCCAAAATTCTGATCCCAATCATCCAAAGCATAAATCCAAAAGCAAACACTGGTCAATTTGGCACAAACAAAATTTTATTTTCTGTGAAAATCTTTTTACAAGTACTTTGTTTTCTTTCTTCATAAAAACAAAAACAAAATGAAATTTTCTCATACATACGGGACAAGCAGATGATCAACATCAGAGATTACAGGTAAGCTCCTACCTCTCATATACCAACAATCTCTCCCTGAGCCTCTCTATCTCCATGCGCAGGTAGAAGATCTCATCCCTATCCAGACAGTGTGCCACAAGCATACAGCGCCGCACTCAGCAGTCAGGAGGACCTGAATCCCTGATAACTGCTACATTAGGGGCGGTCTGAAAGGAACAAGCCCCAAGAGCTGCAACGTTAGAGCATCCCAGTGGCACATAGGAGCAGCATCCTGCACACCGACAGGAGCTAACTGCCCGATCGTTGCCTCAAAATCTGTGCCAAAAATCTGACTCAGGCTGTCCATCGGAAGTCCATCGTCTACCAGATCTAAGCCATCTAAAGCCCCAAGAGGAGGCCCGCCATCCATCCAAGTCTGATCCAAACCATCCACACCATCCATAGCCTCAATCAAAGCATCCATAACCATCCCTCCATCAATCAAAGCATCCGCACCATCCATAACCATCCCTCCATCAATCAAACCATCCACATCATCCATAACCATCCCTCCATCAATCAAAGCATCCGCACCATCCATAACCATCCCTCCATCAATCAAAGCATCCGCACCATCCATAACCATCCCTCCATCAATCAAACCATCCACACCATCCATAACCATCCCTCCATCAATCAAAGCACACCGCACCATCCATAACCATCCCTCCATCAATCAAAGTATCCACACCATCCATAGTCATCCCTCCATCAATTAAGCCATCCACACCACCTATGACCATCCCTCCATTAATCAAACCATCCACACCATCCATCGTTATCCTTCCGTCGGTCGCCATCATCGAGCCATCCCACCCTCTAAACCATCCATCCTCATCATCGCGACATCTGCGAATCCTGGCGGCCCATCAAAACCATCCAACCCCATCAGTCCATCGGTGGGAAAAGAATCCAAGCCATAAATGGCATTCACTTCTTCAAGAGGTCCCATCACTTCTCCACCCATAAACTCTTTGTCATCTATGGGCCCACCTACCTCTCCACCATTGATAAAGTCACCCAACCCATCATCATGGCTGGTCATAGTAATTCCAAAAAGGGGAAGAAGCAAAAAAAGAAAGGATAAAAAAAAACAAGACGAAGAAAGGACAAAAGAGAAGGGGACAAAGGAGAAAGATCGGACGGCCTAGACAAAAGGAATGAGCAGAAAGAGACAGGAAGGAATGAACAGAGAAGAAGAGGGCTTGCTGGAAGAAAAAATGAACGGAGGAGGTAATCGGATTACCGCTAGCGGTACTCGGAGTACCGTTTCAGAATTGTCATCACTCAATCACTGCGGCACCTGACAGAAGGAGTAAAACAGGCAAATGTCAACGGGCGGTATTCCGTATACCGCCGGAGGTAGTCCGACTACCGTCGGCGGTAGTCGGACTACCGCCCTGGCCCATTTTCGACCACAATTTGTTTCAAAAAGCTTTATTTCCAAAAATCCCAAAAAATTCCAAAAATTCCCAAAAAAGAAAAACAAAACAAAAATTCCAAAAAATCTGAAAAAATATATACCAAAGAATCCTCCAAAAATTTCCAATAATTCCAAAAATCCCAAAGAATTTTCAAAAATCCAAAAAAAATCCAAAAATTCCAAAAATTCCAAAAAATCCCAAAAATCCCAAAAATTCTAAAAAATCCCAAAAATTCTAAAAATTCTAAAAAATCTCCAAAGTTTTCAAAAATTCTAGCAAAACCTCCAATTTTCCAAAAAAAATCTCAAAATCTTCAGAAACTACCAAGTAACTCTAAAATAAATCCCCAGTAAGTATAGGCCCATAGGGTTTGCTTCTTCTAAAAACATTAGCCCCATTGATTTATTAGTGGAGGCCATAAAAATTATTAGCCCCATTGATTTATTAGTGGAGGCCATCTGACTTTTTTTTTGCAAATATAAAAACCGTTAGCCCCGCCAACTCATTAGTGGAGGCAACGCGACTGTTTACTTAATTTACGCAAATAAAACCGAACGACGGCGCCCACCCGCATGATCGAACGGATATTTTTTCAAAATCTAAAAATATCTTCAAATAAAATCTCCAAGGAGTCTAGCTCCAAAGAGATAGTTTTTAAAAGTTTTTTAAAAACGCACGCGGCGCGCAGTACACTGAGGAATCCTCCATATTCTCCAGTTGCAGTCAGTGCAAACAGCTAAATAAGACCTAATCTCTTCCGGCTTCCCCGAAGGACGATCGAGTCTGTACATGATACATGTACGATTGGCCAGGTCTCTATAACTGGGCAGTCATACAAATGCTAGTAATATGAGTGGATCTATCTCTGGAAAGAATAATCAAACTTAAAGTGAAGACAATCCATTATAACCAAAGTGTCAGACTCAGCAGATTGCATGGCAAACAGATTACCTGCACATACCTAGTCCGGGATGTTCGCAAAATTTGATCGAGTCCAATTCGGCGTAGTGAGTTCCCCGTAAGGCCGCACCAACGCGCAAGGCAACTAACCACTTTGACGATCAAATGGAACGAACACTCCTAGGGTGATTACATAGCAAAGGAACGACAGACCTAATAGTACAGGAATCCTCGTAAAGCCGCGACAAATACGCAGAGGCCCTTACTTTTCAGACTTACCCTCCAAGGCTTAAACAATCCGATGTGAAAAGGTTATGATTGGTGATCCGTAAAGCCACGACGAATGCGCAGGAGACAATCACAACGTTTTCCTCAACCCTCGTGATATGTGCAAGTCATCTTTTTCCAAACAGTCGACTGACAATGATACAATGGTAAGCAATAGATTTGAGTCGCTACCCTTCATTCTGACCAGAAGGGTGGGGTGTCCACTTGCTTTGACCTTCAGTTGCTCGCAACCTCGGTCAAAGAGGGGCATCTGTAGACACCCCACTCAGGCTGACCTCTCAAGAAGGCTAAGAACCATGATCACACCTTGAATCAAATTCATATCCCACCTTAAACCTAACCCTCACCCAAGAACCTTAAAAACCTCCAAACCAAGACCCGAAACCTTGATCCAAGCCGTTTAGCCCATGCATGACCCCCGCCTGTACCCTATACTTTGACCAGAACCTCTTTACCCAAGCCGAAACTCATCTGTCCAAACCAGAAGGCCCCAAAAGGAAGTCATCGTTCGAACCCGCACGCTAGGCAAAGCCCGTACGCACAAAACCGTCTCAAACGGACGCCGAGCGGTAGTCTGACTACCTCCAGCGGTAGTCTGACTACCGCCAGTGGTACTCCGAGTATCTCCACATGAGGCCCGCATGTGGATAGCTGTCCCAGCGTCCAAAAGTCAACTTTCCTTTAAATTTACCCCTTAAAATCTCACTATTTACTGTTTTACCAGCCCCTTTATCCAACGAGAGCGCTCCATGTGGCGCCTCTTTCCTCTCCACCAATCACCATGTGTCACATCAGTATTTACCCCCCTCTTGTCATCTATTTACCAAAAAACCATTGAAAAGGGCTATAAATAGCCCTCTCCCCTTTCATTTTCAAGGACGACCAAAGAGAGAGCCACTAAGGGAGGGAGAGAGTGAGAGAGAAAGAGAGGGAGGAAGAGAGTGAGGGTGAGGAGGTGCTCCCAATCCTCAAAGTCCAGATTTTTTCAGCCATCTTCTTAGCCCACTCCTTGCCTTCATAGCTATCTTAACCCCCTCAACCTAGCCTAGTTGATCATGGTTCAACACACATCCTAGCCTATTCAAGAATCAAGCCAAAGATCCATTTACATATAAGCATTCATCATGACATCTACTCCCTTTTCAACCCCCCCTGCTTCTTTAGATCTCTAGTGGACGTATGCTCTGTGATTTGCCGTACATCGGATCCTGTCACATCAGAAATTTCTAGTGATCTAGTCCACTTTTCTTACCTCTTTGCATAAGCATCATTACGTCCACCCTCTAGACACATTGTCGAACGTATGCTTTGTGGCTTGCCGAAATCTCGGATCTTGCTACATCAGAAATCCACGTGTGACTAGTCCCATCATGACCACAACATCATCATCATCCCTTGAGATTATTTTACCACACTAAGTAAAGACCGTACATTTGTACGGGCAGAGAGGGTGCTTAATACCTTCCCTCTTTGTAACCGAGGTCCCTTACCCGGAATCTCAGATCGCAGACCAGGAGTCAATCTAAGGTCAGAGAGTCTTCGGATCTCTCCAACCTTACGTATTCCGTGGTTCTAGCCGACTGCAGAATTCTGAGATTATTCGGCTAGTGGCGACTCCAACATTCACAAATCAGCTTAATCATCCCCACTACTTAAACCATAACATTTACAAATCAGTGTGGACGCCGATTTTCAGTGTCTACAGATCCATTCTAAGGTCGTCAGTCCTAGACAATCTCATACGATGGTATGTTTCTAGGTCGCTG
The DNA here is from genome assembly GCA_030180095.1 of Magnolia changhungtana. Classification (NCBI taxonomy): domain Eukaryota; kingdom Viridiplantae; phylum Streptophyta; class Magnoliopsida; order Magnoliales; family Magnoliaceae; genus Magnolia; species Magnolia changhungtana. The sequence continues at coordinate 126,297 of JASAUF010000626.1, read as the reverse complement.
CAAGGGCTGACAGGGCTGTTACACTGAATTATTACACCACTCCCCCATCACCTTATCAATACAGGCGTAGTTTATACTCTGTTACTACGGGAAGGCTCGTCGCCTCACCGCAGATTTAGAGTATGCTCGAGGTCACTACACCGGGTATGGTCAGTGCTGCCAGGGCTGTTACACGGAATCGTTGCCCCACTCCCCCATCATCCATCAAAGTAGTGTAGGCTGACAGCTCAAATATAGTGTCCCATACCACCATAATCGGCTCATGAGTCTGGTTACTCAATGGTCACTACGGGGAGGCTCGTGGCCCTAGCGTAGGCCGATAGCTCGACCACGGTATCCCATACCACCATGCCCGGCTCATGAGTCTTGGCGGATCGAGGTACCACGGTTAACGGGATTCCACTGGTAAGGGTAGTACCTCAGGTTCAAGCAGTAGCGTCCAAACATGGTGAACATACATTAGACAAATCGGATTACTTGACGAGCTTGGCTAGCTCGAGTGCACAACAAGTTGAACGATATGAAGTGCATAAGCACTTCGTGTGGCCAGCCATTATCGTCAACCGAAGTACAACTCGGGTTCGTCGAACACATCTCGTATGGCGAATGAATCTCAGCCACGCATTCATTTTGATTTTCGATTGCCTGGACTAAAATCACTAAACACAACCAATCCTTATTCAGAAGTATGTAGAGTAAAGCAGAATAAATAAAGTAATTCAAGCTTGTTAACAAGCATGTCATAAAGCATGTTATAAAGCACAATATAAACAGGAAAATACAAACACATATATTTCATAAGTAAGCGGTCAAATCAAACAAACAACATGGAGGAAATCATATACATCTCTAAGGTAGCTGAGAATCCTATCTCAACACCTACCTAAAGCACAATCCTCTAGGTAAATACTCTTACAAGCATTTTCACAAACACTTAGGATACATACTTTCAACATACATAGTGTGAACTAGCAAAAACATATATAAGGGAGAACCCTTTCACCAAATAAGTATTATACGTATATATAGCATGTTGATACAGTGATTAATCATGGCAAGCATACTTGCAAAATTTATATGTATACGGTACTTTCTACAAATACGAGGAATACAATATATTCAACATAGTTAACGTCTAACCGGAATACGAAACGGACAACACTTTGTACATGTGCAATAACATACAGATCATGAATCTATCATTATCTGACATTGAAAGCATTGAAAACCATAACCTATGCGTCTAAGGTCCGCACCTTACACCGTAGAAGCGTAATAAACTCGATAGATTCGCTAAGCTTTAGTATACGGCGATGTGGCAACCTATAACATGCCTTAGGTTAGTTATTTCATAACTTACAACTATTAAAACCCCAAAACAAGTAGGGTTAGGGTTTTTTTACCTAGAAACGATGTCGGAATCGCCAGAAAAATGATTAGAATGAAGTGGTTAAGCTTGCAGAATGGCAGGATAAGGTGGCAGGGAGATGCTCCCACAACTCTCTAACTTTCTCTCTCTTTTCTCACTTCTCTCCCTAGGGTTTTTTTCTCAAATTCATGTGGGTTGAATGAGAGAGGGTTAAAGGTCCTTATATAGCCTAAAACCTCACCGAAATAGACCTAAGGTTAAGGTATACTTAGGTTATAACCAAAGTGGGTCAGTTTCAGCTCAACGGAGGACTTCTGGCGGCCCCTTTTCTGTGTGCGGTCGGACTTAAGCTCACCAACCTTGGATCTAGGTGGAGTTAAGTTTTCATTCCAGTCGGATTCTCCGATCACGCGTGGCGGACCAGTTTCAGTTCAACGGTTACCGAATCTCGATCAGGGTTACAAGTACACAGACATTTATGGGAAATGTTTCCTGATCCGAGGGTGTATTTGGGTCAGATTTTGACGGTCTGATTGCTTATAATTGGCCCGCAAACGTCAAGTCTCAGATTACTTAAATTCTATTAAATTTCTAAAGAAAACCAAGTCTTCTCACACTCCTCACTCCGGGCTCAAGCGAATAACCATGTGACACTATCTGGATTTGATCTCCGAGATGGTTGTCAAGCCTAGTGAGGCGGTCATAAGTTTATAGCTTCATATCATTCAGACTTTTGATGTGCGGTCCAGATCTAATACGGAGTTTCAATGTACTCCCGAGAGCAGTCAGGTAATGAGTTTGATCCTAGATTTTAGGGCAACCTAGCGTCAATGATTTTACAAGTTTTTAGGTCTTACAGATCATATTTAAAGTGATTCAAATGGATTTCGTAGCTAATCTAGTTTAACACTTAGTTAACTTTGTCTAATTTTTATAGGATTTGATCCTGTGTGATTTCTGCCAGAGGTGATACTCGAGTCTTTGTATGGGATTTTCCGAGTCGTTACAGGTTTAGACTAAAATAAACGTGAATGTTTACTTAAGCTTGGCTTGTGTTTATGCTAAGTTTGCTTATACGGTAACACCCGAGTACTGGAAAGTACGGGGTGTTACACAAGCATGGGTGCAACACATGCACCAGGTCAGGGCCCACCGTCCAGCTCCTTATTGGACATGCTGGGTACACATGTGCAGGGTGGGCCTTACGGATTGACGGCGAGGATATAAAGGACATACATCAGGGTGGGTCCAGCAAGGTTACCGGACGGACTGGATATAGGATACATACATTCAAGGTGGGCCCGTCACCATCTAGAGATGGACGGTGTGCACCCCACCCCCACACGTGCAGCACGTGTGGGGTGGGTCCCACATCCTGCAAGAGGATGGGCAGCGTTGGTATATAATACATATATCATTGGGAGGGGGGGGGGGGTTTACGTCCCACGAATGGCCACACACACCTCAGGGCCCCATCGTCCCTACGTGGACGGTGTGGATGGCGGATAAAATACATACATCAGAGGTGGGTCCACACGTGTGGCCCACCTCAGCTTTGAATTAAGCTGATATTTATGTTTTCCATCTATCTTGGGCTGCTAGATGGTACCAGCAGTGCTGGACCGTTCGGCTACCTACTGGACGTTAACTAGGTGGGCCCCACGGGCGGTCGACATGGATCTAAGATACATACATCACAGCGGAGTCCACTAGGGCTGGCCACAAGGCCCCGGAATCGAGCTGATATTTGTCTTTTCCTTCATCCGGGCTAGCCCGAAAATGGGCAGCAAGATAGGCCCTACTTGGTGGACGGCTGGATGGTCCCCACTGAATGGATGGCTTGGATATCATGCATCATCAGGTGGGCCACAACATCATAGAGAGAGAGAGAGAGAGAGAGAGGGGCTAAGGGAGGGGCCCCACTACTATGGGCCCCTCTCTTGCATTACAACACATGCATGTAGCACTTGGGTCCCACCGAATGTGGGCCCTCAAATCATCTAATCCATGCAAGAAAATAAAAATCTAATCCTAGAAGAGCTCTCACCTTATATCTTGGACTTCTTCCACCAATGGGCTCCTATACTCCAACGGAACAAGATTCAATGGTTGAGATGAAGTCTTGATGGATGGATTGGGGGAAATGAGCTTGGGATGTGGCTAAATTTTTGGGAGTGAGAGAGAGATAAAGGCTTAGAATGATTGCAATGTAAGGTAATTATGAGTTTGGGAAAGAGAAAGGCATGATTACAAGCAAGCATGGGGCTAGGGTGGTTAGGGTAGGGTGATGTCACCCCTAGGGTGACATCATCCTAATGATGGATTTCCTAGGAAAATGTGAAATCTAGATAGGCGGGTCCCACAATCACGCGATCAATGCTCGGAATAATGCGCTGGCCATAACTTACGATATCAGCGTCAGATCGACACACGAGACGCGGCATCGAAACTGCGACAACGGCGCGGTCACAATGGCACAGGTCTCGAGTCAAGCCGACTCGGGTTTACAAGATGTGACTCGGGGTCGCACGCAAATGCAATCTATGGGTTGCGGGTCACTGAAATTCGACCACAAGGACTGTGGGATCCTACAGAATGGAATGGTCACAAGGACATGGGCCTGACACCCAATCTCTCGACGCTTAGAACCATTTACTCTTCCAATTCTTATTCGAAGTCAGGGTGGTAGTAATTATGACCTTACCAGTCTTCAGCCAAGCAGAAAAATAGTATTAAACCTCGTGGTGCGGGTTGGACTTCGCCTGGTACAGGTGGACAAATTCATCCACAGTTAGCTTGGGTTGGTCAAGCTCGGACCATAGGATGAATGTCCCCACTAGTGCCCTGCAGGCATTGGGGATTATCTGCTCAGGAGCTAACTCCAGGTGTGTGAGGACTTTCCTAACTATGCGTTGGAGAGGGAGCCTCAAACCGCATTGGAGGGCGACCAAGAATATGACCACCTCGTTAACTTAGGGCTCTTTCGGAAGCTCACCAAGTACAGGAGCTAGGAGTACCACAAAGTTTGGAATGTAATATCCCGACCTAATCCGTACCAGGTCGGCCTCCGTCAACGTTGACTCAACTGACCCCTTCTCCTCCGCCTCTAACGAGGACCCACCGGCTTCCTCTGTCGTTGTGACAGCCCCCTCGGTGTCCTCTAGCCGCTCGGGCGAGGACTGGGTAGCCATTCTTGACTCATGGGACACCTGGAGTCCCTGTCACTCATCATCATTAACGGTGATGGTGGGTTTGACATAGGGTAAAGATCGTTTGGCCCACCATTACACTAGGGCGAGTCCCCTCGCTGGTCCGATGATCTCGACATTCCCCTTAATGGACGGCGATTGGAAGTTGGAGCTTGGAAGGAAAAGAAAAATGAAAGGGGAGGAAAGACAAGGAATGGAGCTCACCGGAGAGGGGGAAGAAGGCTGGATTTTACTGGAAGTCGTCTGAAGATTGGGGAGAGTAGAGAGAGGTAGAAAGGTGACATGACAAATAGCCCTGGGTGGTGCTAGGGCACCCCCTTTTATAGCCAACTCGACTCTATAGCATTTAATGGTCGTACTCATTACGAAGGCACAAGCAACACCTTGATAACCGCATCTAGACACGTGGAGAGCTTTTACTCGCTAGCCGACCTGACTCCCCAGGAAGCGCCATGCGTCAGCACCCCATATGTCAAAAGTCGAGCAGGCGTGTCGTTAGCACACGTGACCTCGAGTGGGGCGCATTATCTCGAGTACACCATACCATGATTGCAGACACACCCCGATTCCTGTGCACGCTGCATTATCCGACATTAATGACAAGCAGACCCGATGCACTAGGCATAATATAGTCTGACCTAACTACGACCGACCTACTTCTCGAGCCCGCTGTGTGAGCTCGGAAGTATGGGGCTTATTGTTATGGGAAAAATGGGTTAACCAATGAGATAAGGTCAGGTCGGAACTCCATGTACTTTGTCAGGTTGGTTAACAACCAATACGGCTAAAGGCTTGACTTTTGGTCCCAATCCAAGTAGGAAATGAGATCAGCCTTAACCTTTCATCAGTCCTCGATAGTAGGTCAGAAAACCCATTGATCCACTCGACACCAAAAAGAATTGACTACTACTCATTAAAGGAATCAGGTCGGTATAAACACAGGTCGGCGTAACCCTTCTTTTACTAGTTCCGACCTAATCTCGACGGTGTCTACCCGAGATCCCAGTCGAGGATTTAGGAAGGCGATCGCAACACGGATCTGCCCGAGATCTTGACCGAGGATCTCGAAAGATCGTCAGACATGAACGGGGTCCAAATCTCTATACAATATGTCCCTACTAAACGGGGAGACTACCTCTTACGCCACCGCCTTCTCCCACCTATAAATAGGAGCATCCTTAATGGTAAAATGTACGCGCAATCTTAAGCCTGAAACCCTACTCACGATCAAACCCAGATTCCCTACCTGACTTAAGCATAAGAGGGTCCCCTGTGCAGCCAGGGTCTCCTTTGTCCGCTCCTTGTGTAGGTGCTTGAAGGTTCAGGGAAGGCTAACCAGATTTATGCATCAACGATACACATATTCCAAATTTGAAATATGTTGTGTAAGACAAATTTAATTGGCACTTATTTGTACTAAATGAACATAATAAGTAGTAATGAATAATTTTATTTCTATGTAGTTGAAAAATTATTGAAATATATAGTAATAATTAATATTTTAATTGCATGAATATGGTAGGATTTGTTATATATATATATAGAGAGAGAGAGAGAGAGTAAAACTCTAGGCGACTCATTGTGTAGATGGGTCAACTCGTCCGAACTTGATTCATTGCTCAACCGAGCCTAGTCCGATTTCAGGTCACCGACCGTTGTCATCAAATAAAAACTTTTCATTTTATCATGAAAAGCAAATCTCGTGGATTCCTGTCGCTCTCCCTTTCACACGGACACACACACACTCCCCCTCTCTCTCTCTCTCTCTCTCTCCCTTTATCTCTGTTTCTGACGATGCCTGAAAATACAACAGTTTCTCTCTCTTCCTAACACCAAACACACACAGAATGTCCGATCCAGCAGATAACAAGCATCCCATCCCATTTCCTTCCCGTGGGCCCCACCACCGCCGGGCGCAATCCGAGCTCTCCTTCCGCATCCCTGAAGACCTTGATCTCATCGTCGATGACTGCCACCAATCAGCAGCGGGATTCGATGGCATGGTGTCGGAGGATGATGATCTCGTTTCCACCTACATTGACTTGGAGAAGGTCGGATCCAGGATCGAGGATGGCCAATTTGGGGACAGAATGGATGGGAATTGCGGGGATGGGAATGGAGGCGAGACCAAAAACGCACGACCACGGAATCATCATCATCGCCATAGTAATTCCATGGACGGATCGATGATGTCAGTGTCGTCAGAATTGTATAGAGAGGTGGTGGAGGCGAAGAAGGCGATGGCTACTGATAAGCTTGCAGAGCTGGCTGCGATTGATCCCAAGCGGGCCAAGAGGTCAGTTGATTTTAATTGAGTTCCTACTTGATTTAATTATTTTTATTTTTGGTCGAGCTTTAGGGCCTGTTTGGATGCCTGTAAGTTCTTTTAAGTTGTAAGTGACTTACCTGTAAGTCACTTACAGGTGAAAGTTACTTACAGGTAACCTGTTTGGATGTAAGTTGTAAGTCACTTACAGGTAAGTTAGTTTTTCTGTTTGGATAGCCCGTAAGTTACTTACAGGTAGAAAGCTGTATATTCACATCGAGCAGAGCTTAGATTGGAGAATCATTCTAAAATGTTATAATCGTATAAAAAAAAACATAGGATCAAATATGTTATTTTGTTAAGCCCATCAAGATGAATATTTGAGATAATTATTAAGCTAAACCAATCATCAAGTGGGCTATAAAAGTGGGCCCACGAATTCAAAATATCTATAATATGGAGTAATAACTCAATTTAAGCATTGAGAATAAACTTAAAAATATTAATAGAAAATCTAATAATTAAATTACATTACCAATGTCTTCTTTAACTAAAGAAATTACATTTAAAAACAATATGACAAATAAACATCACGGTGGCCCCTGGGAGGTTTCAACGGTGGGGGTTATTGTCACCACTGCATCCTGTAGTGTGGTCCACTTGAGCCTTCAATATATGTTATTTTAAGGTATGTACCCTAAAAGGATCTATCAAAATGGATGGACGGCTTGGATAAAGACATATATCACGGTGGGCCCCACAGATCCCATGACACTACTATCCTTCTCTAGCTAGGTCGAGGTGGCCGTAGTACCCAATCCGCGCCCCTCAGGTTCTCTTAACATTTCGGTTATTTCCCCGATGCCACCATCTTCTCCGGCCAAAAGTCGGACGGCGCTCGAAATCAGGTCAGCTCTCTCTCTCTCTCTCTCGTTCTCTTTGTCTCTCGCTCTCATAGTCGCTCATTCTGTATGGCTCTTCCCCTACAACGGTTGCTGCCTCTCTCTTTCTCACGCTCGCTCTGTATCTCCCTAACTGCCGCTCCATGGCTATAATGGTGGTTGGTGGGTTGGTGCGTTTCTCCCTCTTCCCCCTTTTTAAAAATATGACCGTTGAGCACATGTAAGTGACTTACAGGAAGTGACTTCCACCCCCTCGCCTGCAGCTTTTGGTAGATTTGCCCGTAAGTGACTTACAGGTTGTAAGTTACTTACAAGCGATTTTTCTCCCCCAAACATCATCTGTAAGTGACTTCCTTGTAAGTGACTTCCCACTTACCCAACTTACAGGCATCCAAACAGGCCCTTAGGGGCCGTTTGGATGCCTGTAACTTGTGTAAAATGTAAGAAAGTTACAGGTGACTTTCTTACAGTTTGTGTTTGGGGGAGAAATGTTACAGGTAACAAAGTCTCAACTTGTAACTTTCTATCGTAAGATTGCAAGAAATATAACAGAGGAATTAGGTGTTTTTCAAGTCACAAGTTACTTTGTTACAGTGCAACGGCTATCCATTTCGAATTTGGGAGAGGGTGGTGGAAACGCACCGCATTGAAAGTGCACCTACCGCTCGACCCAACGTCTCCTTCTCCCTCTCTCGGCGTCTCCTTCACTCTCTCTCTCTCTCTCTCTCTCTCTCTCTCTCTTCTCTCTCTCTCTCTCTCCTCTCTCTCTCTCTCTCTCTCTCTCTCTGTCTCAGCGACTCTTTCCCTCTCTCTCTCTGGCAAGGGAAGCCCTAACCCTTGTTGATTTTCTATTTTATTTTTTCCTCTCCTTCATTTTTTTCTTTTGCACAAGTGCGGAACGGGGCTGTTTGGCAGGGCGGTTTTGGATGCCCAACTGTGGGGCCCACAGTGATGTACTTTCCTTACATCCACACCGTCCATCCGTATTGAAAACAGTCTTAACTAAATCCCTACTATTAAAAACATCATGGATCCACTAAAATATTTATTTTCCATCCAACAAAGCGGTTTCATAGGTGGAAGTCAATCCTAACTTTCCTGTGGTATGATCCACTTCATCTTTGTATATGCTTCAATTTTGGGCTTAACCCCTTAAATTAGATGGAAAACCGGATGGACGGCGTGGATAGACCACATACATTCAAGGTGGGCCTAACTGAGTTTACTCAGTACGATAAGAGCGTACTGAGTAACTCAGTACGCAATCCGATTTCCCATCCAACCTATTGACAAGGAAATCGGATCCTTATCGTACTGATTAAACTCAGTTGGGCCCACGGTGAATGTATATGATTTATCCATGCCGTCCATTCATTTTTCCAGCTTATTTAAGTGGTTGAGACCAAAATTGAAGCAAATCCAGAGCTCAAGTGGATCATACCACGGGAAACAGTGGGAATAATGATTTCCACCATTGAAACCTTGCTGGGCCCCATAGTGATGTTTATTTGTCATCCAACATGTTCATAAGATCATACAAACATGGATGAAGGGAAAAATCAAATATAAGCTTGATCCAAAACTTCTATGGCCTGCAAGAATTTTTCAACGGTAGAAGTTCAATTCACATTGTTTCCTGTGGTGTGGTTCATTTGATATTTGGATATTCTTCATTTTTGGGATCAAGACTTAAAATTATATGGTAAAATTGATGGACAAATTGGATACAATACATAAATCATGGTGAGCCTTAAAGAGTTTACTCAGCACGCAATCCGCTTCCGTTGATAAGGTAACAAAGACTTGGACGAAGATACCAAACAAATATTAACTTGATCCAAAAACTTTTGTGCCCACAAGAAGTTTTTAATGGTCAATTACTATTGTTTCCTATACTATGATCCACATGAGATTCAAATCTTCTTATTTTTTGTATCATGTTCTAAAATGAGCTTTCAACACGGACGAACGATGTGGATGTGAGAAAATACATTACAATGAGCTCCATAATTTGGGATCCCACACACCTCGATGGATCCACTCAAGTTTGACTAGCGATGTTAGCCAATAACTATATCACTACTAGTTGGTGTTTTGTGGGCCTCACTATGTTGCATGTGTTTTATCCATGTTATTTATCAATTTTTTTCATATCATTTTAGGCCTTGATTCCAAAATGAGCAAACATAGGCAGATCTCAATCTTAGGTGTTCATGATTAAAAACCTCCTAGTGCCGACTATAATGTTTATTTGATGTCTTACCTCATGATTAGGACATAAAGACCTGGAAGAAGGGAAGAACAAATACACACACATATACATATGCATACACATATACATATACATACACATATATATACATATACATGCATACATATACAAGTATACAAGTATACATATAGACACACACATATATACATATACACAAATACACACATATACAAGTATACAAGTATACATATATACACACACATATATACATATACACAAATACACACACACACACACATATACATACACACGTATATATATATATATATATATATATATATATATATATATATGTATATGTGTGTATATATGTTTATATGTATATACATATAAACATATACACACACATATACATCTAAACATATACACACACACACACATATATATATATATATACACACACACACACACACACACACGTATACAAATATACATATACATATACATATACATACACGCACATATACATATACATACATATACACACGTATACATATACATACTTATACACACATATACATATACACACTTATACATATACATACTTACACACACACACACACACACACACACACACACACACACACACCGCTTACGGGGAAACTCAAATCCTGCAGGTATAGCATAAAACATCTAAGTATATAAGACCCATCATGTATGAAAGCTTTTATTCAAACTTATATTTTATAATAAAAATAATGTTTATTACATAATGATTAGTTTAGCTTTAGAATCAGTCCAATTAGTCATCTAAATGGGCTCAATAAAATTACATACTTTAATCCAAACTTTTCTATGTGACAATTTGATTTTTTAACAATTTCATAATTTAAACTCCGGTTGGTGTGAATATAAAATATCTTACATGTAACTAACTTACAGGTTATCCAAACACAGAAACTAAGTTACCTGTAAGTTAGTTACAACTTACACCCAAATAGGATTACCTGTAACTTTCTTTCACGTGTAAGTAGGTTACCTGTAACTTAGTTACAATTTAAAAAAACTTACAGGCATCCAAATGCAGCTTAGTTTTTTCTGGAAGTTCTGGCTTGGTAGATTGGAATGCTGTTGGATATTGGGTAATTGTAATTTAGCTCATTGGATAATTCAATTGGTTTTGAGGTGATTTTTATTTTTGAAATTGTTTTTTCTTGTTGGCTTGGGGTCTTCTTTGGTTGTTTTTTGTGAAGCTGTTTTTATTTATTTATTTATTTTTTTATTGAATGGTAGATTGGATTTTCTTTTTGGTGAATTTGATTGCTCTTGGCAATATTTATTTAATTATTTATTTCGAATGGGATGGGTTTTTGGGGTGCTTGGTTTGTGGTCTGAAAATAAAAAAAGGAGAGAGTGGATTGTTTTTGTGGACTTGTAACTAATGCTCTTTTCTTTGGGGTTTTTAGAGGCTACTTTGATTGGTTGTTATGATATTTTCACCAACCTTTGTTTTTATCCTTTTCCTTTGGGTTGTGATAGATTTGTTATTTGTTGGAGAAACTAAGGTTTGGTACATTGCAATTCATTTCTTATGAACCGTTAAGGGAGCTTTTAGAGCAATATCAAATTGAATTGCAATATTTTATCTAATAAAGTCAAATAAGGAAATTGTAAATTCTTTCCTTAGCACCAACATTGGTCATCTGGGCTACAAATTGCAATTGGTTACTTGAAATTAGACTTGAAAGCAATTTAACTGTAATTTGATTCATTATGAGTGCTAGGAAATGTCGTTATCTTTTGAAGCGAATGTAGTGCTCAAAGTTGCATCTGTAGAGAAGAATGTGTCTAGTTGGAACGGTGCACTAGATGAATGGAATGCAGCACCAATGATCGGTTTTCAAGACATTTTTGCTTACGTGGAATCAATATCTTGGGGAAATGATGACTAAGATGTGTTTGGATGAGCAAGTGAATTGAAGTGGGAACGTTCAGTTCAATTAAAAGGAAATGATAAAAATTAATGATTTTTCTGAGGCTTGATAACTTTTAAGTAGTCCTCGGGTTGCATTGTGTTTCTTTTAGGTTCAACTGGTAAGTAACATGATTGTAATTTGGAGAGCTAATCATCAATATGAATGCTATGAAAGGAAATGAGAGTTTGGTTATTCCATTTTATCACACCAATAAATGCAGTTTAATTCAATTGGGTATCCAAAATGCACCTTGAGATTTGATGGGTTCCTTTTTCCACTTTATTTATAATTTTCTCTTGATGAGATTGGATTCCTTTTTTTTTCTTAACCTTTTATTTGAATGACATGGGGTTTTGGGTTCCCTGTTGATGGAAAATAGAAAAAAAGAGTGGAATGTTGTTGTGAACTTGTAACGAATACTAATACCATTTTTATTTGGTTTGTTTGGTAGTGGATCCTCCAAGGTAAATCCTTCCTCTTTTTCTTCTCCTGTCTTCCTCATCCTCCTTCCATTACAACTTTCTTAACACATCAAAACCCTACTCAGTCCTCTCTTTCTCCTCCTTTACCTAGCCACGTGTGGACCCGCATGTGCTCATGCACACACGTGTGTTTGTACAGGTAGCGACGTGTCGGCCCCCATTTGAGGTTTTCCTTCTTTGATTTTCCTCCAAACCTCCCTAATCCCTAGATCCTTTAAATCCCTAAAAAAATTCAAATCCTCAATCTCCATCCATGAACCCAAAACCCTAATGAAAATATGAATTTTTGTGAAACTTTCCCTAAATCGGAATTTTGATTGCATTATTGTTTATTCACGTGGTTGTTGCATGTGAATAATGAACACATAGTGTTGACACTACCATAAACTATGGTGATGGGGACATCAGAGGACCTATTTGGGTGTACCAGAGACAGAGACAACCACCCACATTAGTGCAGCTTTCTTTGTGGATGGGAGACAAGTTGCAGATGAGGCTCGTCGGGCCATTTTGAAGAAGACATGCATCAGGAAGACCCCAGTTTGGGATGATGCATGTGGGCTGCTTACGAGACCATTTTAGTCATAGTATTTTTATTTCATGTTGATCTGACCATTGGATCTTGTCGATGATGCCATTGGGCCGCCAGATCCTTCAGATCTGGGCCCCTTGGACTCTGATCTTACTTCCTTTATTATTATTATTATTATTATTAAAGATTTATTTGATGGTTGGGATTGATAACAAGTGTTTTAGTTTTCTTATTTTGGATGATAGGCCATTTCAACTGTGGATCCCTCCTCTTTTGAGAAACACAAGGGTTTGTGAGAAACTATCTATTCCAATTGAATTGTGGAAGGGTATAGGCTTGTTTGGTGGTGGATTCTCCAAGGTGTATCTCTCCTCTTTTTCTTCTTCAGGAGGTAGTCTTCTTCTCTTGTCTTCCTCATCCTCCTTCCAGTATAACCTTCTTAACACATCAATCCTCTCTCTCTTTCTTCCCCTTTACCTAGCCACGTGTGGACCTGCACGTGGGCACGCACACACGTGTGTTTGTACGGGTAGCGACGTGTCGGCTCCCGTTGGGGGTTTTCCCTCTTTAATTTTCCTTTAAACCTCCCTAATCCCTAGATCCTTTTAATCTCTAAAAAAACCCAATCCTCAACCCTATCCATGAACCCAAAACCATAATGTAAATATGAATTTTTGTGAGACTTTCCATAAATCAGAATTTTGATTGTATCATCGTTTATTCACATGGTTGTTACACTACCCACGCTATACTGGAAGTCCTTACTTCCAAGTGGGCTACTCTTAAATTATTTTATATTTTTGTGCACCGCGTATGTGATAACATAGAACTTTTGTGTTATAAATATAAAATTTCACATCATTATGTGGATATGCTTGATTTTACATGTTGATTGTTGAAATTAATGTGTAAATTGATCTCTCATCTTGCAGCTTAGGATAGTTCCATCCTCCTACATCAAATTTGGCATCAGATCTTAGGTCTAGCGTAGGGTAGGTGTTCGACAAAATTCCTATACCCATAGTAGAGCATATAGGTCGCATTTAGCTTGCTAAATTTTCTGATTTGGCTTGCTAAATTTTCTGCTTGGGTATATTAAAAGTCCTATATTGCTGGAATTTTGAGATTTATTGACTTTAAGACACATAGTTGCTGAATTTTCTGTTTTAGCGTTATTAGAATTATTCTAGGGTTGTCCATAGGGTTTAAGGTACTAAGGATCATTATACATAGAACACGTGTGCATCATATAGCGTTACATTGAGTGCCGTCCAATCTTATTTTATTTTATTTATTTATTTTATTATTTTATTTATTTTTTTTTGTGCACCACATTCATCATATATTACATATTCAACTAGGTTGTCTCTCATTAGCATTTAGTGTATGCAAACGCGAACATATCGTGGTTTTGGTCTATTTCCCATCATGAACCCAGATCTGATTGTCGAGGCTCTCGAAAAGATTAACCGCCATTTGACGGCCATTGAGACACAATAAGACCACTGTCGCGCAATTGATTGTCGGCAGCCATCGTATGTTGCAGCTAAAGGCTACATCTCACAGTACCCCCATCACCGGGGAAGACCACCAGTCTCACGCAGGAGAGCCAGCGGATGAGGACCCAGTTGAGTAAGGTCCAGTCCCAATAGAACTCATTAGGGGTTGTAATAGGAACTTATTTAGGGAGTAGGTCATGTAGGACCGTGTGCTCACGTGCCCCGTAGTGGGTCACAGGTAGAGCTGGGCATCGGACCGAGTCGACTTGGATTTGGCCCAACCCGACTAGATCTGACTTTTTAATGTCCCAACCCGAACTCGGACAGAACCGGGACCGAGTCTGACTCAGCTGACTCGGACAGACCTGAATATATGCTGGTTTGACCCGATCTGAGTCCGACTCGGTCAGAAAAACCGAGTCGGATCGGATTGTGCAAGGTTCGGATCCGTAGTTTTCCTGTGGCCTACAAATAGTCATTCATCACTGTTTTTAGTGGAATGGTTCACCTGATATTTGAATCTTCTTGAATTTTGGTATCTTGTCCTAAAATGATATGAAAAAAAAGATGGACAGTGTTGATATGCAGCAAATACATCAATTTGGGCCTCACGCAGTTAGGGAAACTGGGTAAGTGGGTAACACCGGTTTCTATACAACAAATGCACCTTTGTTTATATACTGATTTTGCTGCCATTGACTCTTTTTCTTTTGGATCCTGTAACTTTTAGAACGAAAAGTATTAGTTAGTGGCAATGACTTCTACGCCTTTACACGTGTCGACCCAAATGGAAAGAGGATGGCATGGATTGAATGGGGTCACCCAAACATCCATGAGGGAGATGCAAAGCTCAAGTGGGCCACATCACATGAAATGGTAGAGATGGAAACACAAATCGTTAATACCATCCTGTAGCATACCTTGATACTTATATTCAAGGTAACATGTTCCAAGGAAATTTAACAAATAGGGTCCTGTTGCAAAACTTCTCTTTTTTTTTTTTTGTTTTCTTTCTTTTTAAGCTGCTCGAAATTTTGGACAAGAATAAATGTGAATTGCTCGAAATTTTGGACAAGAATAAATGTGAATTGCCAGCACACTCTGCCTGCTGGATGTTCCAGAAGATGGTAGCTATATGGGCCTGCCATGATGTACTTGTGACATTCACACTGTCCATTAGTTTTGCATCATGTGGCTGACATGAGTTTTGCATTAGCGTGATTTTTGGGCTCCAAGGAAAACTTGGGGGAGTGCCTGCAATGGATGGGTTGGCACTTGGTTGTCATGTACGCATTATGGTGGGCCTCACAAATCTCGTTTGTAGGTTAAGCTTACTGGTCGTGAGTCTCGTGACCTTGATGGACATGAGTTCAGGATGCTTACCTTCTTCCAGTGGACAAGAGAAATTTGCTTCCGCTCATTGTCTGGCTCCTTTTCCACAACAGGGAATGCTATTGGTCGTTTCTGCAACATGTAAGGCTTTTGGTGGTTGCTTATTTATAGCCAAAAGGAAGAGCTGAAAGTGATTCAATCAAACTGTACAGTAATACAAAAATGTTATCATTACAAGTTTACTGTCGATAATCCAAACACATGACTTGACAGTAAAATGCATTTGTTGTTAGGAGATATATAAAGTAATTTATAAGCATTGAACATTTCCTTTATATTACACCAGAAACTGTTGAAAGAAACAGGTCCTTAGCCACCAAATCCACATTAAAAGATGCACCAGCTGCACACACAACTTACCAGCCCATAGAGTTTGAACAAATCATTTTTATCCTGAAACTGTTTAAGTAAACTAAGAGATGTGCGTGTAACAACGTGGAGAGAAGAAGGAAGAGAGAAATCAGGACTACAATGGCCTGAATTGCAAGGCACATGGAAAAGATGGATTGCACTAGCTAAATAGTCACCATGTGTGGACAAATATGCATCAGATTCATCCGATACATCAGTTGGGCCATCACATTTTCATCATGTATTCTAGAAATTCCCTAAAATTTATGACTTAAAATAGCCGCACTATAGGGAAGGGTGTAAAATCATTTCCAAAAGCTTTAAATTCAGCGGAGGATGACTATATAAATGCTAGTAAAAGGAGAACAGCAGAATTTATGTGTACAAATCTATATAAATGTCAAGCATCTCTATGGATGAAACCTATCTAGTGTGCCTCTAGGCCATATCTGAATATTCAAAAACCATCTCAGGGAATTCATCCCAAATTACAGTCCAGATTTAAAGAATTCATGTTCTCTTAAATATTAATGAGCATACATCCAGTAAACATATTCATAGAATAACCATTAGTCATTATGGGCTGGAAGTCTATATACTTGTTTCACATGAACAAAACTGCTGACTGTACACAAATGGGATGAACTCTCTTAATTGAATGTGAACAGTTTCCTGAGATTGTTTAAACCGTTGTGGTTTTCCTACAAGTCTCACTTCCTATCAAATTCCTAGAATCATCTGAAAGGATTCATGACTGGGCTTGCATTAGAAGTAAATTTCCATTGAAGGGCTACTTCCTAATTTTAAATACATGGAAAAATTATTTCAATTTGGTCATTTCCTCTCTATAGAATTGAATTTTCACAATTCAGTATGGTTTTGCATCCTACACACAGATTTAGATATAGCATGTACTTATGGTCAGTAGTGACTTCAAAGCATGGATAAAATGCAAACAAATTCAAATGCATTAGCTCCTTAATGAGTTCTCTGTATAAAACAAAAATTACACTACTACAATTGAACACTATACATGTTGTAACACCAACTATCATATGGTACTACTAAACTACTAAAAAATCTTATCAACTTAACATAAAACAGAGGCTAAGCCCACACGCATGTGGAATTATGACCATCCACATGCGGCCACACATGCTAATATGGAACATCTGTTTGAGAACCCAATTTTCCATTAGATGAGCCTCTTACAAGAATCAAGTTTATTGCTCTTGAAGTTGGGCACAATATACAAAAAGGAAAAAAGAAAGGCTAATACAGCTCTTTCAAACATCCATTTGTTTCGTACACAGTGGTCCACTTGAGGAAGGAAGCACTTGATTTTTATGGAATGGCTAGTACATCTCTTTATGAACATCCATTTCTCGCACACATAGTAGTCCATTTGAGGAGTGAAACACTTAATTTTTAAGCTAGAAGTTCTAAGAATTTCAACCCACTTGATGGAGAGCTTAGTCTTACAACCTTATGCTACACCGGTGTATGTAGCTGCATTTGATTGGGCAATGCTCCATATATATGTGGGCTTAGGAAACCTCAACCACAGCTTATGCTTAGTCCAAGCATTAGTTCAGATGCAAATCATATGCAAATAAAATGGACGGTTCGCATTGATGTGACCAGACAACCTGGATTTTGTGCAAGGGAAGTTATCCCCCACTAGATGAGCAGCTTGGTCATGCATATGTGTAAAATCTCTTATCAATCACCACAAATGTGTCTGGTAGCAATGCCAATAAAATATAGAGACTAAAAATCAAATCTTGGATTAAAGTGCAAAAATGATGTGTGGCTATTCATACTAAAGCAACTCATTAGCAAAATAGAAGTACGTAAATGTGAAAATCGTCATTATACACATTCCATTCAAGTGGGGTTGGTGATAATCCTTTGATTGATGTCCTCAAATTTGGAGTTCTTATTAACAATAGCATGTGGAAAAAGGCCAAAGATTGAATGGTTAGGAACTTTCAATTGGGTGGAGTTTCAATGGAATGAGAACTTGTAAAATCTAAGTAACGGGCAGAATCTGATAAATAAATGGCTAAATAAAAAGAAAGAAAAAGTTATAAACTATGGGATGCAACGCAGAGGTTTGTACGCATGAATAAAAGATTTGTACAGGTGGCATGCATAAAACTCATCTAAATTGCCTAAATAGTGGCCTTTAATAATAAACCTGGAAATACATTATTTTGATACTAGCCAAAGATATGTAGTGGATGGTTAAAATCAAAAGATAATCAACGGTATGAATGTAACAAATGATATCTAGTAGTAATAAGAAAGAAAGAATCGTCCAATGAAGCCAATTTTAAAATTATGATATAATCTAAAGTGCGATCCTGGATTTGAACTGTTTAGTTTGAGTGATGTGTACGAGACGTGTTGAACTTATGAATGCATGAGTATGTAGCATCATATCCTCTCAAACTAGTGAAGAAGTACCGAAATAAAAAGCAGTGAGAGTGAGAAGGAAGGTAGTAGTGCCCTGAGGTCTCTCTCTCTCTCTCTCTCTCTCTCTCTCTCTCTCTCTCTCTCCATACTGTCTAAAGCTTCATCCGTCCGTCTGTTCCACTGACTGCCACACCATTTTGAGCTTGACGAGCCATTAACCCAAACCCCTTTTCTCCATTCCCTTTTTCATAAACTCCATCCCTTGTTCAAAACCCCAAACAAGCAGAAGAAGAAAAACCCCTCTCTCGCTCTCACTCCTGCTCTGGCTCTCCCGACGATGGAAGCATTCAGCTTACCCGATGTGGATGGCAACGTAAATCGAGCTGATCCACTCACGGTATGGATGACAACAACAGAATCTATGTAAAATCAAGTCAGCATTTAAAAAAAAAAAAATACTTACCCGATCGATGCAGACGGGGACGGCACTGTAAAATCTACGGTGGGACAGTGACGGACGGCGGGACAATGACGGCCGTCGGCGCTGAAGAAGAAGAGGAAGAAGATTGTCCGACGGGCAGCGATCGACGATCGTCCGTCGTTCGGGTTAGGGTAAGAAAAGAGGGTAAAAATGGGTAGGGTAAGAAAAGAGGGGAAAGGGAAAGTTAGGGTAAATTTTATTATTATTATTATTATTATTTATTTATACTGCCCGTTGACCCGGGTCGGGTCTGTTCTGTTCAGGTCAGGTCTCTTTGGTTCGGGTATACGGGTCGGGTCGGTCCGGACAGACGTCTATCCGGAACAGACCCAAAAATCAAACGGATTTGAACAATCGAACCTGATCAGGCCTGATCTTGGCCGTCGGTTCTGTTCGGAACGGGCCGGATCGGGTCGGATCTGGCGGATCGGGTAACAAATGCCCAGTTCTAGTCACAGGATCATTACGACCTTGAGGAAAGGGTTATGAAGAGCGTCAAAGTCGATGCTCCTAGTTTTGATGGTTGCTTGAACCCGAAGCATTTCCTTGATTGGCTAGTTGACATGGACCACTTCTTTAAATGGCATGATATGTCAGATCACCATCAAGTGAGGTTCACTATGATGAAGTCGACGGTTCGAGCCAAGTTGTTCTGGACCAATACAGAATGGAAGGCAGAGCGGTGTGGAGATGAACCCATTACATCATGGGGTTGAGATGAAAGAATTTCTTCTTAAAGAAATATACATCCCGCTCAACTACCGTGATCGCCCTTTGGACCAGTGTCAGGCCTTGAGGCAAGGGTTGATGTCTATATTGGATTACATCGAGAGATTTGAGGAGTACATGATGCGATGTGATGTCGATGAGTCCCCTATTGTGACCCGTCTCGTTTTAGGACGGGCCTGCGCCCTGAGATTAGGCATGAGCTCATCCCTTATGATGTTGGTACACTAGAGGAGGCCTACCTTAGGGTAGAGGAGCTTGGATGATACCTAGTGCAACCGACCATGAAGCAGTTTGGGTATTGTGATTCCAGTGGTAGGGTTGCTCCTCATAGAGCCAAACCTAACCTTGGGAGCCAGACCAAAGCACCAACTGGTGCTCCCACCTATAACAAAGATGTTAAAGGTAAGGGTCTAGTTGGCACTCGAAGGGAAGTGAGCACATGTAATGTTTCTGTTGCAATGGTTATGGTCACCTCGCAAAGGAATGCCCAAACAAAGAAAGAAGTAAAGTTGTTATGATAGATGAGGTGGATGAGGATGAGGATGACGAGGACAATTGCGACGTAGAGGAACATGAGCTTACAATTGGTGCTAGTGATGAGGAGTTTGATGATCAGGAGACCCACACTCTCGCAGTAGTCAGATGCGCCTTTGCCCAAACTAAAGAAAATGATAATTGGCACAGGAACATGATCTTTTACACTTATACCAAGTGTGGAAAAAAGAATTGTAAAGTAATTATGGACAGTGGTAGCTGTGCCAATGTGGTCTCTACTAGCACCGTGAGTTGACTGGGCTTGAAAGTCGAGTCTCACCCTTAGCCCTACAAAGTGTTGTGGGTTGATGAGTCCTCCCTTTCGGTCCCACAACGATGTTGTATCCCCATCCAGTTTGGGTCGTGTAAGGATTCGCTATGGTGCGATGTGGTTCCCATGGATGTCAGCCACATCATCTTGGATATGCCATGGCTATTTGACTTGGACGTTATAATACTCGGTCATCCGAATATTTGTACATTCATGTTTGAGGGCAAAAAAATTAGATTAAGTCCTCTTTCACCCAAGAGCATACTGGGAAAGAAAGAGACCACGAAGAAGGGTGATCTTGGAACTTTGAGGAAGTCCAAACCTAAGTCTCTTCATATCATTAATGCAAAATAATTTGAGAGAGAGACTAGGGAGGATTTGAAGGTGTATACCCAAGTGACTAGAGTGGCTACCCCCCAGGTTGGTGCAGAGTTGCGTTGTGAGGTGATTTCAGTGATGGATGTGTTTAGTGATGTCTTTTCTGATGACCTCTCGGATGAGCTTCCACATATGAGGGACATCCAGCATGCCATTGATCTAGTCCTCGGGTCGACTCTCCCAAACCTTCCTCATTACAGAACGAACCCCACAGAGCATGCAGAACTCAAGAAGCAAGTTGATGAGCTTCTTAGGAAAGAGTTCATTCAGGAGAGGAGTACATATGCCATGCCTGTCCTTCTAATGCCCAAGAAGGATGGCACATGGCGTATGTGTATGGATAGCAGGGTCATCTATAAGATTACCATTAAGTACCGGTTTCCTATACCGCGTTTTGACGATATGTTGGACGTATGACTAATGCCACAATTTTTTCCAAAATAGACCTCAAGTGTTGGTATCACTAGAGACATATTCGTCCAAGTGATGAGTGGAAAAAGACCTTCAAGATTAAGGATGGGCTGTACAAGTGGCTAGTCATTCCTTTTGGGCCGACCAATTTCCCAAGTACATTTATGTGGGTGATGACGCAGGTGTTGAGACCCTTTGTGGGGAAGTTCCTAGTTGTGTACTTTGACGACACCCTTATTTATAGCATGACTGAGGAACAACACCTCTACCACCTGAGGCAAGTGCGCGTGATCCTTAGGGCAGAGAAGTTATATGCTAACCTCAAGAAGTGTTCATTTTTGTATAGTAGTGTCATCTTCTTAGGTTTTATCGTGTCATTTGAAGGTGATGGGGACATCACGCGTGCACGCACACGCACGCCCCGCCAACCCCACGTACGTACGCAAGGAGGAGGGCCCCACCGTCGATCTGGATCGATGACAACGTCCAGGGAAGGCATCCTAGTTAGAAGATTGAGTTTTGGTTCGTTGGAGTGGGCCCGGTAGTCGAGCCCATCATGGGTTCTCATGATCGTGGCCCACTAGTCTGATTAATCTCATATTTTAGGTTTTGCTTATTAATGTTATTTAGAATATCATGAACGCTTTAGATTTCTTTGTTTAGTTATTATTTTGGTTTACTTCAGCGCCAAGTAATAGGTTGCGCACATGGCGCGAGTTTTGGGATATAGGGTTTTCTTATAAATAGGCACCCCTTGTAGCTTTTTGAATTCATTGAAGATTAATAAAAATTCCTACTTTTTCCTACTCCTTTGAGTTTTCGAGTTCTGGAAATCCAATTGGGTGCGAACCCCTCCCTTCATCGAAGGGTTAACTACCGTGGTGCGAAGCCACATTTATCCTGATTTGCCCCCATCTTCCACCATCCCTTCTTCTCATCTCACACCATCATCTACACTTTGAATCAGTCATCTATTGTAGTAATTCTTCTCCCCACAGCATAATTTTAGAATCTGGCTCTGCTGGAGGGCTGAATCTTTTGCGGAGCACCACTCACGGACCGCATCTCGGATCGAGCTGAAAATCAAAGGTTTTGGAGTCCTCCCCTAACTGACCAGACCTTAGAAGTCAGTTCGGGGAATCGGGGCCCGTTCGCATGTGTGGCCAGGCTCCTGCGCACGTGCACTAGGCCTGTCCCGTTGTCCCCACGCGCGGACTATCACAGGTTCAGGTTCTCCAATCTATTTCACCCTCTCATATCTGTTTTTTCACAGCCCTAACCTTAAATTGCATTATTCTTAATTTGTTTGCCCCTTTTCTTACCCTAGGGTTCCCTAAATTGAAATTGGTGAATCCCTTGGATTAGGGACTGATTGCTGTGAATGTGTGGATGAATTTACCTCCCTTTGAGTGTTGTTAGGTCCATAATTTTTATTGATCCAGCCCTAACATGTGTAGGCCTAGACTCGCATAGATTCCCTTGATTGAATTTTTGAACTTTTGTGTGGGATATGGAATCTGTGTAATTGTTTATGAACTGATGTGATCTTAAGTCTGAAAATTTTGCACATCATATTCGAATTTCATGTCCTGCATCAAATTTGGTATCAGAGCCTAGGGTTCTTATAGGGGAATACATTACATGTTTAGGGTTAGTTTGTTTAAGTCCCTCATACATCCAGTTTCATTACATATAGCTGTTTAGAAGACCATATCCCTGATATTAGTTGCTGAAATTTCTGTTAGCAGGAAGTTAGCAATTCACATTGCTGTAACTTTCTGTTATTCCCTTATTTTGACAATTATATTGGTAGGTTTTAGTAACATTGCATAGTTTTCCTCATATAGAGTCTCATAGGATCATTTAGTCCCATTTAGTTGCATGTAGTCGTCGTAGAAAGTCCTTAGGTGGAGTTAGCAAGTTGTATGCCCACACGTACAGGTTGTGGTTTTGGTTTGCACCCTACACTAAACATGGAGCAACTGCAAGAATCAGTGGACAAGTTAACCCAACAGGTTGATTCTTTGAGTAAGCGCTTGGAACAACACATAGATTAACGCCTTGACCAATTTAATGATCGCGTTACCCAACTAGAGGCCCCCCTCGGGGCAAACCCCACCATTGGGGAAGATGTCCAATTTCAAGCAGGTGGTCAGGAGACTAGACCAAGGAACGGAAGTGGCCAAGGATTCGGTCATGGGCGCGCACCTGTGCACCCACCCCGCGAGGGACATCATGACCAATATGACCCAGATGTGCAACTCCTCAAGGGAGTTAGAGTAGACGCCCCTACGTTTGATGGCTGCTTGGACCCTAAAGCCTTTTTAGATTGGTTGGCGGATATGGACCACTATTTTGAGTGGTATGACATGATGGATGCTTGACGAGTCCTGTTCGCCAAGATGAAGCTTGTGGGCCAAGCAAAAAGAGGTTTTGGGCGACGATAGAGCGAAAGAAAGAAAGAGTGAGGGAACTCCTAATAGTCCATTAGGGAGAAATGAAAGAAACACTTAAGGAAAAGTACCTCCATTTCTCTTATCTCTTACGGTTGATTGAGGAGTGGCAGTCCTTTCGATAGGGTTCCATGAGTGTTGCTGACTATATGGAGAAGTTTGAAGAGTACATGACCCGCTGCGAGGTTGATGAGGACCCCGTACTTACCCTTGCTCGTTTTAAAACGGGCCTCCGTTCTAACATTAGGAGAGAATTGTTTGCCAAAGACATAGACACTATTGAACAATTGTATTAAGTAGTTTTAGACGTCCAGCAATATCTCAAAGCGTCTGTGGGAAGGCGGTTTGACTTTCGCGAGTCCAGTGCTAAGGCCAACCCCTCTGGGGCTAAACCTAACACTGGATATTAAAACAAACCTTCCAACAATTTTCAGCCCAGACCCAAGGATGATAAGGGTAAAGAGTTTGCCGGGTCTAGTTCACGTGGAAGTGGGGCCACTAGGTGTTTTAAGAGTCTCACTTTGCCCACCAGTGCAGCACGAGAGAGGGCACCAAAGTATTTCTTATTGATGGGCAAGTAGAAGTAGTGCCCCCAGAGAGTGACAGCGCAGAGGAAGAATATGAGCCCGTAGAGACCCCTAGTGATGAGGAAGAGGAACGCAAGAGTTGGCGACCCTCGCAATTGTGCGTTGCGCTTTGGCTCAAGCCAAGAACACTGATGACTGGCGCCGCAACACGATCTTCTATACTTATGCGAAATGTGGAGAAAAGAGCTTTAAGATGATCGTGGATAGTGGTAGTTGTGCCAATGTCGCATTGACTAGCACTGTGAGCCGTTTGGGCTTAAAGCCGGAAGCCTATCCTCAACCTTACAGTGTCTCCTGGTTTGATGAAACTTCCATTCCAGTCTCGCATTGTTATCTTGTTTCTATTCAGTTTGGATCATATAAAGACACACTTTGGTGCGACCCAGAGAGGAAATAGAGGATATCCTGGACCATTAGATAGTTTTAACGTCGGACAGCGGGTTTCAGAAGTACCTGGTTAAATGGAGACAACATGTGGCTCACTGAGGAGCTTCAGAGACTTGATCTTGACATCTTGGAGCGGTTCAGGAGTTTTATTTCGCCAGTGGCAAAATCTTCGCAGCCGGGGAGAGTTGATGAGGACATCATGCGTGCATGCACACGCATGCCGCCCCCTACGTATGTACGCAAGGAGGGCCCCATCGTCGATCTGGATCGATGACGACGTTCAGGGAGGGCCTCCTAGTTAGAAGACTGAGTTTTGGTTCGTTGGAGTGGCCCCGGTAATCAAGTAAAGCCCATTATGGGTTCTAATGATCGTGGCCCACTAGTCTGATTAATCTCATATTTTAGGTTTTGCTTATTAATGTTATTTAGAATATCATGGACGCTTTAGATTTCTTTGATTAGTTTTTATTTTGGTTTACTTCATCACCAAGTAATAAGTTACGTACATGGCGCGAGTTTTGGGGTATAGGGTTTTCTTATAAATAGGCACCCCTTGTAGCTTTTTGAATTCATTGAAGATTAGTAAAAATTCCTGCGTTTTTCTACTCTGAGTTCTCGAGTTGTTGAAATCCAAATGGTTGCGAAGCCCTCTCTCTTCATCGAAGGGTTAACTACCATGGTGCAAAGCCACATCTATCCCGAATCGCTCCCATCTTCTACCATCCCTTCTTCTCATTTCATACCATCATCTACACTTCGAATCAGTCATCTATTGCAACAATTCTTCTCCCCACAGCAGAATTTCAGAATTTGGCCTTGCAGGAGGGTTGAAAATTCGGCGGAACACCACGCACTGACCGCATCTTGAATCTAGTTGAAAATCAAGGGTTTTGGAGTCCTTCCTTGGCCGACCAGACCCTAGAAGTCGGTTCGGGGAATCGGGGCCCGCTCGCACATGCCGCCAGGCTCCTGCGCACGTGCGCCAAGCCCGGACTATCAAAGGTCGGCATGTGCGCCAAGCCCGGACTATCAAAGGTTCAGGTTCTCCAGTCTATTTCACCCTCTCATACCTATTTTTTCATAGCCCTAATCCTAAATTGCATTATTCTTAATTTGTTTGCCCCTTTTCTTATCATAAGGTTCCCTAAATTGAAATTGGTGAATCCCTTGGATTAGGGAATGATTGCTGTGTATGTGTGGATGAATTTACCTCCCTTTGAGTGTTGTTTGGTCTATAATTTTTATTGATCCAGCCTTAACATGTGTAAGCCTAGACCCGTATAGATTCCCTTAATTGAATGTTTGAACTTTTGTGTGGGATATGGAATCTGTGTAATTGTTTATGAACTAATGTGATCTTAAGTCTGAAAATCTTGTACATCATATTTGAATTTCATGTCCTGCATCAGAAGACATGTCTGCGGATCTTGAGAAAGTCAAGGCCATAGTTAGTTGGCTTGAGCCGCGTAATATTCATGTAGTGCGTAGCTTCCACAGCTTAGTAATCTTTTATAGACAGTTCATTAGAGGGTTTAGTTCCATCATGGCTCCCATTACTGGTTACATAAAAAAGCGGAGTTCCAATGGACTAAAGTAGCCTCTAGGGCGTTCAAGGAGATTGAGGTCAAAATATTCGAAGCTACTGTCATGTGGCTTCCATATTTTTTCAAGGCTTTTGAGGTCGCTTGTGATCCGTCTGGTATAGGTATAGGTGGTGTGCTTAGTCAGGAAGGGCACCTAGTTGTTTTCTTTAGCGAAAAACTAAATGAAGCGAAACAAAAGTATTCTACCCATGATAAGGAATTCTATACGGTAGTGCAGTCCTTTCGCCATTGGCGACATTATCTATTACTGTAGGAGTTCGTTTTATTTTTTGACCATGAGGCTTTGTGCTATCTCAACTCATAAAAGAAGTTGAACCCGAGGCATGCCAAGTGGGTCTAATTTCTCCAACAGTACACTTTTGTGTTGAAGCACAAGGTCGGAGTTGAGAATAAACCTGCCGGTGCGTTAAGTCGTAGGGTTGCGTTACTCCACGAGTGTCGAAGTCACTGGGTTTGAGCGTTTAAAGGAAGATTATCCTAATTGCCTAGATTTTGGAGAGGTGTACGTATCGTTGTTAGATAGTCAGTCTAGGGGTAGTAGTGAGTTTGTCCTGATTAGTGAGTTGTTTTGTAGAGGTCATAGATTTTGTATACCTCATATGTCCCTCCGTGACTTTCTTGTCTGGGAGCTTCATGCTGGAGGGATAGCTGGTCATTTTGGCGTGACAAAATTGTTGTCCTAGTAGAGGAGTACTTTTGTTGGTCAAGTCTTAAGCAAGATGTGGCTAACATTATAGGGCAATGTAAGACTTGTCAGCTGGCAAAGCAAAGGAAGCAGAACACCGGTTTATATACACCTTTGCTAGTCCCCTACGCTCCATGGGTTGATACTAACATGGATTTTGTGCTTGGGCTCCCCAAGACGATTAAAAAGCACGATTACATTTTTGTAGTAGTGGACCGTTTTTCGAAAATTGCTCACTTTCTCCCATGTTCTAAAATGTTTAATGCCACTAACGTAGCTAAGGTATTCTTTGAGGAGGTAGTTCGTCTGCATGGTTTGTCGAAGACCATTGTGTCAGATCAAAGATGTGTGGTTTATGAGTTATTTAGGAAAACTCTATGGCACATGATGGGAACTAAGTTGCAGTTCTCTTTGACATAGTATCCTCATACTGATGGTCAGACGGAGGTTGTTAATCGTTGCTTAGGGAATCTGCTACGATGTCTGGTGGGACACAATATTAGGACCCGAGATACAGTTTTTCCTATAGCCGAGTTTGCATATAACAAATCCATCAATAGGTCTACAGGAATGAGTCCATTTGAGATAGTGTTTGGGTACAAGCTTAGAATGCCTATAGATCTCATACCCATTTCGTTTCACATAGGCCATCTGAGTCCGCAAAAGCATTTGCACGGCATATTCATGATTTGCGTAGCGAGATCAAGAAGTACATTAATGCTAGTAATCAACATTATAAAATCTTTGTAGATTCACACCGTAGGTTTAAGAGGTTTCAGGTGGGTGACTACATCATGGTCCGCATTAGGCTTAAACGATTCCCATAGGAAACCATGAGGAAATTGCATGCCCGCAGTGTAGGTCCATATAATGTTTTGACAAGAGTGGGGCCTAATGCGTATGTGGTGGATCTTTTATTTGACATGGGCATTAATGCAACATTCAACGTGGAGGACCTTGTGCCATGTGATGGATTCACACATCCACCTTCTAGCCCTCCTGTAAGCCTTCTCATACCCTAGATGATGGTGTCCTTGACCTCGTCCTCAGCCCATGGCCTCTACCGGACTTTTTTCTCAACCATTGCCTTTTCTTCCATCACTACCTGGTCGAAAAGAAGAGATCGAGGATGTTCTGGACCACCAAGCGGTCTCTATCTGCGATGAAGGATTTCAGAAATACCTCATGAAGTGGAAGAATAGGCCGAAGTCAGACAACACTTGGATTACAGAGGCAGAGTTCCAATGTATTGATCTTGACCTCCTCGAGCGTTATCACAACTTTATTTCGCTAGTGGCGAATTCTTCTCAGCCGGGGAGAATTGATGGAGACATCAGAGGACCTACTTGAGTGTACTAAAGACAGAGATGACCACCCACATCAGTGCAACTTTCTTTGTGGATGGGAGACGAGTTCCAGATGGGGCCCACCCGTCCATTTTGATGACCCCACATGCATTGGACGTGCATCAGAAGACCCCACTTTGGGATGATGCATGCGGGCTACTTATGAGGCCATTTTAGTCATATGATTTTTATTTCGTGTCGATCTGACTGTTGGATCTTGTCGATCATGCCATCGGGCTGCTAAATCTTCTAGATCTGGGCCCTTTGGACTCTGACCTTGCTTCCTTTATGTTTTTTTTTTTTTTTTTTTATTTTTTGTTATTTTTTGTTTTTTTAGATTTATATGATGGTTGAGATTGATAATAAGTGTTTTAGTTTTCTTATTTTGGATGATAAGCTATTTCATTTGAGTGTCATTGTTGTAATTATTCCGAATTTTTTGTTATAAAAGCATGGGGAGAGGGGGGATGTCCAACCCTAGTGGAGTTATTGAGAAGAAAGGAAAAAAGAGAGAAGCTCTCTTGTGAGAAGGAATTTTCCTCCCTGTGTTTTAGGGTTTGTGAGAAACCCTGCATTCCAATTGAATTGTGGAAGCGTAGATGCTTGCTTGGTGGTGGATTCTCCAAGGTGCATTCTTCCTCTTTCTCTTCTTCAAGAGGTATTCTTCTTCTACTGTCTTTCTCCTTCTCTTTCCATTACAACATTCTCAACCCAGTAAAATCCTACTCTCTCTCTCTCTCTCTCTCTCTCTCTCTCTCTCTCTCTCTCTCTCTTCTCCCTTACCTAGCCACGTGTGGACCTGCACGTGCACACGCACACATGCACGCACGTGCGTCTGTATGGGCAGTGACGTGTGGGCTCCCGTTTGGGGTTTACCCTCTTTGATTATCCTCCAAACCTTCCTAATTCCTAGATCCTTTGAATCCCTAGAAAAACCGCAATCCTCAATCTCCATCCATGAACCCAAAACCCTAATGAAAATCTGATTTTTTGTGAAACTTTCCCCAAATCAGAATTTTGATTGCATTATCATTTATTCACATGCTTGTTGCACTACCCATGCTAGATTGGAAGTCCCTACTTCCAAGTGGGCCACTCTTAAATTATTTTATATTTTCATGCACTGCGAATGTGATAATTTGGGATTTTCATGTTATAAATCTGAATTTCCAAATCTATTATGTGGATATGTTTGATTTTACATGTTAATTGCTGAAATTAATATGTAAATTGATTTCTCATCTTGCATCCAAGGATAGTTCCATCATCCTACATCATATGGTAGTTTCGACCCATGTGAGCTCCCCGTACGTTCGCATGATACCATCAGAAACACCATAACAAGGTGGGCCCTGAGCCTAAAAATCAGGCTAACCCATGACTCAGTTGTGCCACACCACAGGGAACAGTGTAAGAGGGTGATTCTTGCCATTAGTTCTGTTTGGAGCCCACCATGCTGTGTATATGTCGTCCAACCAATGGTTCATCCCACCCGGATGAAGGGATACAATAAAATTAATGCCATTCCAATGCAATCATGGGTGGGTCTCCCCTCCCAATTATCTGTGTTGTCGCCTACTTTAATCATGGATCAGCCTGGATTTTGGACCCTGAGCAAATTGAATTGAGGATGTCTGATGGACAGTGGATTTTGTTTGAACATCACGTTGGAGCCCACAAAACTCGATGTCGACATTCGACAATATGGGATCATTCTCCTATATATATATATATATATATATTCCTTTAGTAGGATTTAGGTGTAACGTCTCAGATTTTATAGCCTGAGTTTGGTACTTGTGCACGAAATCCTGAGTGTTATCTTTAGAGTAAATCCTCTTTTTCCGAATAAACTTATTTAACATTCTCAAGTGGCACCATAACATAAGTAAAGCCAAACCATAGAATAATGTCTAAATCAAAATCCAAACGTAACTTATACAAACCAACTACTCAAGTCCAAAGCAAAGGGAATAACAAATAAGTCTCAAAATAGAAGGGAAACAAAGCATCTAATCTTGGGCCACAGAATTATCGAGCTCCTCTTGAGACGGGTAGGATCACTTCTCCCTAGCATCAACATCCTGCTCCACATCTGCAGGTACCTGCTCATCCTTTATATTACCTGTTGGTACAATTGCACATAGTATCCATGAGTGGCCATCTCAATGAGAAACACCTCCCAAGATTATAATCCATAATAATAGTTCAAGATAAGACATACAATCATAAAAGCAATTCACAAATGCAATCTTGTTAAGCTCCAGATTTGCAGCTACATGCTCGTCCTTTATATCACTTGTTGGTGCAATTGCTCTACTTGTCTCTAGCATCAACATCCTGCACATCTGCAGGTACTTGCTCAACCTCTATATCACCTGTTGGTGCAATTGCACATGGTATCCATGTGTGGCCATCTCAAGAACAACTGATCAGCTATGATGATCCACTTAGTAACTTACAGAATTCAGCAAATCGAGTCTATAAACTCATTGCTAAATAGGGAGCTAACTTAGGTTGTCATCACAGCTCCAATTGAACTTCACGCCATACATCTAAGCAAAAATAATGGCTGGATAGAGAGGACTCACCTGATGATCCCAATAGATAGAGTTGTACATGAGCCGAGTCGAGTTTGACCCAAGTTTGGTTTGGCTTGTTTATGTGACACCCCCTGTTCGAGCTTTACAAGAGTCGAGCCAACCTTTTGCATGAGAGCAATTTGACCACGTGGATGGTTGATCCGGTGACAAGGCCCACCTTCTAAATGTCCCAGATTAGCGAACTATGCCCAATATAGAAGGTGGTTGCTTTTGACCCAACGAAGAAGATGATTCGGTTGGCCATGGCAAATCCCAACTGGATATGCTTCTTCCCAATCTGAAGCTTCTGAACGACTCTGATGGAACCCAAGAAGCTCGTGGGGTCCACATTTGTATGGCCAATAATGTTTTCCTAGTGGGGCGTGAGTTTCTTCCACCGTACACGATCTCTAGCTATTGCTAGAGAAAACCCTAATCTCTATGAGAGAAGCTTCCAGGCTCTCTCTTAGGGTTTGATTGGATGCACAATATCTATTGGAAAGCCCACGAATGGTTCTGATTAGTTTTAGGGCAACTCTCTCTTTCTAACAAAAAAGATTCCCATGGATTCCCTTTTCTAACTGTAAAGAAAACCCTAGCTTCTAGGGCTAGGATTTGTTCACACACAGGGCTGAGATCAAGGGAAACACGACGCTTTTGATTGCCAGCGTGGTAGGAAGAAAACAGGCTTCCATTTTTGAAAGTTTTCTACCGTTTCCAGACTGACTTGCTCCCACCGTTGTGCATGCACACGTGTGTACCAAGGTGTAGGTCCACGCAGGTTTTGCTCGGAATTCACCCCCGGACCCGATGAACGGTTCAGATCTCCCATTTAGATAGATCTGGTGGGCCACTTTTGAACACAATGGACGTCGTTTGTTCGAATCTTAGCCGAGCGGGAAAATGGGGGAAAGAGAGAAATCTCTCTTTTTGAGAGTTATTGGGTCAACGCTCGCTTTGATCGGCACTCCGGTCCAGTGTGTTGTGGGTGTAAACCCGATAACGCGCACACAGTGTGTGTGAGGTCCCCAATGATGGTTTTTACAAATCCATTCCATCCATCAGATTCTACGGGTCATATTAGGACATCAATCCAGAGATGAGGCTGGTCAAAATCTTAGATGGTCCATACCAACTGAATTATGGTCTTTAAGTATCGATTTCCGTCAATCAGACAGTCGGATCAATTCCAATCCAAACATCAATGGTTAAAAGGGTCCTAGGGGATTGTTTGGATGTTTAGGACCATCTATTCTATGTGTTGATAATACTATTATTATTTAAACTATTTTTAATAATTTTATTTGCATCATCATCATCATTATTATATATGTATTTTGCTATTAAACATTTATAACTAACCTAATGATGATTCCAAGATGTTTTATAGAATCTTCTAAAATAAACTATTTTATTTATTTACTTATTTATTTTATTTATTCACACGCACATATACATTATTTAAACTATTTTTAATAATTTTATTTGCATCATCATCATCATTATTATATATGTATTTTGCTATTAAACATTTATAACTAACCTAATGATGATTCCAAGATGTTTTATAGAATCTTCTAAAATAAACTATTTTATTTATTTACTTATTTATTTTATTTTTTATTTTATTTATTCACACGCACATATACTATATAATGATTTGTGGGTCCTGCTTTTGATCAAAACCATTCATTAGTCAAGTCTGCCCTTATCGGGCCATATGCCCATTTTAAAATGAAATTAGCAAGCAGTTGGCTTGCACAACATGAATATCTAGCCGTTTATTGAAATTTCGTACTTTTAATGGCCAGATCGCTCCCAGATTGTTTCTGATGGTTCCCTCAACTGTCTGAGTTGCCTCTATGCTAGTCTAAGAGAATTTGAGCGGTTGATTTTAAAATATGATGGTACAATCAATGTAATGAAGCACCAGATCGTTCTACAATAAGGTATGGGTCCAATGGACGGTGGATGTTATGATCTGGGTCCCAAGATTATTAATGTATGGTTAGATTATTGTAATGGGATGCGATTCAAGATTTCATCAAGTTTGCAGATCCATAATTTAGTTTTCTCGAAATACTAGCGTAAGTTATGTGGATTACGTGTTCTCACGCACACATATACTACATTATACTTCCATGGTAACACTCAAGTATTAAAAAGTATGGGGTGTTACATTAGGTTTCCATTTATGCTCGTTATTTAAATTACTTAAAAGTTCTATTTGTCAACCATTGTTTTTCTGCTGCAAAATATGGCATTGATCATTTATATATGTTTTGCATCTGATTAGGAGTGAGTGAGTTAAAGTCGAAGGATCTAAAAGGGCAAGGGAAAGGCCCAAAAGGACGTGCGTGTAGGTAGTAAGAAAAGATTTGATGCCTATGGCTTAACCGAGGATATGGTCATTCATAGAGTGAAATGGCAGAACCAGACTCTCATAGCTGACCCTAATTAATTGGGATAAGGCTTAGATGATATATGTTCTGCATCCCAGCACTTAAAATTTAGAGTTACAATGTTGATTTGGGCTGAAGTTTCAGTTGTCCTATCCTGAATTTAGTTTAGATTGTTGGATGATTTTGAAATTCGCTTTTGAGCAGTTTTGGATGTTACTCAATGCAGGATTCTTGCAAATCGTCAGTCTGCTGCTCGCTCGAAAGAGCGGAAGGCCCGTTATATATCAGAACTTGAGCGGAAAGTTCAGACCCTTCAGACTGAAGCTACAACTCTTTCTGCACAGCTCACATTATTCCAGGTTTGTACCAATTGAATTATGTCTTTGGAGAATGTATTCTTCTTCAGAATTTATTTTATCACACGTGCACTTGTAGAAAACCTGGTCCGAGCGTAAATGCTTATAGCGATTTAGATTGCATTTGTAGTTCTTTTTCCAGTAATTCATTTCGATCACAGGATATAGTCGTGAATTATATGCTATAATTGTTTCCATGGATTTGTATTATACATGGCAGTATTTGTCAGCAAGTGTAGGACCCCACATGCCAATGTAGTATCCCCTAGCAGGTGTGCTGCACCATCTATGTAGCATGGCTGGAAAATCAGGCCAGTCTGATCATCAGGTGGGCCATTTGTGTGAAGGAAACTGGTTGATTGTAGAAAATTTAGCATCGCTTTACATACCTTGTATGTGGCCTTCCAGATGATCATGCCAGCCCACACAGAGCATTCATGTGTGGCTATCTGGCAAACAGCCCAGATCTCATTTCCATATTCCCATTGCCATATGTTGGGAGAGTAGGAATTGAAATCCCATTCCAAGGAATAGCCATAGCAGGGCTCTTTTCTTAGATGAACTTGTTGACATTATTAATTCAAAAGTAGGCTGAGTTGCTTGACTTAGTTGGGCCCAAGCTCAACGTCTACCATTGGCCAACTTGTAAGGCTGTCAATGGGCTTGGAAGTATAATGTTCTTTCAAGGCTCATCACATGTTTTGGCAGGTTTGGGCCTAACAAGCCATGATCTGAGCTTAGGTTTTACTTTATAAACCTGCCACAAATGTTGGCTGGGGCTTGATTTTTAAGCAAGGCCAGTCAAAGCCCCACTGGTTTCAATTATGTTGATTGAGTCTCCTTCCACAGTGACCTTTCCTTTATACTTGCTCCTGAAAAATGTAAAGAGCTACTCTATGAGAGTGCTTCAGCCTCGTGCACTACACATGAAGGAATGAGTCACAAATAAATCATTTGTTTATCTCCCTTGGATCATCAAACCCTCTATTGTGTTGGCCCACCTTTGGTCCCTTATAATCATCACTTGGAGTGATTGACCTTAATAATCTGTTCAAGGGCTAAGAAAATGGACGATCTAGATGATTATATGGGAAAAGGTCCAATCATTGATTTGCATTGGACATCATGTTCTCCCACCTTTGGTCGATCATTCTTCTCAATAATTATTTTGATCGGGTGATCCCAACTATCTGATTAATGATCAGGAAAATGGACGTCCAAATCAATTATACCATAGAATATCTTATCATCAATATGGATCATATATCATGCAAGGCTAACCTTCAATTTATTGGGACTCTTAATCAGTTGTGACGGAGGTTCAGTAATGCAGGGGCATTTTTATACCGGGCTCGAGTGGGGTTGTTTGTGGGATGCAGGGGCACACTTGGGGTGGGTGGCTCGTGTGAGGCGGTACCCATGTGATTTGGGGCTCACGAGGGGGGTTTGGTCGAGGTCTTAACCCACGCGATGTGGGGCCTGGGCTATGAGATAAATGGATTAATTTGCCATGCTCTATTAGTTCGAGCTTTTAGAGCAAGTGGTTAATTTTCCTGCATCAAATTGGTATCAGAACGGGAGGCCTCGTGTTCGAGACTCCTCACCGGGTGTGATTAATGTAAGAGCATTTTCACACCGGGCTCGAGTGGGGTTGCCTGTGGGATGCAGGGGCGCACTTAGGGTGGTTGGCTCGTGTGAGGTGGTACCCATGTGATTTGGGGCCGGTGAGGGGGGTTCAGCTGAGGTTCTAACCCATGCGATGTGAGGCCTGGGCTATGAGATAAAGGGATTAATTCACCATGCTCTATCAGTTCGAGCTTTTAGAGCAAGTGGTTAATTGTCCTACATCATTCAGGTTCTTATCTATCTGATCGATGGTTAGGTAAAGTGGTTAATTGATCATATTGGAAAAGGTTAGGTTATCAATTTGGACTGTCCAACATGTGGGACTCCCCTTTGATGGCCCTACATCTCAAAAATCACTTCGATTGGGTCATTTGAGCCATTTGATCAATGGCAAAGAAAGTGCACACTCCAATTGATTGCATTGGAAAAGGTCATTGATCCAGACCATCCATCAGGTGGGTCCACCTTTGATCGTCTGTCCCTGCTAAGAATCACCTAGATTGGGAAAATGGGGATTCCGATTTGGTAGTGACACTGCCAGTACCCACCTTGGTACTGGTTGGTGCTGTAAATGCTCCGTGGGCCCCACGATGATGTATGTGTTTTATCCACTCCTAGATCATTTTCGGGCATGAGCCCAAAAATGTGGCAGATCCAAATCTCATGTGGACCACACCATAGGAAATAGTGGTGGTTGAATGGTAACCATTAAAAACTACTTGGGGCCCACTATAATGTTTATTTGCCATCTAACCTGTTGATTAGGTCACACAGACCTACGTGAAGGGAAAACACAAATATCAGCTTGATCCAAATTTTTTGTGGCCTTTAAGAAGTTTTCAATGGTGGGCGTTTAATCACCACTGTTTGTGGTCCATCTGAGATTTGGATTTGCATCATTTTTGGTCTCATGCCTTAATATGAACTGGAAAAATGGATGGACGGAGTGGATAAAACACATACATCATGGCAGGACCCACAAAGCTTTTCTAGCACCGACTAGTGCCGAGGTGGGTACTAGCGGTGTCACTACCAAATCCAAGTCTGGAAAATGGATAGTCAATGATGTGCGTAACTATCAGAAATTACTTCTATTGGACATTCTAACATTTTGATTAATATCCAGGAAAATGAACCGTCCAGATTGATTATGTTGGGAAAGTCCAGGAACTGATTTACGTAGTTCATCATCGAGGTCCCATGCATGTATTTCGGTCTTCCTCTTGGTGGAAACCTGGGGTTAGCTATATTTTGGGATCTAGTTGATGAGAGATTTGGAAAGAGGCTCGCATATGGTGGGGGGGGTGCTCTCCATTGAATCTCCCAGCCTATTTCTTGTCCCTTTTGAAGATCCCACATTCCATGGCAGCAAGGATTGAGCCATTCAGCTGGACTTCTTGTGGGAGGGATGTGAGAGGATTAGAAGCCCCATCTTTTGAATTGGAAGGAGGTGCAAAAACCCATGAACGAAGGGAGCTTGGGCATTGGAAATGTTAGGGAAAGAAATTGCTCGCTTTTGAGCAAATGGTGGTGGAGATTTGGGGAGGAGCTGATGGCAGCATAAAAAAATGTCATTCAAAGCAAATATGGCAATTCTGGGGAAGGGTGGTTCTTGGCATGGGGAATAGAGCAAACAGAGAAGATTAGGAAAGCAATCAGCAGGTTTGACCATCAAGAAAGGAATAATGCCAAGCATACGGCTGGCAAAACAGGGATGGACTTGATGAATGGTTCTCATTTTGTGGTTGGCAAGTAAGACGAGCCTGCTTTTGGCTGGATGCTTGGATGGAGGATTCCTCCTTGGAGTTCTTGTATCTGCTTTTATTTTTTCCCTTGTTGTGAATCAAAAGTAAAAGGTGACTGACTACTATGAGATCTTAGGAAGTGCCATGGTGTGGAAGACTAAACAACAGAGAAATTTAGACAACATGGAAGCTGCTATGTAGGCGGGCCTTCTTAGGCAAATGAACCTCCTATGTGTTCAAGAGCTTGAAGACCCTGGCATCCCCAAGAGTCAAAACATTTGTTGGATTACAGTGGCCAATAAAATCTTGATAGTTGATAATCTCAAGAAGAGAAATTTCATGCTTCTCAATAGATGTGTGATGTGTAAGGCGAATGAGGAAACCATGGACCGCCTCTTTATTCATTGTGGGGTGTCTGAGATTTGGGCATTCTTCTTGGCAAATTTGGCACTCATTGGGTGTTCTATGAATCCACTGGGGCAATGATGATGGATTGGTTTTATGGGCTGTTAAAAGGTTGCAGCAACTATGTGTTCTCGTGTTTTTAGGATTTTATGAGGAATATGGAGGGAAAGGAATGGTATATTTTTTTACGACAAAGAGGTACCCAGTGGAGTTTTAAATAGGATCACGTCGATGATTACTAGTTGGGTCATGGGTGTCATTTCTCCAAAAAAAAAGAAAAAGAAAAAAAGAAAAAAGAAAAGAAAAAAGAACAAAGATTATTAGTTGGGTGCACCTTCATACAGATTTCAGTTGCCTACCTTTTCTTTTATTCTTTTTCTTTTTCCTTTTATCTTTTTGGGAGTTTGGAGTGGGGATTTTGTCGATCTCAGTTAGAAAGGGCCATGGCTCTGTAGTGGAGTGCTTGCAATGTTCAAGTTGTCGGTATCGCTACAAGTTTTGCTGGCTGGAGATAAAGAAATAATATCGTTATTACCGATAACCGGAAATGCGGGGAAAAAGGAGGAAATATGGGAAAAATGGTAGAATTTTTCAGTGAAACTTCAGGACATGCCTAAATACACATATTTGCATATTTAGGAGTAAAAAATTTGGAAAAAGAATGCATTACTTTTTTTGAAGGGTAAAAGAATGCATTACATGATGAGTATTCATTTAACAGGCCCCAAAAAGCATGTGTTGTCATAAGAAATCACTCCAATAATAACCACAATGAGTTTATATAACGAGAGGGTCACTTCCTGCTATGGTGGGGCATTTCCTTCCGTCTTTCAGGTTTTATGAGGGATATGGAGGGAAAGGAATGGTAGAATTTTTTATGACAAAAAGGTGCCCAGCAGAGTTTCACATGTCCATGATTATTAGTTGGGCGCACATTCATCCAGATTTCGGTTGCCTATGGTTTCTAGTTTTCTTGGGGGGATTGGAGTGGGGTTTTTGGTGATCTCAGTTAGAAAGGGACATGACTCTGTTGTGATGGAGCGCTTGTATTTTGTTTTTTGTCCTTTCTGTTTTTTGGCATTTTGGTTGTAGGAGAGGTGATGAGAGTGTCACTTCCTGGTATGGTTGGGCTTTATTTTCTTTTCTGTGCTTACTGCTTAGTCACTTAATAAAATTAGTCATCATTCAAAAAAGAATAAAAGAAAAGAAAAAAATCAGAGTCCCAATGTTCATTGTCTATACCTCTCAAGAATCACGTTAAAGTTTAACTGATGATCCATATTCCATACCATTGGGTTAATGGCCAAGAAAACGGATGATCCACATCAATTATACTTGAGGTACAGACAAGGGTAATAAAAAAAAGTACTCTAAGGTACATTTTGACCGTCCATAATGTGGCCCCACATTTGACTGCCCATTAGAGAGAGAGAGAGAGTTGGGAGAGAGAAAAGGACCTACCACGAAATATCTTACAGTTGTAATTCAAACTAGCCTCTTCTATTCTCCATTTAATGAGTTATGGGTGTATAAACTATTATACTATAAATTTATTGCATGCAATAAACACTCTTTCTTGGGATATTTCATTATAAGATGCGTAACTTCCTAGCTCATGATATACCCTGTTATGACTTTTGGGCTATCTATATGGGTGTTAGCTCTCGAGGAGTGTTCCTGTTTGATTTTGAGTATTTAGAAGTGTGTATACATCTGTTGATACCTCAAAGCTTTAAAACAGGCAATCCGTATACTATCTTGCTTGATACTTCACTCTCAAGTGTAAAAGCCCATAAACATTTAAATAGCTTCAATAAAGCATAAATATATACCTTCTGCACATATCAAAGGTCTGCAAAACAATCCCAGACATTGTCTCCAAGTTAAAGAGCCTTCTCTCATATTCAAGCAAATGTGATGGATCAATTGATAGGTTTAGCTTTATAGTAGGCAATTTTTCAGGCGGTTTGAACTGTAGGGGATGGCCTTTATCTTTTGTCGAAAATAATGAATTAGTCTCTATGATAAGGCTCTTTATAGATGCAACCTCGGTATGAGGCTGATTTGGGATGAGGGGCTGACTTTGGTGTCTGTGGGATGTGCTTAATAGTCCCACATGCGCTTGACGAGTATTTTGTGAATGCTGCAAAATGCAGGTGTGGGATGCGCTTAATAGTTCCACATGCAAAAAGACTCCGAAATGTGAATGAGACAATGCTAGGTCGAACCTGTAATCGTTCTACTCTCATTTGAAACACTGGATGACAGGTTGCCTGCATTTTGGGGTATTCCAAGCAGTGCCTGAACATTTTGTTTACACATGTGGATAGAGATGCTAATGAATGCATTAGCCAAAGTTGTTGATAGGGCAGG
This sequence comes from Magnolia changhungtana, assembly GCA_030180095.1. Taxonomy (NCBI): domain Eukaryota; kingdom Viridiplantae; phylum Streptophyta; class Magnoliopsida; order Magnoliales; family Magnoliaceae; genus Magnolia; species Magnolia changhungtana. Next base: position 86,334 of record JASAUF010000626.1, on the reverse strand, counting down.
TCTTTGTATTGGGAATGCACTCTTTCTTGCTTAATGGCTCCCTCACTTCTGAAATAAATTTTTTGCTACTTATCCAGAAATGCAGGAAATCCTATTTGATTCAATTGATCTCAATATTTATCATGTGCTGCTTTTACTTATTGCATGCAATGCGATAAGAATGTAGATTGTGACTGTGCATCTTGTTGCCTATCCTTGCTTTCAGAGAGATACAACTGGCTTGACTACTGAGAACACAGAGCTTAAGCTACGGTTACAAGCAATGGAGCAACAAGCTCACTTGCGTGATGGTAAGTTTCATTTTTCATCTTACCCTTTTTTGAAAGTATTTATTTTATGTTCAATTTATTACTCTTATTCCATGGAGTATCATTCCACAGAATCTCTGAGTATAGAGTCTAAGACATGATAATTTAACTGTTGGATGTGGTGAAATCTTTGCAAAATATTTTATTATTTTATTTGCTCATTCATATTCCCTATATTTTCTACATTCAAATGTTTCTTGCATGTAGCTTTTAAGCTGAAAGAATGCATTGAGGTGTAACGACCTGTTTCTTTATCATGTATCGATTCTGTTGGCAAAGCTATACTGACCCGAAGATGCCATGATCGTAGCCCTCTCCGAGCTATTTGGGTTGGCTGGCTAGAAGCCAACTCGGGAAAAATATTGATGTTTGTCTCTGTTGATATTCATATTTATACAATATTATATGAGTGCATTTGTGAGGCTAATGCATTATAGTGTTCTTGTTGCTATATTTATGCCATTAAATTCTAGTTTTACTATGTTTTATTATTATTGTTATTATCATTATCATTATTATTATTATTGTTGTTGTTGTTGATGATGATGCAGTTTTCTAGTGGACCCTTCTTATACCCTTGGATGCCTGCACACAAAACAAAGCACGGGAGACCCTGGCTAATGTAGGGGACCCTCCGATGCCAAAGTTAGGGATCTGGGTCTTTGAAGAAATGGTCTCTAGAGGAAAAGAGTCACCAACGTACAAGAGTTTTTGGGTTATGTTTCAATGTGTGCACCTTTCACCGTTTAGAGGCTTCCCCATTTATACAAGAGGGAAGATCACACGGTTGGAAGATCTTGTTTGTTAGAGGGAAGATCACACCGTTGAAGATCCTTTCTGTTAGAGGTTTCCTCCTATATCGGAGGCCTTCCCGAGATCGTAGGCATCCGATATCTCCGGGATTCCGATCCTGTCTCCCGAGATCTTAGGAGAGAACTTCGGGCCGTCCATTTTGGATAAGACCAAATGTTAGTTGGAAACCGATAGACTTGCCCGACCCTTAGGCAAGATCAGATGATAGAGGCTGATGACGCCTTGGAGGCAGGTAGTGTCAAGCTATCAGTAGGTCGGTGTCATCCCAATGTTGATATTGATCAAACCAGCTTGTAATGTCCTTGCAATCGTTGATTCCGGTAGCTCTTAACTTCATTTGTCGAGCTTAACAACTCTTGTTAAGCTATTGTTCGGGAAGTTCGTTAGAGGTCGTGCCGACCTATGGGCATGCCAACCTACATTATGGTCTGCCCTTCTCCGCCAGTAGTTATCTTTCAAGTAGCTTGGCCCATTGGTCCGTGCTGGTTGTTGGTTCGACCTCTTTTCATGGGTCACTATATTTTTCCCCAACAGTAAGCCTCCTTACTTTTGAGTCAGTTGTACATACTCGGAAAATAGGTTGGAAGTTATTAGGTCAGATTGTTTCGCCATAAATGCTAAGTATGGCGGCCAGCACGGGAGTCGAGGTGTGTCAGTAATCATGTACGGCGTAGTCGAGGTGGCGTATCGTGGCTCGAGGCCATGTGACTTGTCAGACTGCTGTTTCGATGCCTAATATGATGGGGACATCACGGGCACATGCATGCCCTCCCTACGCACGTATGCAAGGAGGGCCCCACCATCGATCTGGATCGATGACGACATCCAACGAGGGCTTTCTAGTTAGAGGACTGCGTTTTGGTTCCTTGGAGTGGACACAATCGTCATGTGAATACCACCATGGGTTTTCATGATCGTGTCCCACTATTCCAAACGATCTAGTACTTTGAGTTTTGGTTACTATTGTTATTACGAATATCATGGACGGTTTAGATTACTTTAATTAGTTGTTATTTGTGGTTACTTCGTTTCTAAGTAATAGGTTGGGCATATGGTGCGAGTTTTGGGGCATAAGATTTTATTATAAATAGGCACCCCTTGTAGTCTTTTTTCTCATTGAAGATGATTAATAAAATTCAACATTTTCCTGCTTCTCTAATTCTCTGAGTTGTGGAAACTTAATTGGGTGCGAGACTAATGCAGGGGCATTTTCACACTGGGCTCGAATGGGGTCGCTTGTTGGATGCAGAGGCACACTCGGGGTGGGTGACCCATGCGATTTGGGGCCCACGGGGGAGGTCTTATGTTCAAGACTCCTTACCAGGGGTGAGTAATGCGCATTTTACACCGGGCTCAAGTGGGGTAGCCCGTGGGATGCGGGGACACACTCGGGGTGGACAACTCATGTGATTTGGGGCCCACGAAGGGGGTTCTGCCGAGGTCCTATCCCATGAGATGTGGGGCCCAGGCTATGAGATAAAGGGATTAATTCACCATACTCTAACAGTTCGAGCTTTTAGAGCAAGTGGTTAATTGTCCTGCATTAAATTGGTATCAGAGCGGGAGGTCTCGTGTTCGAGACTCCTCATCGGGGGTGATTAATGCAGGGGCATTTTCACACTGGGCTCGAGTGGGGTCTCCTGTTGGATGCAGGGACACACTCGGGGTGGGTGACCCATGCGATTTGGGGCCCACGGTGGAGGTCTCGTGTTCGAGACTGCTTAACAGGGGTGAGTAATGCGCATTTCACACCGGGCTCGAGTGGGGTAGCCCGTGGGATGCGGGGACACACTCGGGGTGGACAACCCATGTGATTTGGGGCCCACGAAGGGGGTTCGGCCGAGGTCGTAACCCATGAGATGTGGGGCTTGAGCTATGAGATAAAGGGATTAATTCGCCATACTCTAACAGTTCGAGCTTTTAGAGCAAGTGGTTAATTGTCCTGCATTAGAGATCCTCACTTCTTCGAAGGGCTAACCACCGTGGTGCGAAGCCACACCTATCCCAAATCGCCCCCATCTCCTACCCTCCATATTCCTCATCTCTTACAACCATCCCCTCATCAAATCCACCTATGTTTGCAGCTAATCTTTCCCTCACAACAGATTTCTAGAATCTGACTCTGTAGGAGGGTTGAAACTTCGGCGGAGTACCGTGTTCAAACCGATCATCTGTTTGGCCTGAAATTTGGAGGGAAGGTGGCCCATCCCTGGCTGACCAGGCCCTAGCTGGCTGATTCCAGATTCATGGGCCCCACACACGTGCGGGCTGCCATCCACGCACATGTGTCAGGCCGGTTAGCTGTCCACACGTGCGGGTTGATCACAGGTTCTCTCTCGTCTCTATTTCATTCCTCTTTCACCTTGTTTCCATAACCCTAACCCTAGATCATCTCAAATCCCCAAGTTCTATTCCACTTTTGAAATCCTAGGTTTTCTCGAATTGAAACGTGAGAATATCTTTGATTGGGAAATAATCCTTTGCATGTCTGGATGAATCTACTATCCTTTGAGCATTGTTTGGTCTATAATTTTAATTGATCCAGTTCTACCATGTGTAGGCCTGGACCTGCATAGATTCCCCTTGATTGAGTGCTTGACCTTATGTGGGATGTGGAATTTTGCGTGATTGTTTCTGAACTAGTATGATTTAAAGGCTAGAATCTCGCATATTATGTTTAAATTTTCATGTCCTGCATCATAATCAATAGGAGAATGATGCGTGACGCTTTCTCGATAGCAGAGACGACGTTGAATGAGATTGTGCCACTTGTTGAGACAGGGTAGTCGAAGGGGTGTCGTATGGGGTTCGCATTAATGAGGGCGTTTAATCGCTGCCACGTGGCTCCCCTATGTAAGGAGAACCCTAATGCCTTCAAAGATCCATTTGCATCTTGCCCCCCTCTTAGTCGTCTTCCTTAGCTTGCAGAGACGATTCCCGGTGACTAGACTGTGTGACATTGCTAGTGGCCGGGCAACATCCTTTCTCCGGTGCGCTCTGCTCTTTGACTCACCTCCCTTTCTTTTTTCCTCCTTATCACCATTTCCCAATACTTTTCGAACCAACTCCTATGTCAGAGAGTTTGTGGGAGGGTGTTTCCAGTGGTGATAGTGGGGTAAGTACCTTTTTCCCCATGTCTAACCCACCATCGCCGCTAGTGATGATGAGTGATGCCGATTTTTGGGCGTCACAGTCGTCGAGGGTGCTGGAGAAGTCCTTGACAAAGCGGCCGATTAGGGTAGAGCACAATTTTCCTGTTGGAGGGGAGTCAAACAATCCCTTCGATGAGGAATGGACGAAGGGTCTTGTAAGGTCGTCCCTCACGGAGGCCGACCTAGTTCGGATTAGGTCAGGATACCATATTCTGGAGTTGGTGGTCCTCCAGATTCGTTCGCCGGACGAGCTTCCTACCCGTCCTCCAGAGGGAGCGGTCGCCATTTTCCAGGTCGCCTTTCAGTGCTGCCTGAGGCTTCCTTTGCAGGGCATGTTAAGGCAGGTGCTTGCTCGTCTAGATTTGGCCCCGGGGCAGCTGATCCACAACGCATGGAGGGCATTAATCGGTTGCTCCGTCCTTTGGTCCGAGCTTGGACAACCCGAATTTACCGTCAATGAATTCCTTCATATGTACCAGCTGAAGCCTAACCGTTTTCACGAAGGCTGGTACTATCTTTCTGCATGGAGGGGGGCCGGAGGGAGCGTTATCACAGACGTCCCGACCTCCAACAAGAACTAGAAGGACAAGTGGTTCTAGGCCTCTGATGGTTGGGAAGTAGCGGGCTTGACCTTTCACCGTAGTCTGGTCCCCACCGCATTCACTACTTTAGGTCGGCTTTCTTCGGACTTAGTTCTTTTTTGTCGTTTAATAATTGGTTGGCTTCGAGTGTTCTTACCTGTTTGCGTATATCTCTTCTTCTATTGCAGTTATCCCCAAGTTTCCCCCCATACTGGATGCTGGATCCCTTGCTCGAGTTTAAGGAGCAAGATCGCTAGGGGAGGAAGACAGGTCTTGGAGAGTACTTCTTCAACTAGAGCTTCTGCTTAAGTCCAGTCTCGATGCCGCGCTCACCGGTAAGAGCTTTGGCCGACCTGTAGGACTTAGAAGAATTTCGTTGAATTTTGTAATTGAATCCCCTTCCACTCTAATGTAGAAATGCCTAAAGCTCGTCCCTTGCTGAAGTCCGTCTCTAAGCGTAAGGCACCTTCTCTCGAGGAAACCGTGATGGAGAAGAAGACGAAGAAGAAAAAGACGACCTCCAAGAGCAAGGGGAGGGTCGGTCCTTCATCTCCCACTATCGTGGAGATTGAAGACGAGGTGGCAGCTGCAGAGCCTGCCCCTGTTGCTGTTGAAGCGATGGTCGAGGAAACTGCTCGTGAGAAGGCTCCCCCTGCAGAGATCTGGGGAGCCGTCGAGCCTTCAACTGAGGCTCGGCCTGCAGAGTCTAGCGAGACCAGCAGGCCTTCTGCTGGACCTTCCAAGGCTCTGGAGCAGGGAGAATGTCCTTCCAGGATAGTTCGTGGAGAAATAGAAGAGCTTCTGCCTTGGGCTGAATGGAATATTCCTAAAAGGGAATTCTTCCATGCATTGGACTGCACCCTAGACGCAATCCTTGCGTCTGTGACGAAAAGTTTTCTTGGAGCAAATGAATTCTCTAAGTATCGATTGTTTTTCCTTCTTTTCGTCCGGCTCTAATGTCCTCTCTTGTTCCTTTGGCAGTTCGCCCCTTGCATGCTGAAGGTGCATCGTGACATCGTGCACTTGTGGAAGGAGGCGTGGGAGAGCGAACAAAGTTCTTTGTAGAGGGGAGCTGAAGCCAAATAGTTCCATGTCGCTATCGAGGAATCTCAGGTCGCAGTTGTTGCGGCTGACCAAACCCGTTCTGTTGCAAAAGCTCGTGCTTCGGACCTTGCGGCCGAACTAGAGGCGCCAAGAAACTTCTCGCCGAGGCTTCTGATAGGTCGGCTCGATGGGAGGCCGACAATGGGGAACTGAAGGTGAAGCTCAAGGAGGCTGAGGTAGAGGCTTAGGTGGCTATCTCTTTGTCTCGAGAGGCCGTCGTCAAGGAGTACAAATCTTCTGAAGAGTATACGGAAGATAGAGATACCTTGTTCCGGATGGCCTTCACGAAGTGCATCGAAGAAGTGAAGGAGGCCTTTCCAGAATTAGACCTCTTTGGCTTCGAGGATGCTGACTCTGAATCCGAAGCCTTCGCCAAAGACACGCTTTCCAAGCAGCCCCCGAGGCTTGAAGACCAGTCCTCGTAATTTTGTGAATCTTTAATGTAATATGCTTGTAGGAGCTTTCATCAATACATTTCACTTTTGGCAAAATGCTTGTGTGCGAATTTCTCTAAGTAGGTAGATCAGACTAAGTAGATAGATCTGATCTAGTGGACAAATCAGATCTAGTAGATAGGTAGGATCCAGTAGATAGGTCGAACTCTGGGAAGAGGGTTGTTCAATCGATCGCCTTAGTCGTAATAACCGTAAGGGGTTAGCTCATTCTCCTAGGATCCAACCAGTCGATGAAGGCCTTTTCTCCCTTATAGAGAGAACTCTTAGTCGCTTTCTACTTTTTATGCATGCGAATGCTAGTAGTGTAGAATTTGACCTCCCCTTGGGGGACCGACGCATTAGTAGGGGCCTTTTTTTCTTCTAGTCGCCTTGGAAGGCCCTCCGTAGATCCTTTCGTCGATCAACCGTTTATAGGCACGGGAGTGAGGAAAAGGCTGGAGAACTTTATTGTACTAACCAAAACATGATCCATACACAATAAACTATGTAATCAATGTGAATTGGTTTCTCATGGATGGTAGATCTTGAGATGCTTGGCGTTCCAGGGGTGAGGTAGGGACCGACCATCCAGATCTTCAAGATGGTACGATCCAGGTAGGCTCGTACTTGTCACCACGTAGGGTCCTTCCCAGTTAGGGCCCAGAGTTCCTGAGCTAAGTTCCTGAGTGTTTTGGAAGGTTCTTCGAAGGACTAAGTCCCTAGCCCGGAATCTCCTAACATTTACCTTGGCATTGTAGAAACGTGCTACTTGTTGTTGGCGGATTACAATCTGGGTCCGAGCTTGTTCTTTTCTTTCCTCTAGAAGATCGAGATCCAGAGCCATTAGCTCGGAGTTTTGTTGTTCGTCGAAGGACTTGGTCTGAGCAGTTGGTAGCCCGATTTTCACTGGAGTAACGGCTTCCGCTTCATAGGCTAGAGAAAATGGAGTTTCCCCAGTGGCTGTCCGGGCTATAGTTCGGTATGCCCAAAGAACATTGGGGAGTTCTTTGGCCCATGCTCCCTTGGCCTTCTCGAGCTTGGTCCGAAGATGGTGTTTGATGATCTTGTTGACTACTTCGACCTACCCATTGGCTTGCGAATGTCGTGGTGAGGAGTAAACATTCCGGATTCCTAGGTTTTCGCACATTCCTCGGAATTCCTTATTGTCGAACTACTTTCCGTTATCAGAGACGATCGTGCAAGGAATACCAAATCTGCATACAATGTTTTTCCAAACAAAGTCTGTTATCTTCTGCTCGGTAATTTTTGTCAGAGGCTCGGCTTCAGCCCATTTTGTAAAGTAGTCGACTGCTACCACAACAAACTTGGTCTTGCCTTTGCCAGTCGGGAGGGGGCCGATGATGTCGATGCTCCATTGGGCGAATGACCATGGCCCCGACCATAGGAGTCAGTTCTTCGGGAGGTTATCGAGGTATAGTTGCGAAGCGTTGGCATTTATCGCATTTCCGGGTGTACTGCCGAGCATCGGCCTGGATGGTCGGCCAATAGTACTCCTGCCGAATGACCTTATTGGATAAGGCTCGGCCCCCGGAGTGATTTCTGCAAATACCTTCATGGGTTTCCCTTAGAACGTATTCTGCTTCCTCTGGTTGGAGGCATCTGAGATAAGGGAGGCAGAATCTTTTCTTGTATAAGATATCGTTGACCATGGTGTAACGTGCTGCCTTGGTTCGTAGCTTGTGTGTTTTCGTTCGATCTTCAAGTAGCTTGTCTTCCTTGAGGAAATCGATGATTGGATCCATCCAAGTTGGTTCCGAGCTCACTGGAAGAGCTATGGCAAGGTCGGATTCGTTAATGCTTGGTTTGGTGAGGAATTCAATTGGAACTGATATCGGGATATTATCTTCATCCACGGTAGTCAATTTTACTAACATATCAGCCTTAGAGTTTTTTGCTCGAGGGATCAGGGCGTTGTTGCACTTTTAGAATTTATCGATCAATTCTTTAGCTTTTTGTAGATATGCTTTCATGCGTTCCTTCTTGGCTAGGTATTCCTGAGCTATTTGATTGACGATCAACTGAGAATCGCTGAAAACTTCAAGGTGTTGGGCTCCCATGGTGGTTGCCAACGTAAGTCTGACGAGCAAGGCTTCGTATTCCGCTGCATTGTTGGAGGCTTGGAATCCAAATCTTAAGGCATATTGCATGTATACACGATCTGGAGTCTCCACGACTATCCCGGCCCCACTGGCTTTAGAGTTGGATGAGCCATCAACATATAGTGTCCGTTTGGGGAGGTTGAGATCAACCTGGTGACCGAATGATTGTTCGGGCGGAATGCTCGAGACAACTTCTAGCCTGGGTTAAACGTTCAGGTTGACTTGAGTGGTCGGATCGGGAATTTGATCGGAAGTTGGAGTAAGTTCGACAATAAAGTCGGCCACCGCTTGGTCCTTAATAGCTGTTCGGGGTCGATATTTGATGTCGAATTTGCTTAGTTCGATCGCCCATTTGGTTAGCCTTCCCGAAGGTTCGGGCTTCTGGAGCACTTGGCGAAGAGGTTGATCTGTCAGGACAATGATGGTGTGGGCCTGGAAGTATGATCGTAATCGTCAAGAGGAAATGACCAGGGCTAACGCCAATTTTTCTAAGTTTGGATATCTTGTCTTGGCTGAGACCAAGGCTTTGCTTACGTAGTATCCTGGAAGTTGCTTTCCTTCATGCTCCCTGATCAAAGCCGAGTTGATTGCTGCATCTGAGACTGCCAGATACAACAACATTGATTCTCCTTGTTCGGGTTTGAAGAGCAATGGTGGCGATCTCAGGTAATGCTTGAGTTCTTGAAAGGCCATTTCGCATTCTTCTGTCCAGTCTACAACCTGCTTCCCTTTCAACTGTTTGAACAAGGGGAGGCATTTATCTGTAGCTCGGGATACGAAGCGATTGAGAGCGGCGATCCTTCCTGTAAGGCGTTGGATATCTTTGGTCGTTCTTGGCGAATCCATGTCGAGTAGGGCTTTAATCTTTTTGTGGTTCGCCTCGATTCCTCGTTGACTGACCAAGAAACCGAGGAACTTTCCCGAGCTAACCTTGAAGGTGCATTTATTTGGGTTCAGCTTCATCTGATACTCACAAAGAATGAGGAACATTTCCTCGAGATTGGAGATATGATCCGTAGCTTTGATGCTTTTGACGAGCATATCATCCACGTAGACTTCTATTGTTTGCCTGATCTGTCGGGCGAACATCTTGTTGACAAGACATTGGTAAGTGGCTCCAGCATTTTTCAAGTCAAATGGCATAACTCTGTAACAATAAAGGCATTTGTCAGTGACAAATGTTGTTTTTGACTTATCCTATGGATGCATTACAATCTGATTATAGCCGGAATAGGCGTCCATAAAACTTAGTAGCTCGTGCCCTGCAGTACTATCAACAAGTTGATCAATTCGAGGAAGGGAAAAACTAACTTTGGGACAAGCTTTGTTCAGGTCGGTGTAGTCGACACAGACCCGCCATTTCCCATTGGACTTTTTAACCAACACGATGTTGGCTATCCAATTCGGATAGTAAATCTCTTCGATGAATCCAACCCCAAGGAGCTTGTTGACCTCCTCTTCGATCACTGCATATCTCTCAGGACCGAGCGCTTTGCGTTTCTGTCGAATTGGTCGGTGATCGGGGTTGACGTTCAGCCGATGTACAATGACTTTCGGGTTGATGCCCGGCATATTTTCATGAGATCATGCAAAGACGTCAGCATACTGTTGAAGGAGGTTTATAACTTTGTCTCGTAGCAGAGATGTCAGGGATGATTCAATTTGGACCGTTCTAGAAGGATCAGAATCGTCGAGTGGAATGGGAACGAGGTCCTCCATGGGACAACCTCTTTCTCCAGAATCTTCTCGGGGGTCTAGAGATGCGATGGTCATCATCTGATACGAAGCCCTTAGTGCCATCGTGTAGCATTGTCGAGCTTCATGTTGATCTCCCTTGACCAATCCAATGCCCTGGTCGGTTGAGAATTTTATTGCGAAGTGATAGGTCAAGACCACAGCTCGTAGGGCGTTGAGGGATGGTCGACCGAGAATCGCATTATAGACAGACGGACAATCCACCACTAGAAAGTCGATCATTGTGGTTACCTGGTTCTGTTCGTCTCCGGCAACAAGCGGGAGCCGTAATGACCCTTCAAGTATTACTTTGCCACCTGAGAAACTGAGTAGAGGAGTTTTGATGGGTCTAAGTCTAGACTGACCAACCACCATCTTGTCAAATGCCTGCACGAAGAGGATGTCAGCCGATGATTCGGTATCCACGAGGATTCGGAATACCTTGCGATTGGCTATGGTCATTGTAACCATAAGTGCGTCGTCGTGCGGATGGTGGACTCCTGGGGCGTTGTCTTCAGTGAAGGTCAGGTTGCAGGTTTCTATCTTATGTTTTTTCGAAGGTCTGCTGGTAGTGAGGATTTCTCGTTCTAAGTCGGAGTGACCGATGCTCCTTGTGTGGGCTCTTCGAGATCGGTTCGAATCTCCTTCACTGCCATGACCTTCGAAGATGGCGCAGATCTCTCTAGTTGGCTCATTGTTAATGGGCTATTCATCTTTTGAAGCAGCCCGATCTCCTCGATATCTGACGTACTCCCCAAGGTGCCCGCTGCGAATGAGCGCTTTGATCTCTTGCTTAAGGTCGAAATAGTTGCTCGTCGAATGACCGTGATCCCGATGAAAGAGGCAATATTTATTTTTACTTCTTTTATTAGGATCAGATTTCAATTTGCTCGGCCACTTGAGGATACGTTTATCCTGAATCTCCATCAAGACTTGTTCGGCGTTTTGTTAAGAGGAGTATACGTCTTGAATTTGTTGTCGGGCCGCTTGCTCGAACGCTGGTTATCTTGTGATTGGTTGTCCTTTCTTTTCTTGCTCCCGCTGGCCGAACTAGGTTATACTTTTGGTTTCTCTTCTTTGCCCGCCGATCCTTTGCTTTGGTTGGCCTTTCGTAGGGTGGAGGCTTCCTCGGCATTAGAGTATTTTTGCGACCTATTCAATAGGTTGCCCATCATTGTTGGCGGGTTCTTGTCCAGCGAGAAGAGAAACTTGGGATCCCTTAATCCACCCATTATCGTAGTCAGAGCGAGTTCCTCAGAGTGTTTCCGCACTTGCATTGCTTCAAGGTTGAAGCGCTTGATGTAGTCCTTCAACAGTTCTCCTTTTTGGACAACGTGGAGAATGTGTGAAGCTGGTTTAAGTCTTGCCTTTCCCCCATTGAAGTTCGTGACGAAAATCTGTCCGAGCTAAGAGAACGAATTGATGGAGTTCGGCTTCAATTGCTTGAACCACAGCCGAGTGGCTTCGGTTAGGGTCAGGGAGAATGCTTGGCACATTACCGCATATGATGTGTTGTGGAGCTCCAGCCAGACCCTAAAGGATTCCAGATGTTCGGACGAGTCGGTAGCCCCCGAGAAGGGGTGATTTGCGGCATACGGAACCTATCCGGCAGTCGGGCCTGCATAATGTCAGCAGTGAATGGAGGCTCGGTTTCCTCCATTATCGCTTCCATGGGAGTCGGGGCATTTGTGCGGTAGCCTGTCGCATGTCTCCTATCTGTCCTCGCAAGTCCTTGAGCTCGACTTCCCATGGTTCGCTACTTTCGGCAGTAGTTTCTATCGGAGCTTTGCCGTGCTTCTTTCGATCCAGCTCATGGTGTAGGTTGGAAGCGGGTAAAGCCGTAGTCCCAGAAACGTGAGAAGGGGCCAGTCTGGTCGACCCAAGCTGCCGACTCCTTTGAGAGGTGGCAGGGACATGGGAAGGCGGAGGAGGGCTGTGGCCCATTTGCTTGTCCTCATGGGCGGTCCTCTGTACCTTCTGAGGTCTCTGTACTTACTGGCCCAGTTGTTCCAACAACTGCCTCATGGAGTTCATGTTATTATTCAATATTTCGACCAGCTGCTCAATGGAGTTCAACCGTCCTCTGTTGCGAGATCGCTGAGCCTGCCTTGTGGGACCGGAGTCAGCTTGTTGTTGGGAGGTGGAGCCTCGGTGGCTGTTGGGTTGCTCCGGTGGTGTAAGGTCTTGTGCAAAAGGGGAAACTCGGGTTTTCTTCTTCCATCTAGCCTTCACGGTTTATCTGTTGAAGCAGGAAACAACTTTATTGTCGCGTTCTCACAGACCCTTCTTAGACCCTTGGATGCCTGCACACAAAACAAAGCACGGGAGACCCTGGCTAATGCAGGGGACGCGCCGATGCCAAAGTCAGGGATTTGGGTCTTTGTAGAAATTTTCTTTAGAGGAAAAGAGTCACCAACGTACAAGAGTTTTTGGGTTATGTTTCAATGTGTGTACCTTACATCGTTTGGAGGCTTCCCCATTTATACGAGAGGGAAGATCACACGGTCAGAAGATCATGTTTGTTAGAGGGAAGATCACACTGTTAGAGATCCTTTCCGTTAGAGGTTTCCTCCTATATCGGAGATCTTCCCGAGATCGTAGGCGTCCGAGATCTCCGGGATTCCGATCCCGTCTCTCGATATCTTAGGAGAGATCTTCGGGCCGTCCATTTTGGATAAGACCAAATGTTAGTCGGAAACCAATAGGCCCACCCGACCCTTATGCAAGATCAGATGATAGAGGCTGATGACGCCTCAGAGGCAGGTAGTATTGAGCTATTAGTAGGTCGGTATCATCCCAATGTTGATACTGATCAAACCAGCTTGTACTGTCGTTGTGATCGTTGATTTTGGTAGCTCTTAACTTCCTTTGTCGAGCTTAACACCTCTTGTTAAGCTGTTGTTCGGGGAAGTTCTTTAGAGGTCGTGCCGACCTATGGGCGTGCCAACCTATGGGCGTGTCGACCTATGGCGTCACTGACCTACATTATGGTCGGCCCTTCTCCGCTAGTAATCTTTTGAGTAGCTTGGCCCATTGGTCCATTTTGGTTGTCGGTTTGACCTCTTTTCATGGGTCACTCTTTTTTTCCCTAACAATTATTATTATTATTATTATTATTATTATTATTATTATTATTATTATTATGTTAATTTGAGGTGCTAGCATTTATAAACAAAATTTCATAGATCATAAAAAATGGGTGCTAGTTGACATGGGGCTGGACATGGGTGTCTACTCCTGTACTGTTGTGTTGTACAATATAGCTAGGGGAAGCTGTTCATGTAAAACAAATAACCGAAATGGGACCAGACACATCATAGAGGCAAAATGTTCATGAAACAAATGATGGATTCGGTATCCTTAATGAGTATCATTGGAGCTCTCATAGTCGTGTACTTACATGCATTGTTTGGTGTATCCCCAATATTATCAATAATATGCTTGATACTATCCGTATCTCAAACTCAGCGATACCAATAACACTAGTGGTATCAGAAGTTCTAGGTATCGGCGATCCATCACAATGTATCGCCAATGTTTTTGACAGTGTAAATTCTAGGTGTCACTTGTCCGCGAAAGTATCGATATCACCAATACATCACCCATATTTTTGACCATGTAAATTCCAAGTGTTGCTTGTATTGCCAATGTATTGGCAATATTTTGATATTATTGCCCGTGTCGCCAATGTATTGATATCACTAAAAATCTGTTTATTAAAAAATTTCCATTTCATTTTTTTTTTTTTTTAACATGAGTTGCATGGTTATATTTTATGAGTGCATGGTTGTATGATGAAGTGCATGTTTATATGTATGTATATGTATCCATTCATGGATGGATGGATGGATTCATGGATGGATGTCTCTCTCCACACACACACACACACACACACACACACACCTGTGTTTTTGTGTGTATGTATGCATATATGCATGGATGGATGGATGGATCATGCATGTGTGTATGTGTGTGTATGCATGTAGGGTGGAAGGGTTTCTACAGTTGCTTGATCTCGTTTTCTCATCATACTCCACAACAAAACCCCCAACCATGCCGCAATCTCTTCGTCCTAAGCGTCTGATTTTGTAATGCTAATATCTCGCATTTCCAGATTAGCACCGAAGCTGAGGTCTTTGGGATCTATGATGCCGTTGCACAACGCGATTGCTTCCTCTCACTTGAAATCAAACCTTTCTGCAGAGTCTCAGAGCTAGGGTTGGATTCCCCAAGTATAGCAGTCTTATTTAGAAAAAGAGCATGAAAACACCCATATTAGAGATGCTTGGAACCTCATTGTTCCTTTTGAGAGCTACAACAACATCTACAACAACAACGCTTATGAGAAGCTCTTGAAAAATCTATCCGTCTTTGGCACCTCCTATTCCAACGGTCGTGTAGCGAAGCAAAACCATAGTTGGTGATGAAGAAATCGAATGTGACGAAGGTTTGGCGAGAGAAGCAACAAAGCAAAGACGATCAATCGGAAGATGCAACCATACTTGCTGAAGCAAAGGGGCAACAAGTACTATTGGAGTCTGTACTAGATGCAAATTTCATGGAGGAAAACCAGGGGGATGGACATTAATTCCAAAGAAGAAATCATACTTGAGGAAGACGAAGCCCTAGGCTGCATCCCATGTCACGGAGCTCCCTATGTATTCGTAGTTGGATTTCCGGCCGGTTGGCTCCCAATAAACTTCGAAAGAGTTTTCAAGCGGGCTGAAAAAGTGATGGAGGTTGTTATCCTGTGAGCTCAAAACTCTTTCGAAAACCATGGTTTTGCCTTCGTCTGGATGGGTCGGGAGGACGGGGCAGAGAAGGCTGTAAAACTCCATGGTGAAAGATTCAGGGGTTTGTAATTGGGTGTTCAGAAAGCTCGATTTAGGCTAGTCATTGAGAACAAGGAAGCTTCAAGGCAAGGAGTAAATGGCCTGAACATTAAAAAACCACCAGCGCATGGGAATGTATATAGAGCTTTCTCTAAAGAAAGGCCAATAGGGAAGCAGACAACCGTGCCTGGGGATAATTGATCTACAAAGACGCACTCAACGACAATCTTAGGTAGGGATGCAACTTCCAAACCCACAACCAGGAAAAAAGGGGAATCATCAAAACCCAAATTGGGCAAATGAATATGGACAGAGGAATCGACCAAAGGTCTGGTAATTTTAATCCACCAAAAGGTGGTCGAAGATTTGCTAGAAGCACTGGATTTCAGTTTCGTACCATCCATCAAACTAGGGACAACAATTTCTAATCTCAAAGAATGGCTAAACCATAACTATAACTTAGAAGTTGGTGACATGGCGGTTAAAATCCTAAACAATGATCATGCCCTGGCCTCAGTTAGCTTGCAACCACAAGCAGATAACTTCATGTCTTGTAACTTGTTTCAGGATGTCAGAATTAGAAGTATTCAGAAGTGGGAGCTCTAGTTAGCGTTTGGATGGGAAGACGTTTGGGTTCGGATATGGAATCTGCCATTAGAACTCTGGATCAATGAAGTATTCCTGGAAATAGGGACCCCTTTTGGATCGAATGTGGTAATCGACCGAAAATCGAAGAGCTGCGATGAACTACGTTTCATTTGGATCCATGTTACGAAGAAGAAACTCAACCCGTGTCATGCCCCAAACTCAGTGAACGGGCTCACAGAATTCCCGAGCCCCAAACTCAACCCATGACAACCTTCGTAGTACCCCATTTTCAGCTCCTAGCTCCCATATGTTAGGTTCCGATCATGGGATCCCACAAGGAGGATTTTCAGGGTGATTTTTTTTTTTTTTTTTTTGGTACATGAGCATAATCATAAGTGTACCAAAACCAAAAACATCATCACATTTCCACTAATATCTGTTCAAGTGCAGTGCTGGAAGGGAAATACATGATATAACAAAAGTCCAAAAGATCAGACATGTGCTCCTGCCTCAATTCTGTTGTGGTCTAGCATAAATTGCATGCAAACAATGTGCGTAAGCTTACTACGAAGCTTAAAGAGTGCGTGCGTGTGTGCGCAATGCATGTTCCAAGCATATAAATATCATAGTAAGCAGAAATGATGGAGGGCTCAACTGGCAACTCCATAAATGCTATTAGCCATACCCAGGCTATGCGATGTAAGGGCTTACATGGCCAAATATCATATGCTAATGATGCAATGCAACATATCCTCCACTAGTCCACATATCAGAATAGCTCTCAATTGGATCATCGTCGGCGTCTAGTATACTTCTAACATTGGGTGCCGCCCATCGTGTGCAAGACCAAGCGAGTGCAAAAGGCCTCACTATCCGCCTTGTCAGTGGTACACAGAAAACTACCTGACCCGTCGATAGCGAATCCATTTCACGAGCTGGTCAAACTCAACCTAGCATATAACCCTTTGCACCCGGGCGGGTAAGGTTAAACCTCCTTCCAACCGACCTCGACATAGTGGGAGACGCAGCCTACTAGTATCCAGCCATCGTGCGCTCATGAATCCACTCGGTCTAGATATTGGAGCATCCTACTGGTACCATAGGGTTTATGGACTTTCACCCAGGGACCCCTGTGACGCCCTGTAACCTCTATAGTTTCCGGTGTCCATAAAAATCATCCACCAACCACAACAAGGCTATGGGACCACCTCCCTGGTGTTGCTAGGGAGTTAGATGTAACATGTCACACATAATGCAGAATGCATGAATCATGCTATCCAAGACATGAATCAAACATGTGTGTACCGCACAAATCATGCTGGGCGACCCTATCTTGTATGGGTCCCCTAAGTATTTCAAGCCAAAAGGGCGTATGCTATGATCAAGCGTCATTCATAATAAGCATACAGATGATGCGTATGGGCAGATGAATGGGTATAGTATCCATTACACTAATCATATCATCAATATGGACCTATCAGGCTAAGTATACTAGCATGTTATCAAACATATCATGTGGTGTTCGGCCTTGAATAGCTTGAAATATAGAGTGGGACCCGATTAGTGGGCCCCTCTAGCAATGTAAGAGTCTATGTGGTTTGGCTCACTTAAGACTTAAATCGGTCCATCATACGATCTGTTTACTAGAATGATGGACCGATTTATGGTACGAATATATACATCAAGGTAGCTTTAGGAAGGCTTCAATGGTTAAAAGGTAGGCATTTAGTCACCATGATTTCCCTTAGTGTGGGCCACTAAGGGTCAAATTGGCCTCGTTTCCAGTGTCATGTCCAAAAATCATCTGGTTAAAGGTACGTAAGGTGGGGATTTACAACCCTAACTCGAGGGTGGCCCCACAAGGTGGGCCTTACTTGGACAGTGTGCCTAGGCATGCTGACATGTAGTGTGGTCCACTCGTGTGCCACCTGTAGGCTTTGGATCAAGCTGACATCTGTGCTTTACTCCCTCTAGGTATGTGAGACCTTGTAAACATGTTTGATGACAAAAAGACATCAAGGTGGGCCTTAGGAATGTTTCAATAGTGGAAGTCACTGTCTCCATTGTTTTTTATGGTGTGGGCCACCTGACATCTGGATTTGTCTCATTTTTTGGGTTGAGGCCCTAAAATAAGCTGGCAAAGTAGATGGACGTTGCGGATGAAACACATGCAGCATGGTGGGGCCCACGAGTGGGGCGTGCCTTTGCTGCAAAAAGGGGCAACGCCCCTAGCCCTCTATTCCTGTTGGTGTGGTCCAGCGGAGATCCTGATCAGGATGGTTTCGGGAGCCATGGCTTAAAATGGTCTAGCTAAGTAAATGAACGATGTGGATTAAACTCATACATCAAGGTGGGTCCCACGAATGGGACCCAGTCCATGTCCCAAGGGGCTTCTGCCCACTCACGTTGCTAGGCAGTCATGCCCAACACGTGATGCACTTCTTTTGTTTTGTTTTACTTGTCAATTATTTATTTATTTATTTATTTTGTGCTTTTTGCTGATTGGGGCCCACGTTGGGATGATATACTCCGTTCACCTTGTCGGCTAGCTCGCCGTGGATCAAGGAGTCCAACCTTGGACAGGTTCCACTACATACACACATCATAGTGGCCTTAGAAAGTTTCAACAGTGGGTTCCATCATCACCATTGTTTTCTATGGTGTGGCCCACCCGAAATCTGGATTGGGCAGAGATTTGGGTCCAATGCCCAAAATGATATGGAGAAATGGGTGGACGGTGTGGATTTAACGTAGATCCCATGAGTGGGACCACCTCTCCTTGCCCAAGAGGGTTTCTGCCACCTCACGTTGCTGGTAGTAATGTCATGCACGTGAAACACCTTTTTTTTTTTTCTCAAGTATTTACAGCTATGCAAGGTCCATTTGCAAGATCCCAATCTGTCCATCGTGTTGATAAATTTCCTTTTTAATATTTCAAAGAGGTTTTCTAGAAACTACCTCCGACCATTGCCCTATTATTGTAGAGACTGAAGAGGAAAAATGGGGCCCTCGTCCATTTAGATTTGAATTCTATTGGCTAGAAGTGGAGGGTTTCTCGGATCTAATTAAAGAATGGTGGTCCTCTTTCTCAATCATAGGCGGGGCTGGTTTCACTCTCTTTCAAAAATTAAGAATGCTCAAAGGCAAAATTAACATTTGGAAAAAAAAGATGTATTGGGGGCGAAGGAAGAGGAATTTTCCAAATTCTGAAAGAAATGCAAGCATTGAATATCAAAGAAGAGCGAGGGGACCTATCCAACGAAGAAAGAGCATGGCGGGAGATTCATAGAGCAAAGTACAATGTGAAACTTAGGACGAAATCAAATGCTAGTAGCAATCGAGAGCTCTATGGTTAAAAGTGGGGGACAAGAATTCATTTTTTTTTTTCATGCTATGGCAAGTGCCCGTGCTTGAGCTAATAGAATCGAGGGAGTGTTGGTGGGTGGTGTGAGGGTGGAAGGTAAGGAAAAGGTGTGCGCTTCAATTGTTGAGTTTTACAATAACCTCTTGTCCAAGGAAGATTAGAATCAACTCTCTTGGTAACCTTTATTTTGATGCTATCTCGGGGGAAGTGGTAGAATCTCTTGAGTCCCTATTTTCGGAAGATGAAATATTGAAAGCCATCTCAGAACTAGTGGGTGATAAAGCCCTCGTCTCGGATGGGTTCCCAATTGTGTTCTATAAAATTTTTTGGGGATTAATTAAGAAAGATGTGATCAATTTTGCTAATGAATTCTATGAAAAAGGTTTCCTTCCATCTGAGATGGGTGCCACTTTTATAGCCTTAATTCCAAAAAAAGGAGCAGAAGGTCTAAAGGATTTTCAACCTATTAGCTTGTTGGTCAGTTCCTATAAGATTATTGCAAATCCAAATTCCAGGCGGTGATTAGTGTTCACGAACCCAAGTGTAGGGTTGCGAAGTAGTAATAATTCGGTGAGACCGAGGTCGAATCCACAGGGAATGGGGAACATCACCTAGAGATAATCTTGTCTAATTGTTTGTTTGGGTTTTTAATACAACGATGTAGGAAAGGGTTTAAAACGAATAAATAAACGACTAAGGATCCAGGAATCCACTCATAGCAATCACAATATCCAATTTAATGATTTAATGGATAACTCAATTGGAATCGACGTCCTATCCTATCCAATCGGAAGATAATTCTGTTAAATCATCATTCATGTATCAAAACAAATTTGAACTTCAATTGAATTTGTTCCCACATCATGTACCAAAGTATTGATCGCAGGAAATTCAAAGCATCTGTCCTGCTCGGAGTCTACGATAGATCAATCATTTGCAAAAGAGATAATAAAATGATCTTAGCTTTCCTAAGCATCCAATGTGCACGGAGTCAACAATGGATCAAAGTAAACTAGAAATAAATCTTCATTCAAATCAAATATTAATGAGTTGTTTAACATTCAAATCAAATAACTTGAATCAAAGAAAACTAAACATTATGAAGAACTACAAGCTTCACCCCTTAGCCTTAACTAAGAGATTATTAGCTGGTAATAGATAACTCAAAAACAAACTAAAAACTAAAGATCTACTAGAATCCGTAAAGAAATTGAAGTGGAAGAATGTTGTTGGCGCTCCACCTAAGCCTTCTCTTCTTCTCCAAACCCTAGAAGACGATTTGGGATGTCCTAGGGATTCCAATTTATAGTTTTGAAACTCTAACTTTAGCAGTGCATCAGAAAAATCGCAAACCGACTTTGAATTATGCAGTCGTGTGCTCCCTTGATGGCATCGAAGAATGCGTCCAACAACTAACTTTGAAAATTCATGATTTTCTCGATGGAATCGAAGAAGGTTTAATGGGTTCGAAGTTTCCTTCGATGACATCTAATGACTGTTTTTGCAGTTTTTCAGGATTGTCTTTCTGGCCTTGGAATTTCAAAATATGATTTTTCTGGCCCTGAATTTTCAGGATTTCTTTTCCCAACTTTCTTCACTTGAAATCTTCGATTTCCTTAGTTTCGTTGGATCTTCGGTACTTCAATTCTTTAATATAGTCCTCCATAGATCCAATTCTTCATTATCTTCTCTTGAGCTCTAAATCCATCCTTTTAAGCACATATTCATCATAGGCTTTCGAATCACCTCGCATGACGAAAACATATATAATTAAATTGAATTAACACTTAAATGCTAGGAAAACTAATGTAATTGAAAGGTTAAATATGCAATATTTGAGTCCCAATACACCCCCCAACCAACATTTTGCTAGTCCTGAGCAAAACACGTCTAAGATATTTTGAAAACAAATGAATAATTTCCATAAGCTCATGCAGTTCTAAAAACAATTTAGATTATAGAAAATCTAAAATACATTAATGTTGAGTACTACTTTCTCTTAGACTCTAGCACTTGGTAAATGTCCTAATCAAGTTCAAAGCATTAATCCTATAATTAAAAAAAATTCTAAACATTGAGTTCCATGGGTGCATAGTGAAGTCTAGACTTATCACAACCAAAGGTTCAGTTTTCTACTTTCATGATATCATTGGTGATCTAAAGAACATTCTGGATAACCAAAACCTAAATCAAAACCTGCCTTACAGTTCAATCTTCTACTCATCCAGCTTTTGATTTTTCCATCAATAACTCTCACACTATTTTCACCTTTTTTTTTTTTCCAGTCCTTTTAAGGAACTTTGATAGGTAGCCCTTTTCGACAATAGCTGTTTTTTAGCTAGGTATTACTTCTCTCTCTCTCTCTCTCTCTCTCTCTCTCTCTCTCTCTCTTGAATTCTTTTCATTGAACACGATGGACAAATTGCCCAGGTTTGGTTCATATCATTCTCAATAATCATCTAGTTAATAATTCAATATCAAACTTAAACTTTAATATGTAAGCTAGATGTGATATGTAAATTACATGACTAAATTAATACTTTAAAACTTCAAATTAAGAATTAATAACTCAAACTTAACTTTAGAAATCTATCAAATAACTAAAATTCAGATTTAAAAAATCCTTAACAATAAGTATCTTGTCATTCTAATCTTTGGATTATTTTTAAAATCACAAAAAATTGGAAAATTTTTATAGCTCAAAAATTCAACAATTCAGCACAAATCTGAAGAATTTCCATAGGAAACCTACCTCCCAACCTAAATTCTACATTGTCCTCAATGTATAAACATATGCAATAAGAGCAACTTGAGAGCAACGAAAATAAAGAAGAATAGATGAAAAGTACCTGGAAGGTGATAGACAAATAGGCTAGAGCGAACTTCCTATCAAAAGATATTTCAACAACCAAACTAAAGTAATATAAATCAAACTAATCCTAAGAAAACAATAAATTCCTAATCTTAAACTAGGAAAGCAAGGAAAAACTATTCATTCTTGATAGATGTTATCCTCCTCTGGCCAATATCTCAATAAATTTCTCAACATGCTTCTCAACAAGATTATCCAAAAGCTCATTTTGCAGTAGGCTTGGATGTTCTGGAGCATGATCATCCAAAGAAATTTATGAACCTTAGCATAAAATCTTCTTTTAATCCCTTAAGGTATCTAAAGTGGATAATATTCACCTGTGGCAGAAAAGTTTTCAATGTTAGTACACCATGGTGAATCAGAGACCACAATTAATTGTAAATTAGAGAAAATATCTTTAGCCAGTGCGGTCTCAACAAATTTCGAAGTTTCAGACTTCGGTTTAAATTCCAGCTCCTCCACCTTTAATGGTAAACATTCAGAATTTGTGGAATGAAGCTCTTCACAATAATGATTCTCCTGGTCAGTATCAACTACCGAGGTACATTTTTGTAAGGCATCCATTATGTCTATAATCATATTATCATTAGAATCCTCAAAGTGTGCCAAGCAAACTTCTATAGAGTCGGGATATTTAGTTGAAAAGGACTCACTGTCCATATTGGAATCAAGTGTGTCATGTAAGTGGAGCGGATCAATATCACTATGTTTGAAAATTACCCGTGCCTCTCGATCTTTAAATGGGACCTTACTTGAGATCAACTCTTGGGAAAATTGAACTGTAAACTCTTGAGTTTTCTCAAATTCAATATACTCAACAAGCGAGGTGTGATCTCTCTCCTGGCATTGTATTTCTAGATTGGACTGAGGCTGGGTTAGGCAAGCCTTTTCCTCATCAATGAGGCGTGACTGAATTATTTGAATGGAGGATTCAAACATCTCTAATGATGTTTGAATGTTTGTATAGTGTTTCGGTTGAATTGTTCTTGAGCATCTATGACTTTATGAAGTAATCCTCTTGGGTTGTTTCTGGTTGGATTTCATAAGTAGGGGATCCAAGGGGATAATCATCAGAATCCATGGTTGGTTCACTTCTCCAATTTAAACTCTGATGGTTACACCAATCCATATCATACGGGTCTTGTGGGAGTATTTGATGGTTGTTGTTAAGCGTTACCATCCATATAATAATCACGCATTGTCTTCTTAACCGGTGGATGATAATTATTCTCTCTTACATAATCGCATAGTGATTTCTTAATTGGTGGATCATCATATCCTGGTCGGTTCTCGATCATAGATTTAGTTAATTTACAAGACGTAGGGTATTTCCTAACATAATGATTTGATAGGCCTTCAACCAATCTCTCATCTCTTAAAAGTTGATTAGGGTACTCACGTGTCCACTCTGGCATAAACATGATGAAACCCTAAGGGCGTGTTTGGATGCTGGGCCCATAACGTAATGTATCGTATATGTCAATGAAATACATCCTTGAAATCGACGCTATCCAAACATCACCACGTGGTACGCTGGCGACCCGAGTACATCGCCAGCCCAGTTTCTCGAAATGACACGTCTTGTAAAACACTGTTACAACGCATGCGTCTGTGCAGTGCAATGAAAGCACTGCACCGCCATAGCAGACGAGAGTTTTAAGAAAAAAAATTAAAAAATCCCGAGATTACAAGTGGTTCAGCGGACATATACGATCATCGGTGCCTTCCTTGCGAGCAGACGTCGGGCGAAAGGAAAGAAGCAGCTGAGGAAGGAAGAAATGGCTAGGTTTGCAAGATCAAGGATTTTCATCGGAAGCATATTTCAGAAAGGAGAGCCTCTCGTTTCGAAGCTCTCCACCTTCTCTCTCAATACATAGTATTCCTAGGCGCTATGTTCGCCTCCCTTTACTACTGCCCCGAAGACCATCCCAACAAGAAGAAGATTTCCTCTTCCTCTGCCTGACTTCTTCCTCCATCCTTCTCATCCTTTCCAGGTTTTTTGTGGATGAGCTACAGGTAAAAAAAATCGCATCCGCTCGTTGAATGTGGACAGCTGCTCCAACCGTTATCCATGTGGTGGGCCACGAGATAGCCTTCCGATCGCCAGGCCAATTTGCAACCCGTGTGCCACGAGGAGGGAACTGCATATTAGCGTTCCTCTTTGATGGATGATGTTGAAGCTAGGTTTGCTCATTCGGCTCACAGATCGACACGAGGGGCACATGTGCCAAATCAGAATTCCCCTCTGCCATTCTCACTATGTAGATGCCCTATTGAAGGAAACAGGCTCTTCTTATCACCAGGCGAATGAATGTTAATTTCATTCCTATTTAATGCTTGGGAAGCAGTGCGGTTGATGAACACTCCATTCCCAAACACTGATTTCGGAAACCATGGTCTCATGTGATTACAAGTGCACTCTTATCCAAACATTGTGAGTGGTTTGCAATTTGTCGACGCTTTACCGCTGCAGGACCACTAATACTTTGATGGGACAATTTTACTTCCCTCTACAATACTATACGTGAATCCAAACATGCCCTAAAAAAAAATTCTATAGAAAAATCCTACAGCAATAAAGAAAGCAAGTAGAGGGAGTAAGGTTACTAGAAGAAAGGAACTAGAGTGAAGATCCTATAAAACAGAAACAATAAATAATGTTAGTAATGCTTTTAAAAAAAGATAAACCCTAAAAACAAAATTTTGAAAATTAGTAAATCCTAAAAATCCTAGATTAGAAAATTTCAGAAAACAAGAAAAATCTAACCTAAAACAAAAAATCAAACCATGAAAACCTAAACCTAATAGTGTTCAACGCCACTCCCTGGCAATGGTGCCAAAAACTTGTTCACGAACGCCAAGTGCAGGGTTGCAAAGTAGTAATAACTTGGTGAGACCGAGGTCGAATCCACAGGGAATGGGGAACACGGCCTAGAACTAATCTAAGTTTAATTATTTGTCCGAGTTTTTTAATAGAGCGATGTAGGAAAGGGTTTAAAACAAATAAATAAATGACTAAGGATCCATGAATTCACTCATAGCAATCACAATATCCAATTTAATGATTCAATGGATAACTCAATTGGACTCGAAGTCCTAGCCTATCCAATTGGAAGATAATTCTGTTAAACCATCATTCATGTATCAAAACAGATTTAAACTTCAATTGAATTGGTTCCCACATCATGGTCCAAAGTATTAATCGTAGGGAATTCAAAGCATCTGTTGTGCCCAGAGTCTATGATAGATCAATGGATTTTATCAATCAATCCTTTGTAAACGAGATGAAAATATTTTAGCTTTCCTAAGCATCCAATGTGCATGGAGTTGATAATGGATCAAAGTAAACTAGAAATAAATCTTCATTCAAATCAAATATTAATGAATTGTTCAACATTCAAATCAAATAACATGAATCAAAGAAAACTAAACATTAAGAACTACTAGCTTCACCCCTTTGCCTTAGCTAAGAGATTAGCTAGTCATAGATAACTCAAAAACAAACTAAAAACTAAAGATCTACTAGAACCCGTGAATAAAGTGAAGTGGAAGAACGTTGTCAGCGTTCCACCTAAGCCTTCTCTCCTTCTCCAAACCCTAGAAGATGATTTGGGATGTCCTAGGGACTCCAATATATAGTTTTGGAACTCTAACTTTGCACCGCCTCGGAAAAATTGCAAACCAATTTTGAATTTACGCAATCGCGCGCACCTTCGATGGCATGGAAGCTCCCTTTATGGCATCGAAGAATGTGTCCAGCAACTAACTAGGAAAATTCATGACTTTCTCGATGGAATTGAAGATGATACGATGGGATCGAAGTTGCCTTCGATGTCATCGAATGGCCGTTTTTGCTGGTTTTCATGATTTTGTCTTTCTGGCCATGGAATTTCAGAAAATAATTTTTCTGGCCCTGAATTTTTAGGATTCCTTTTCTCAAGTTTTTTCACTTCAAAATTTCGATATCCTTCTTTCCTCACTTGGTTTCCTTGGATCTTTGGTACTTGAATTCTTCAGTATTGTCCTCCATAGATCTAATTCTTCGTTATCTTCTTTCGAGCTCTAAGCCCATCATTTTAAGCACAAATTCATCATAGGCTTCCGAATCACTATGCATGATGAAAATTTATATAATTAAATCGAATTAACACTTAAATGCCAGGAAAACTAATGTAATTGAAGGGTTAAATATGCAATATTTGAGTCTCAACAATTAGTGAAGTCATCTCCAAATCGCGACTGCATTTTGTGATTGGTCGAAAGATAGTGGATAGTGTCTCGATAGCAAACGAATGCCTTTGATAGAAAAAAAATAGAAAAAAAAAAAGAAAGCCTTTGATCACGTCGATTGAGACTTTCTTGATTATATGCTACGTCGCATGGGATGCGAGGCGAAGTGGAGAGCATGGATCCAAACATGTGTTGAGTCGGCCAAATTCTCAATTCTTGTGAATGGCTCTGCAAACGGCTACTTCAGTGCATCTCGAGGGTTGCAGCAAGGTGACCCACTTTTGCCATGTCTTTTCGTGGTGGTCATGGAGGCTCTAAGAAGTTTGATCGCAAAAGGAGCAGAGTTGGGCCTTGTAAGCAGTTTTTAGGGTGGATAACTCCTCATTTCAAATATCTCATCTTCAATATGCAGATGATATTGCTTTTCCACGAGGCCGATGAATCTAAGATACTAAATCTCCGCAAAATCATAGTATGCTTCAAGGTGGTCTCGGGGTTGAAAGTAAACACAAGTAAAAGTGAATTGTTGGGAGTTGGCTTATCATCAGAAGAGGTTGAAGTCCTCGCTAGCATCTTTGGTTGTAAAGTAGGCTCTTTCTTGACCACTTACCTGGGATTACCATTAAGCCTAGGCAAGTTGTCTAAGTAGATATGGGAGAAAGTTATAGAAATGATTGAGAGGAAACTATCGTGTTGGAAGAGAAGGCATATATCATTGGGAAGGAGATTAACATTAATGAAAGAAGCTATGGCCAACCTTCCAAATTACTTCATGTCTCTATTCAAGTGCCCAAAAGTTGTGTTGAAAATATTGGAAAAAAATAAGGTGGGACGTTGATGCAAGACAATTAACCACTTACTCTAAAAGCTCGAACTGATAGAGCGTGGTGAATTAATCCCTTTATCTTATAGTCTAGGCCCCACATCCCATGGGTTAGGGCTTGGTCGAATCCTCCTTGTGGGTTCCACATCACATGGGTACTGCCTCACACGAGCCACCCGCCTCACATGGGCCACCCACCTAGAGTGTGCCCCTGCATCCCACAGGCCACCCCACTCGAGTCCGGTGCGAAAATGCCCCTGAATTAATCACCCTTGGCGAGGAGTTTCGAACACGAGACCTCCCGCTTTGATACCAATTTGATGCAGGACAATTAACCACTATCTCTAAAAGCTCAAATTGATAGATCATGGCGAATTAATCCCTTTATCTCATAGCCCGGGCCCCACATCCCAAGGTTAGGACTTCAGCGGAACCCCCCTCGTGAGCTCCACATCACATGGGTACCGCCTCACATGGGTGGGGCCCGCCTTACACGAGCTGCCTACCCCAAGTGTGCTCCTACATCCCACAAGCCACCCCACTTGAGCCCGGTGTGAAAATGCCCCTGCGTTAGACTTCTTATGGGAAGGAGCAAGCGATAAGCATAAATTCCATCTTTTGATCTGAGAAGATGTTTGTAAGCCACAAGGAAATGGGAGAGCCAGACTCCGGATTTTGGGGGACATGAACCTAGCATTTCTAGGCAAGTGGGTTTGGAGGATTGAGACAGAAAAGGGAAGCTTATGGAGGGTTGTAGTAGAAAAGAAATATGGGGTTCAAGAAGGTTTGTGGTGAATTAAAGACTTCCTCATATCGGCCTTATCCATTTGGAATGTTGTGGTTGCTCTCATATCCAAGTGAGGGAAGGCATTGGCTTCAATTTGGGTAATGTTGAAGATATTAGTTTCTGGGAAGATATCTAGCTAGGAGATAAAAAGTTGTGGCTAGGTGTTTCTCTTTCATTGGAGGAGAGATTGTGTGGGCCCCTCCATGTAGAAGGAATATGGATGATTCTGAGATAGTTGAACTCCTAGATCTGATGAGTATGCTTTGCAAGGCTTGTCCATCTCCTTTGGAAAGAGACGCCTTGAAATAGGTAGTTGATAAATCTAGGAAGTTCTCGGTGACATCACTCTACAATAAGATCATGGGTAAATGTAATAACAATTCAAATTGTCACACTGCATTCCTTTTGAGAGACGGTGCTCCTCCCAAGGTGGTAGCTCTAGTTTGGTTGGTGGGTAAAAATAGGGTGCTCATAGTGGATAACTTGCGTAAGAGGCACATAATTCTTCAAAACATGTGCCTCTTATACTTTCAGAACGAGGAATTTGTTAATTATCTATTCGTCTACTGCTCATTTGCTAGAATAATCTAGGATTTCTTCTTCAGCAAATTTGGCATCAACTGGGTCCTACCGGCCTCCATTGAATCCTTGTTTTTTATTGTGGCATGGAGGAGGCATAGAAAAATCATGGAAAAAGATATGGCATGTAAGGTTGCTAGCCGGGATCTGGTCCATATGGTCGGAAAGGAATCGGCGGTGTTTTAGGAACATTTCCTGCAATCCTTCAGAAGTCTGCAAGTTGGTTGTTGTCTTGGTTAAGAAGTGGGGTGCTGATTCTTTAGCTCATTCCCAACTTCCAGATTGTTGGGCTGTTTGTTTATAGTTTTTTTTTTTTTCTCCTCTATTTCTGCATTTTTTGGCCCTTGGCCTTTACAGAATAAAAATTACCTTTCCTAAAAAAAAGGATGAGGGATGGATCATGCATGTGTTTGTATGTATGTATGTGTATACATGGATGGATATAATGATACCGATACTACGAACTATGAACAGTGCTTACATGCAAGGGTAGTTAATGAAAATATGCCCATTCATCTTTGACAAACACTTGGATGGAATCTATGTCCCACTTTGTAACACCCTGAGATTTCAGCTCTTATGGATAGCACGATGGCCCAAGTTCCTGAGTTTTATGTTAAGGATATTATCCCACATTTCCCTTTCATTGACCTTAATTTATATTCTCATGGCATTCATAGCATAATCGACGGAAATTAAATTCTTCTTCCATTAATGGTTCTAATCTAGGTATCAACATAAAGTCTATAATCAAACAAATATAAGTCTATGTTTGTCCTCCCATTGAGGGCATTATTACATGTTTAACAAAATAAATCAAACTAAACATAAGAAACACCAAAATCAAATAACGGTCTTCCTCAAGCCACTTCGGCTTCATCATCTATTGTCTATTGCCATGAGCATTCATAAGCCTCATTTGGAGGTCCATTAACTATGAATGGATCATCACCTGCATCACTTATGGTTGTTTGTCCAACAAGAGGAATGAGTTGCCATGGTTCAACTCAGCGAGGGCATCCCTCCAAGATTAGCACAATAATAGCACAATCATGATAATAATATTCAAAACAAGACATTTATGAGAAATTTTTTATTTAATGCAATGCATGTATGCATGATCTGGTGAAGGGACTCCTGACTAAATGAGACGGGATCTTCCAACACTCTCATTAGCCACTAGTCACTAGAGGTATCGAGCCGATGTGGGACGTGATCTTCCAACACTCCCATATACTCCAAAAATTTCCAACTAGTGAAACGGAATCTTCCACACTTTTCACTCAATCATGCACAACCAGAGAAACTGGATCTTCCAACACTTTCTCTATTGTACTCTCCTAAAGTGAATGCATGATTAGTTCCACCTTTAATTAAATCAGTTTATTATCCAGCTGGTTTAATGATGCCTACACTCAACAAGTTACCATCTCACCCTATGCCACGGTTCACCACACCCTAGAATGGCTGTTACTCTTCTCACTGCTTCCACTAGTGGAGGGACGTACATACTTTAGCTGTGATGTTACACGTGGCTCACATTCCATATTAACCATTCATGGATCCACTATAGGTAAACAATTTAACTATCAGATCCTCCATAATCCATATAACCCACACAAGGGTATTTCCATCAATTCATAAACATAACGCACATGGGTTTCCTCCATTCTATATTAACCGATCATGGATCCATCACAAGAAATAATCCAGCCATTGGATCCTCCAAGAATCATCAAAATCCATACATTGGATACTCTACACCAATTCACCAACACAACCCATATGGGTTTCCACAATTCCATGTCATGTTTCTATCTTATGGGGTAAGGGGCTTCCTTTGATGTGGAATCCAAACACATGTCCATATCCAACAAAGCATGGGTGTACCATGTCTATTCACATAGCAATATCCATGAAACAAGCATAGTTTCTACATAGTTCCCATAGGTTGATGTTCCCATACATTATTTCACGTCCAAACACACAACGTGTAGAATTTTCACAAAAAGTCCAGCAATACTACATCAATTTATTCACATGAAAAACATCACCATGCATAGGTGGTGTAGGATGGCCTAATCCAACCCTAAATGAATGTGGAATCTAAAATGGACAGTTTTATACAAGCATTAGCAATAGAAATTCAGCATTATACATTGCGGCCATCCATCACAAACATGTTGTATTGAACCTTAAAATCTGAATTTAGTCAGATCTGGCAAAAGATAGGACTTTCGTCTCGCAATGTGTCCGCTCGACGATCCAAGTGGATTTTCTAATGCATGAAATAAGATTTTTTTTTTGGATTGGGGAAATTTGAAAAATTCTAAAATATGGATAGTTCTTTATTTATATTTCAAATCTAGGGCCTTAGGTGATGGGATTTGAAGAAAATCAATATATATGTATGTGTGTGTGTGTGTGTGTGTGTGTGGGTGGGGGGGGGGGATCATGATCATCCAAGATCTAATGATTTGGATTGAAATGAAAAGCAATCGGCTTCTAGATCTAGAGACATTAGATCCTGTGTGATCACTTATGCCTGATTGCTTATGCGATCACACAATTGCATAAGTGATCACACAACTTTCTTTTATAATAAATAAATAAATAAAATGAAAAAAAAAAGAGGAAAAAATGGAAAGTATGAGATCACATGATCGCATATGTGATCGCTTTATGCGATATGCGATCATATACCATCCATATGGCATATGCGACGATCATGTGTGCCATATGGATGGCATCATGCAATTATGCGATCGCTTTTAACAATGTTGATTCCATATCATTTAACCTTTTCTTTTTCAATTGCACATCCTTCGACGTACAAGTTGCCTTCATCTATATCTACAGTTTTTTCGCGTCTGTTCTGCACTGAAGATCCTCTATTTAGCATATTCATTATTGAAACAGAAGATTTTCCAATAATATATACAATGTTACGGAAGAGGAACCTATGGATTTAATTTCTATTCATTGCAAGGTGGGTAGAAAAGTATTGAGTTGCTAAAGATTTTGGTGCCTCCCACATTTTTCGAAAGAATTTGACAAATTAGTGGGGAACATAGAGACAAATTTCAACCACATTTTGAAAATATCGATATTTTTGGCGCATTTTGATAATAAAAAAAAAAATGCTAAAACTGAAATATATCATGATATTATCATATTTGTTTGTCTTTGTTTTTTTTTTTTTTTTTTCCATGTCTATTTTCATCACTCATCACTTGTTTCTCATCTCCTAGAACACTTCTGCTCATAAAGTAGCTCTCTCTGTCCTAGTTCTTGAGCCTCTTTTGACTTCTAAGATGCATAACTGGTTTTATTTTTTATTTATTATTTATTTTGTGGTATTATAGATTGTTCAGCCTGAGAGTTTGTAAAGTATGCTTAGGTTTTCAGTTTGTACAAAAAGGGCCCATGGTTTCACAATCCATGGCAATGATACGATGGAACCCACTACAGATGGCTCATGCACCAAGAAAATCACCTGGATTTGGCCTTTTCGGTTCGAGACTCCTCACCGGGGGGAATGCGCATTTCAGAGTTGGTGCAGCCCGTGGGATGCGTGGTCATGGGTTAGACTAACCATTTATTTATTTATTTATTTATCTTTTGTTTTAATGAGATAAAGGGATTAATTCAATCAAGCTTTTAGAGCAAGTGGACACACACGGGTGAGCGATTTTTCCTCACCGTTGAATGGGCATTTCAAAGTGGACAATCATATCCCCGTTCACGGTTCCTGAGGTCTTAAAACCATAAGATGGGGGCTGGACACATGGAAAAGTTGTTGCTACAATTGTTCATTCTTAAAGACTTTCTTTCTTAACAATCAATTGCTGGATTACATTTATGGATTTTGTGAGATAGATTTTTCACTGAATGGGCCATGCAAGGTGGATCCATCAATCATACGATGGAACCCACTTCGGTTCCATGTACCATGAAAACTGGACACATTTGGAAGTGAAGTTGCAGAGTTTTAACATGTGGTCATGGGTTGTTCATTTTAAAATTTCTTTTTTACTTTTTATTTCTTTTTTTTTTTTTTTTTTGGGGGGGGGGGACAATCAATGGGACCATCACGGAGGTGAGATTTTTGGGGGCCATGGGGGGTTCCGGTTCCTGTACCAGAAGGAACTGGAGACATGAAGGTGCAGAGTCCTGTATTTTCTTTCTTAACAATCAATTGCTGGATACACATGGAGGTGAGAGATTTTTGTTGAATGGACCATGCAAGGTGGATTCAATCATATCCACGTTCCGGCTCCTGTACCATGGGAACTGGACACATGGAAGTTGCTACAATTGTTCATTCTTAAAGACTTTGGTGAATGGGCCATCCAAAGTGGATACATGCAGTTGAACTCATGATTCTATCATATAGGAGTCTCAGCTGGTTTGTGAGTAGTTAGACCAGTTCAAGCTGTTGCATATATCCACATTTTGGCTCACTGAACTATGGGACCCCACTTGTAAGTCTGGAACCCAAGCGTACTGTTCAAAATCCTCTTTTATTTTCTTATCAATATCTAAATAGCATGTTTTAATTAATACGTGCAGCTCTAAATGAGGCGCTGAAGCAAGAAGTCGAGAGACTCAGGATAGCTACCGGGGAAGTATTGAACCCCGGCGAATCATTTAACTTAGGCGTGCCTCAAATGCCATATAATCCCTCATTCTTTTCGATTCCTCACCAATCAGTAGGCCATCACCGCAACATTCAACTGTCGCAGTTCCATCCATCCCAGCATAACATTCCCAGTCACCAATTGCTTGCGCACTCACACATGATCTCAGAAATGATGAAGCAAGACCCACTTGGCCGATTGCAGGAGCTAGATATCAGTAGAGGCTCACATCTTGTGAAATCTGAAGGTCCCTCGATTTCTGCTAGTGAGAGCAGCAGCACCTTTTAACTGGTTACTACTGCCATTGGTAGCATACGTGTCCATCAGATTGCAGGAATGGTGAGAAGAGCCATGGGAAGAGGATCAAGTGGTGAGGGCTTTCTTTGTTGCACGTGCATATGTGTCACATGTACAAGGTCCTTGCAAGATGTGACCCACCATGAACATGACTTGGCTCAGCAGTCAGGCTGGTCCACTCATTGCTTCAAAATGCATGCATGGTCCACCGTCATGGGTGGACCAGCCCGATTTTCTGGCCATGGCATCTTCACTGTGGCTTCTGCCTAATGAATGGCCCAGATAATGCACACGAGTCCCAAATCATGTGTCTGCGAAGAAGAGCCCTAAATCAACTTCACACCAACCCCCTTGCCACTCGTGGTTAGGTTTGTCCATAGGCTGACATCCATGAGCTGCTACTTTCCTTTGGGTACTGTATTTTTTTTATTCGATTGGTTCTTTTATGGTATAATCATTTCTTGATTATTCATCGGTAGGTTTCTTTCTTTCTTTCTTTTTTGTTTTGTTTGTTTTTTTTTTTTTTTTCTTGAGTCAAGATCTATGATTTTGTTGCATTATTCATTGAGTTCCTCTGTGGTTTTTTTTTTTCAATCGAACTCATTTTGTGAATGGTGTATTGTGGGTAATGGAAGTTTCTTCATGGATGTAGCTTCTGTATCTCTTATGTTTCTTCAGGTGCATTTGGTTGCACAAAATATCATGAAGTTTTGTTATTAATCTTTCTAATTTGGTGCAAAATTTTGTGGTATTTCATGAAATTTGGTGCAACCAAACAGGTCCTCCCTTTTGAACTTTGTAAACTTATTTTTATCTATAGATGTTTTCAGGATCAGGGTTTGATTGTGGGCAGCTGATGGCTTTTAATGAATATCGCAGTTCCAATCCTTTTCATTGTTGTGTTAAGACCATGGTTAGATGTATTCAACACAATGTTAATAATTTTTTCATTGAGAGATGTAATTTATTGCTAAAAGTAGCTATAATAATCACAAATGGGGCGTATGGGTATAACTTCTTTGTTTTGAAACCGAACACACTTGAGAAAAAAAAAAAAAAGAAAAAAAAAAGAGAGTCCAGATTTCGACATGAACTTACTGGCATTGAGAATGTCCAATTGGCAGGATTGGCCATGCATTGTGTGAATTACATACGCACTGGGAACTCTCCCCACTTTGCCTGCCCCCCAGATGGCCTGAACAACCGTCCATCGTGAAGAATATCTGCATTCCTTATCCTTGGCAGTCACTACACTTTCATGGATTTTTGTTCATTCTCCAAAAAAGTCATAGGAATGTTCACGCACCAACAAAGCACGAAGTCGAGACTAACATCCACCAAATGTGCCGTCGGAATGGACTGTGTAGAGGTTCGCATTCCACACTGCGCACTGCCCCATGGATACTCGGGACATGGCAATAGTCAACTCAATGCGCATCATCCCGAAGTGCCCCTCACCATGCAGCTCCTTGAGAATTTGCACCCACAACTAGCACTCTCGAATGCATAGACAAGAATCTCCGAACAGGAACACTTCTCGTCAACCAAAATAATGCTCCTTGACTATTCAAATCTAGTGACCAGGACTCGGATTAGCTACTGAATGGTTCAGTATCTATCTGTCTACTGAAGTGACGTCACCAGGTTTTTTGTGCCCCACCATGATGTATGCATTGTATCCACACCGTCCATCCATTTGGAGAGACCATTTTAGGGCATGAGCTAAAGATTGAGGCAGATCCAAAGCTCAAGTGGACCCCAGCACAGAACAAAGTGGGGATTGAACGCCTACCATTAAAAACTTTTTGGGGGCCAAAAAAAAGTTTTCGATCAAGCCGATATTTGTGTTTTCCCGTTGTCCATGTCTGTTTTGACTTACAGACAGGTTCGATTTCAAATAGACATACTATAACAACTGGGATACCGGCGCTTGAAAGCGCAGGTAAAAGACTCTAAAAGCACTTAGCGGCGCTAGCCAAGCGCTGATAAACGGTATGTTGGGAAAGTACTGTCAGCGCTACGTGAATTTAACGGCGCTCATTGCAGTTTTTTTCCCTAAAAGTGGTTTCTGGACACTTTTCTCATGAAAAAGCGTTGTAAGATTTCTACACAAGCGTCGGTAAAAGCCTTTGGATGGATTTGAAAGGCCCTAGCATACTAGTAAATTTTTTATTATTATATATAATTCAATCGAAACCTATATTTTTTTTTAAATATTTGAAACATAAAAATGATGCAATGCCGAATATTAAACAAAATTTATATTACTAGATAATAAAAAAAATATTTCTTACAATAAATTGAAAATGATCTTCAATATAAATAAATAAATAAAAACAAATCCATCTATCAAACAAAGTTCTTGCCCTTTCCTGGACTTTCAAGCTCCTATTGCCAAGGAGATGTTTGACAGTTTCCACAATTCCTGAAGTAGTTAAGCTCTCATCTAGAGGCAGCTTCTCAAGTGCTTCTAGCACTACATTGATTGATTCTCCCACAGAATTGTCACTTGTGCCACCACTGCACTTGGAGCCATTGGTTGAGAAACCTATGCCCGTCTAACTGAAGAAAATGATTAAGGCGACCATTCTTCTCTATTGTTGATAAGGTACTTGCTACAATTGACCATTGTCTGGATGCATTACCTACATTCTTCATAATATTTTCTCTCTGCCTCTGCATAACAGCAACCAACTCTTTGACTCTAGCAAGGTTTGTGAGTCCATCTTTCATCTTAGTTGGGGTGAGGAAATCTTCTAACGTCATATTGCCTTCATGTACCAGCTAGGTATTTCCAATACGCTAATACTCTCATCATCTGCTGTTTCTGAAATACACATCTTAAATTTTGATGAGTTGGCTAAAAAATATTAATGTTAATTGATAACTAATATCAAATAATCCTGAAAGAAAGGGATAAGGTGAGGTGAGCAACAAGTTTAGTGAACGACAAGCACTGATTATTTTAGACTTCATGTAGTGATTACCTGCTTTGGTTGACTATTTCTACCCCCAATAGTTGTCACGATTATATGACCCGTCTTTGTGCCATTTCCATTGACCACAACAGTTTCCATTACCTAGAAGAAAAATTCACATCTCATAGAGAAGGCTAATATGCTATCAAGCAAGCAGAGATAAGATTATATTAAAACCTACCTTGTCATCCCTTATCTTCATATCATTCATTTCTTCAGGCAACCTATCCATGCTGATAGCATTTCCACTTGTGTTTCTCAATCCAGTCGCAGGCACCACACTAGTAAATGTTGGATTCCGTCTGCAAGATATCAAGAAGCCATTTGGTAAAACTTTAGTAAACATTTAATGTATGAAGGTTACTTGTAATGATTTTTTATTTTTTTTTCAATGTTTCAATTCCATTTTGTCTAGTAGGCTAAAAATATTCAGTAAGTGTTTTTCCAGGTCAACTAATTAAAAAAGAAAAGGGAAGAAGTCGGAACAGAATTGAAGAAAGTTGCCTTACTAAAAGAATTGCAATGACATGTAATAGACATTGTTATAAACATTGACTAGAAATAGATTCAATTTCAATGCTCTAGCATTTAAATAGAATAAATCAATCTGTAAAGAAAGTGTAAAGAAACCAATGAAAGTAAACATTATTGCACTACAAACAAGCAAACATCTGCCTGAAACATCAAAATGATCCGAACTTGTGCAAGGATGACAAATCTTCTAAAGTTTGAATGGGGGCTATGTGGGGATTCCATACAATGAAATGTGGACCAACATCAAAATGATACAACAGATTGATAGCAACAACAAATGAGTGTAGGTCTTACCTAAAATCTTTGAGATGGTAGAGATATGATATGGAATGTGAACAATCCACAGACGATTGGGGACTTCGCTTGGTGGCGGTAATTATTTTCTGAATAGAACCGCTGTCTATAATAGGCCTATGCAATCTGGCCGTGAACATACATTATTTGGTGAACAGATCAGTAATGAAGCTAGATCTGGACAGATCAAGCCCCACAGATGGAGTAGAATATAAGGGTGTAGCCATCCAAAAAATATGGGTGCAGATAGTGGCTCCCTTTTCTTTATTGCACTACAAACAAGCAAACATCTGCCATTTCTTTTTCCTGGAATATTGATGATAGTTTCTGAAGTTGAAGAACAAAAAGACCTTCAAGTGTAAAACACAAGACAACAATCACTAGAAAAAAAATCCTACCAGGAACTAAAAAATAGAAAATGGTACAATAACTAAGAAATTTATCTAGTACCTGTTTCTGAAAATTTCCATCAGGCTATGACCAAAAATAAATCAATAACAAATAAAAACCCCAATCAGACTGAACCCAATATTTTGGACCACACATTTCATAAGAGCATCTAACCTCTCCTATGACAAAAGAGGATCATCACATTGGCTGAATTGAATTAGACTCCTCTCAAAAGGGAAGGCATGAAGCACATAATAAATTACACAAAATCATTTTTTCTTTTCTTTTTGAAACTAATAAATTACACAGATTAAATGAATGTTGATACTAGTGAGCACATACATGTTGTCTATGAACCTGGGATGCCCTCAACTTGCTATCGGATAATGCATTATTCTTGGTAGCAGGAGTTGCACTTTGTGGCACATATAGAAATCGCTCTTCCTTAGGCCTCAACATAAAAAGGTAAAACTGGACACAAATAAACAATTAGACAATAATATAAAATAATTAAATCAATGAA
Organism: Magnolia changhungtana; assembly: GCA_030180095.1. Lineage (NCBI taxonomy): Eukaryota > Viridiplantae > Streptophyta > Magnoliopsida > Magnoliales > Magnoliaceae > Magnolia > Magnolia changhungtana. The sequence goes on along the minus strand of JASAUF010000626.1, from coordinate 48,357 downwards.
CCTACAGTTTTGCCTTTGGGCTCTTCCTTCTCATGGTGACCATTCTCCAAATTCTGCAAATAAAGAAATCCTAAGATAGAACCATCCTGAGGGGAACCATGAAATAAAGATTTAAACTAATCCAGAACTCATATACACCTTCATTTTTTGGAATTGACAAATGCCCTGACATGTGTTTTGCATGTGTTTTTAATAAGGCCTGCTGCCTTAGAATATCCACGGTCTCCATGTCCAAGAACTTTTCTTCTATTCTGTGACAAAAAGTAAACAATGATCACTAAAATAGTTGTCTTCTTATTATTTCGAAATGGCAGAACCCATTGATGTTGAAGCTTAATTCTAGCTTAAGTCTAAGAAAGTTAACAAAGAAACTACAACAACATCTGCATGTCAATCTTCAATTGAAGTATCTTAAGTTCACACCATTATTGTAGTTTGACAATGTGAAACTATTACTTATGAGGTTTGAAATACTCCAAAAATCATCATTAAAGCTGTATTTGGATGCACTATCAAACAAAATACCAGTTATTAGTTCAATGAAGTGGATTAACCAGATTGCAATTACCATCCTTAGTATTGATATTGAGGACTAGGGCCTAAATTGAAATCATGTTACTATCAAGTTGAACTTGAAAAGTATGCAACTCAGTTTGAAGTCTACTTCCTCATTGTGGATGCTAAGCTTTTCAAAACCAAGACCAGACCAAATGATCAGGGACCATACCCATAATTGGCCACCAAAATGGCTGGATAATTGTAAAGACAGGCCCATTAAGTGATGAACTATTTTCTTACGAAAAAGGCAAATACACTTGTAAAAGCTCAAAACCATGACCTATATTTAAAACCCCGATGCAAAACAAGGACAACTGCATCATTTCCTGATTTCTTGAACCAATGCAAATAACAAAATTACAACATGCAAAAAACATGAATTGTGCATGCAACCTAACTAGAATGTAAGACCGATATCTTGGAATAGATTTACAGGAGAATAGTTGAACAATTTTGATTTAAGAGGGATCCATGAGGAATTTACAAAAACATACCTCCTTGAAAACCACTCTGCAAAGACCACAAAAATCAACGATAACAGTCACATACCTTGCTCAATAGTAACTAACTATGTAAAACCTGGTAAAGAAAGAACAGATGATAAAAGGACGAGCATAATTTAGTCAGAGAAAAGATTGGAAAACAAATAAAGAAAAGATGCCTAAGGTTTCATATGCATACCTTAATCATTTTATACACATAGTACACAGAGCAAGCATAGCCCAACAAATTACTGCAAGTGCCCCTGCCAGGTTCGAGAATATGCTGCGGCTTCCTGAAAATACACATTAAGTTAATATCCCAATCTGCAAAAGCATAGGAAAGCACCAGACTTATAACAACATCAGCTAGATTAACTGCAACGGCTAAAAGATGGTATCATCATCATATCCTTGTCCCAGCTATTTTGAATCATGTTTCACCAATGACCAACTTGTTGGGTTTTTTCAAAATAAGAAGAAAAGAAATTGAATAAGAAGGGTTGTGACTTTGGTGATTGTTGGTGTGAATGGTGATGCCTCTTAGTAAAGGAAGCATCTTTTGAATTTGAAATGGAGGGATGCCATTGTTGGAAAGACACCACCATTGATGAAAAGACACCATGGAAGAAGATGTCTTTTCATGAAAAGGGAAGATGATGTCTTTTCATGAAAAGGGCCTTAAGCATCTCTTATGATTCTATAAAAACCCATCTCTGGGTCAATCTGAATTCACAATTTACAACAATCTCTTCTCCATCTTCTTCTTCTTCTCCAATTTCATTTTTGGATGTTCTTTTGAAAAATACAATTTTCAGGCGCTAAACTGCAAATAGTTTTTCGGCGATATTACAAGCAGTTTTCGTAAATTGTAGCATCGGGGTTGTACATGTGTTCCGGTTTTCGGTTTTGCGGAAACCCACATTTCTTCGGTCTTGGAGAAGAGGCTTATTGTATCTGGATTTTGAATCTTACTCAAATGGTTTAATCACTAGTATGCGAATATCCAAAGATAGCGACATCGTAACGCGCCTTAAGCCTATCTTTAAGTGATTTATTTTCTAATTTTTTGCCTCAAAAATAACACAACTGCCTACCAGTTATCAGCCCCCAGTAAATGGGCTGCTGAAGAGATGTTCTTGATTTCATTAATTGAGAAAAATAGTTTCGAAGGCACCAGATTAGATGGGCTACCCAACACCCAAGAAACAAAGTTGCAAGAATATCCTTTAACAACAAGCACCAATTTAGTTTTCTTTGAAAATAGTATTTCTGTCGTTGATTGCTTCACCACTGCCCCAAAAAAGCAAAGATGACTGAAACCATTTTCATACCTAACATCATCCTTCAAACCGACCCAGTTTTCCAAAAACCATGAGGTAACGGAGTCCATCTTTCAACCAGCTTCGATGGAAAAACACTACTGTGAATTGAATTTACCCAACCTTGATGAATGCTTGAGGGAATACACCTTTAATCTATGTCTGAAACTAATAATCATACGTATGATCTTTTTTCTCTAGGAAAGCATATAAATGAAGCGACAAAAATATAAATTAAGACTTGCCCAATGTTTACCCCTATCCATGGCTTGAAAAATGGATGACTATAATTCATCTGATCAGTGCAATTTTAGCATGGTAGTCCATGAAATGTGTTATGGAGGTAATGAACAGCTCAGGTCACTCAATCGGACTGTCCAAGTGAACCAGTGTAACTAGGAGCACTATAACCTCTACATATGCAATTAATTTCATAAAAGAAAAAAGACAAAAAGCCAAGTGCATGGCTAAATATAGCAACTATTTTCAGAAAAGAAAAAAGACAAGTTCTCGAATGCTCTGTTTATGCTTTCTGAAATTGGGAAAAAAAAGGTATGGAAATGGTTACACTCAAGAGCTGGATAGCACAAAATGACGAAATCAAATAACAATATGCATATATAAAATTAACACAGTAACGACATTTGGGATTTAGACAATCACTAGCAATTTTAATCTCGTGAATGGAGTACGGTCTCAAGCGTCAATTTCCCACCACAATACATCTTGTCTCACTACCATCGATCTGACCTTCTCCCTCTTTCAACTACTTGATTGCCTATGAACCTTCTTGCATGAGAATCTAACGAGAACTAATGTAAGGTGCCAAAGCATGATAAGTAAATTGATAAATTGTTCATTTTCAATAGAACTAAAATGAATGGAAAAGGACAATCCACAAGTTTGGGCCGTTTGGCATTTAATCGAGCATGTAAGGTGCCAAAGCATAACATAACCAAATTTTAAAAAAAGATTGATGAAAACTTCACAGATTCAATCATTTACACCTCGTTTTATAACCTATAGTCATAGACAAAATCTAGAAAAAAAAATCGATCTAACAGATGGATGACAAATATATACAGAGAGACGACCTGTAGATCTTTGGGGAGATATTCGTGCTTTATGAGAGATCCATTGAATGCTTGAGATGCAAGTGGCTAAGGCTTCCTTGATGTCCATATCATACATCGGATTGCAGAGATCCTCGTATCTCATCCTTAGACATGTTAAAAGAGAGATAGAGATTAAAAACCCCTAAGAGAGAGAGAGAGAGAGAGAGAGAGAGAGAGAACCCTAGAGGAGTAGAGGTGGATTGAGAAAGGGGAAACAAAGAGAGGTGGTCGATTGAGAGAGGAAAAAGGGGAAATAGAGAGAGAGGGTTGATTGAGAAAGGGATAGTAGAGGTGGAGATGGCGATGGCCGTCGCTGCATCTAAAGGGAGAGAGAGAGGGAGAGAGAGAGAGAGAGAGAGAGAGAGAGAGAGAGAGAGAGAGAGTCGGGACGAAGAGAGAGTTAGAGAGAGTGTCGAGAGGGGAGAAAAAAGGGTTAGGTCTTTTGGTACGTATGGTATTTATACCCGATCACTGACGGATGCCCCATTTTAATTAGCGCCGGTAAACCAGGCATGCACATTGTCGGCTAAGCCAGCTTTTGTTGTAGTGACATCATGGTGGGCTTAGGAAGGAATCAATGGTGTGCGTCACCCTCTCTATTATTTTCTATAGTGGGGTTCCCTTGAGCTACTTCATTTTTTGGCTCATGCCCTAAAATGATCTCTCCAAATGGATGGACAGTGTGGATATGACACATCATTGTCGGACCCACAAAACCTGGTGTTCGTAGCTAATTTGTGTCCCTAATGACCATAGTGCCCATAATGACCAACAATGAGCAATGATGGTTTTGTGCAATCTGCCACCCGGTTTCGGACTCTGACCTGGTGTTTGATTGATATCCTCCTACAGAAATGCAACTCACTTCAAGTGTCATCAGTTCAACTTATATTCCTTGTTAATGTACTTAAGCTCCTAAAGATCCAGAGTACAAAATATACTTGTGCTGAATGAGGCCTTATCATTCCCATAGAACTCGAGAATGATTCCTAGTTTAATCGGGAATCATTCAATTTCTTGGAGAATGCTAGAATTGGCCCTCTTGACTCAAGACCTCTCCAACACCAACATGGGAAGCATAAAATCTAGCAGCGCTAGAGCTAGTGCTTTGAACATTTATTCCTTTATAAGATTGAAGCTTGTGTTTGTGACCTTAGGCCCAACAAAAGGACACTTTCTTCAAGCATTCCATGGTGGGTGTTACCATTGTGATAAAATTGCATATGGAGCAGCGGTAGAAGGTATCAAGCTAATGAAAGCTATGGACCTCAACATTCCATGTTGATGGCATGAATCTTGCTTCTATCAACTTTGACGTTGTCCACCAACACAACATATTTGAGGAAGACTACATTTTCAGTCATATATGTGCACTCCTTAACATTGGCCTACAATTTTATCTTCCCACTATAAGAAAAATGGCTATTAGGGGCATTTTTAGCACAAGCGGCCACAACAAACTGCCCCTGTATACGAAATGAGGGGCATTTCTTTTGGCCTCCTGTGTACAAAACGGGCCACCGTCGCTGTTTGTTTGTTTTTTTTTTTTTTAAAAAAACCCCAAAATCATATCTCGCGCAGCGCCCTATCCCCAAATATCCAAAACCCGTACGCGCGCCTATCCCAAATCTCCATCGCGCCTCTTCTTCTCCCTCCTCTTTTCTACCAAAACCCATCTCCCCTTTTCTCTCCTCCCTTCAATATCCGACCGAAAGTCTCTCTCTCTCTCTCTCTCTCTCTCTCTCTCCCCCTCGTTTTCTTCAACATACGTGTTGTTCCTTCTTCATCTCTCTCCAACAATCGAAGAAAATTGAAGAAAGAAGAGAAAATCGAAGGTACTCTCTCTCTCTCACTTCCCCTTTCAATTATCAAGTAGCGGCAGCCATATCCGCCATTGTCCATGGCCGCTGACATCTGCAGGTTAGTTGTTTGAAGAATGCTTCAAGCAATAACGTGTACCGCCGTTGTACATTTAATGGAGGGTCAACAATTTAACATTCAAAAGATACCTATTTCCATTGGTGGCTTACAAATGAGCACTTTGAAAGATGAGATAGAAACATGAAACTGTTCATGTTCTATGAGGAAAGGGCTAGGATGGTCCCGATGATGATCTTTTGAGCTTTGGACCAACCAAAGTAGGACCCACTCTTTTTTTTTATATATAAAATAATTATAAAGTCACCAAGTGTGCAGTCAGTTGATTTTGATAAAACAGGGATGAAAGAATCTCTGAGATGAATTGTACGGTGGAGCTTAGAACAGGGTAGAACCATCTCTCCACCCTACACATAGCAGGGTGATTTAAATTTGGGACCATCCATCTAATAACACCTACTATGGATGGGATGGCAGATGTATCAAAATCAAGTCCGGGTTCATGCTTTTGGTTGGATTTTTACATTCTCCAGGAAATTCATTCGAACCCAGCTTTATGCTAGGAAATGGAAAAGAGAATTGAAACAGAATTTCCCAAGTTTTTAGAAAACCAATACTCCATTAACCAGACAAAATTTAGTTATTCTTTAACAAATATCAAGCTGCCTCAAACATGGAAAAAGACTTCCCCAACAACCAAATAAGCCTGGGTATGATTGATGGATGATATGACTGTATTGGCCCAAAATGACCTGACAAAGGACTAGGTGGAGCCATACAACCGATATCAGTAGTTACATGATAAGCCAAAACCAATTTCTAAACTATGATCTAAACACACATGAATATTATAATTACACCTGAATAAAGTAGCATGGAAATTGAAAAGATGTGTAAAAGTGTGATTTTTGAAATTACATAGGCCATCCATGGTAGTCTCCACTAGATGGAGCTAGTGTTGGATGGGTACAATTTCTAAGTGGATATATATTAAAATATAATCAGTCAATGAAATGTCGTCATTAGTGATGAACTTATGATGCCTTTTAGTAAACTAGTAATTTGGTAAGATTCCATTAGTTTATATAATAATTATTCCCAACAAACTATGGACGTAAAGAAAGTCAAAAGGATAGCTGGTTTTGAAATGGTGAGACAGAGGTGAGGACTGGTTTGCTAACTTTATTAATCTTGTTATACTAATCGGTTGGGTAGAGTATGCATATTCACTTTACAATTGTACATGTGGCATGCCATTAGCCCAGTCTAAATCATCCAAACTGCAAGTCTCAAAGTGCATATTTGATGAGCCTAAGATTAGAATAATCTTGTTTATGAGTTTAGATGGTTGGATATATATATATATATATATATATATATATATATATATATATATATATATATATATATATATATATATATAAGTTTGAGTACTGTTTCTGTGATGGGTTTGGCTGAATTCGTATGTTGTTGGATTTTTAGTAACAAAGTCTGATTTAGTTTACTTTGATTATCTTTTTTCCAATTCGATTTTGAAAATTTGAATGTTAGAGAAGTGCTACTGTGATTTGTTTGGATGTATTTAAGTGACTATTTTATGTGTTCTCTACACCATAATGAAGGACCACAGCTGGTCACAGAAAGTTGTGAGGTGCATTGGATGCAGAAAGCTGAAGGAGATCTAATAGTCCAATGCTCCCGAGCTTTCATAAAGACCATTTTTCTTGGAGAGTTGAAGAGTTGATTGGGAGCCTCTCCGCATTTATGTATTTTGTTATATAGGACACGAAGATGGAGTAGGAATTCTAACAGGTTCACTTGTAGGATTGTCCATTTTAGCTTTAGTAGTCTAAAATAACTTGTTAAAAAAGCTAGGATTCAGTGGCCTTATTGTTGTTTTTTGTTTGTTTTTCATTAGTTTCTCATAGCAAGTTGCGATTTTGGTTCATTTCCTTTTGCTATTGAAATGCTAGAAATTTACTTAGCATTTAGAAACTGTGGGCTGCTCCTTGTTTATTTTTCTTTGTTGGATTGACTTGGTAGAAGAGAAGTATCTTGTCCTAGCTTCTTAAGGTCTGCTTCAAGGATCTTTTTTTTCTTGGTTGCCAAAATTCCTATCTAGGACCCTATCTTGTGCGAGTGAAAAAGCCATTTTGTCCATTATCACCACCTCTATCATGGTCCCGTTAGAGTATCTAAGGGCCTGTTTGGCCGGGTGGATTGGAAGGGATTGAATGGTATTAGGGTGGATGGCATGGATTTCTAGGTAATGGTGTTGTCAGTGGATTGTCTTGAGATCCATGGGATTGCTATTTCCCTAGATTGCTATATCCAGTCTGTTTGGCACACCTAGCCAATCCGGGGATTAAACCTTCCCATCCCTTCCAATCCCACGAACAAAACATGTCCTACGCAAATTTGAACGGATTAAGGTGGATTGGATGGGATTTAAAGGTAATGATGGTGTTGACAGTGGATTGTCTTAAGATCCATGGGATTAGGATCAGATTACCGACTCTGTTTGGCACGCCCGACCAATCCCGGGATTTAACTTCCAATCCCTTCCAATTTGACCTGCCAAACAGGCCCTAAGGTAAATTAATGGAATCTTACGAATATGAATGAACTGAATCAATCATATTTATCATTTACATTCTGACTATTGAGTTTTCTTATTTCTTCAGGTTTTGGATGCTCCCTGTACATGCCTGACTAGCAATGAAATCCACTTCAAGAATATCAGGTGATGACTTTTGTTTGCTTTTTCTTTCTAAACTTTTTCATACTTGGTGTGTTTTTCATACTGGTTTTCTTTTACAAGGCCAATTTTTGTTTCCTTTGTTGGTTATGATTTGCAATACCTGCTAGCAAGCAATTGAGTAGGGGTTGTATTGTGGTGCTTGTAAGCCTTGTAGCACCGTATAGTTTGATACAATGACAATTTATTAATGTGATTGAAGTTCCAATTGAAGGCAAATCATTAAGAAAAAAGGAAATGAAAAAAGAAAGAAAAGAGAAGAAAAGTTCCAATTGATATAATGACAATTTTTTTTTACTGTGACACTTTCCCAACTATAGAAGTGACTTGTGAAGCTGATTATCCTTTTATTTTCTTGTTTATCATGGGCCTTGATTGTTTATAAAGGTTCAAGTCTTCAACAAATAGAGGGCCTAATTCTGCAACACTCTACAGCTCCAAGCAGTATAATCTCAATGTTGTGCCACTTACCTAATCAGTTGTGCTTCTCAGCCCATTGCAAGGGAAACTTCCCAGGGAGGAATTTAAGCTCATTGCAAGAAAAGGGCCTACATCACACATAGTGGACATGTGATCATGGCCAGTGAGGTTGGTGTTGTAGACATTTACCAGAAGATGTGGCTAGGAAAGGAAGACATATGATCGGTCTAGAAGGGGACCTTACTAAAACAGTTCATGTGGAAGGCTAGGAAATGAAGACATTTATAGTTTGTTTTGAAAACTTTAAATAGACCATTAATTGTTTTGTTGATATTGTGCTAATTGTTGTCTTGATTAGGGCTGTTCGCGAGTTAAGCTAGCTCGAAAAGCTCACTCGACTCGGCTCGAGTCAGCTCGGATTGACTCGGCTTGAATGGCCAATTCAAGCCGAGCCAAGCTAATTATTTGAAGCTCGAGTTGAGTTCAAGCCAAGTTCGATCAAGGGGCATTTCAACTCGACTCGACTTGAACTCGACTTGACTCAAACTCGACTCGACTCGAAGCTCGAGCTCGAGCTCGACTCGGCTTGATTAATAAATATATTAAATATTATATTATATATATATTATATTAATATAAGTTTTAAGTTTAAACGTAAAAATAAAAAAATAAAAAACAAACCCTAGAGTCTCTACCCGATCGCACGCACCCCCTTCCCTTTCCCTTTATTCTCTTTCTCTGCCCACTGCCAGCCGCACGCCTGCCCCGACTACCACCACCAGTTTTCATTTCAGCTCCACAATAGTATGATTTCAATCTCTTGAGATCTACTTCTTATACGAGAAACCCAAGAAATTCGAGATGGGTTCTTCTCAGATTTGTTAGAGCTTCAAGGAAATCCAATGATGTAATTGGCTAGAGCTCTTTACTTGGATTTCTGATCTGTGTTTTGCTCTGTTTATTTTCTAATACTTAGATTTCTGCTGGTGGAAAAAGATCAAGAACAGATCGGTTTTTACAGGTTTCCTCATTCGATTCGAAGCTTTGTTTAGTTTTTTCATTGGGTTTTGCTTTAATTCTCTTAAGATTTTTGAATTTTTTATCAATGGAGTAGGATTAAGAACAGAATCCATTACTCTCTCACCCAACAAGCTCGAGCTCGACTCGAGGTAAACTCGACTCGACTCGAACCACTAGCTCGACTCGACAGCTTTGGCAAACAAGCAAAGCTTCAATGTTGAGCCCGAGGCCAAGCTCGAGCTCGAACTCGAGTACATCATGGACAAGCCAAGCCAAGCTTGCCCCACCTCGACTCGACTTTGCTCGATGCCCACCTCTAGTCTTGATGAATGTTAGATTATTGGGTAATTCAAATTCTTGTCATTCAATCATAGGTTTTTGATAGTTATGCAAATAGAGATTTGATAGTTAGATCGATGGAGATTTGATTGTAGGATAGCAATTATAGGAAACGATTAGTCAGAATCAACAAGAATTTGTGTGAAAGGATTAGTAAAGAATCAATAGGAATTTCTATTATCGGTACTTTTATCGGTGTTCTTAAAAGCTTTTAGCGGTGTTTCTCCAATCTCTTAGCATCACTTCTACCGGCATTTTTGTAGTTTTTACCGGCATTTTTATCGCTTTTAACCGGCATTTGTCAGAGTCTTTAGCGGCGTTTGTATAGTTTTGGCTCTCCGTACAGTTTTCACCAATGCTTTTACAATTTTTACCGGCGCTTATATAGTTTTTAGAGGTAGTCACAGAAACACCAGAAAAGTATAGTAAGCACCGGTAAAAGTCGACTTTTGACGGCGGCAGTTAAAAACGTCGGTAAAAAAGGGCGACTGCCGGTAAAAGATACTGTAAGTGCTATGGTCTCATGCTCCATTGGTTGTCAAATTTTGATGTGTCAAAACATCTATCTGTGTCTTGTGTTTGTATGGTGATTTATATGTGTTCAAGACACTGCAGCAACACTTCATGACATTAGATGTCTTCAATAAATACAAAGTGTACTTCATCATCCTATCAATGTTCAAAGCTAAAATGTTGAAGTTCAAGACTCAAGAAACAATTTCAAGACTCAAGAGCAATGCATGAAGTAGTTTTCAAGCTGATGAAGATTTTAAGATTAAAGCTACAACAAGTTCAAGATCTCAAGCTTGATAAGGTTCAAATGTCTATATTCATTGAAAGGTTGAAGTTCAATGTCCATACGACATGATTCAGGTTTGAATGACCATTAGGTTGACCTTAGAGTAGGTCATTTCGAATACATAACTCAATTATATCTTTAATAGGTTTTTGGCCTATTCTAAGACCAGTTCTATTCCCTGTTCGACCAGTCCTGGCATTGACTCGACCGGTCCAAGAAATTCTACGACCAGTCCTAAGTTGCTGAGAATTTTTAGAATTTTCTGGTACACCTACGACCAGTCCTGGTGGTCCTTTGACTGGTCATATGAGTGACTTCGACTCGATCACGACCACTCGTAAGTCTATGACTTAAAGTCCAGCAAGCAATTCTATGGTCCTACGACCAGTCGTAGAGATCTATGACCAGTCGTAGGTGACCCACGACCGGCCGTAGGTTCCCTAAGACCAGTCGTGAAACAACTTTCAAAAATTGCGCTCCTTATTTCAAATATCCGTTAGAGCTACGACCAGTCAAAGGTTCCTAAGACCAGTCGTAGATGCGATTTCTGCTTCTATAAATTGAACACGAATTTCAGAGTTTGATAATTCAATTCATAATATTTTCAAGGCTCCACTCTAAGATAAGTTTGTGCTTATTTTTAAGCTATTTTGTGCATAATTGCTTTCTCTTTTTGCTAGCTTATTTAATTTGATTTTGTTTCTATATTCCAATCTTATTTGAAAAGAGGAATTACCTTATTCATTCTTCTTGGAATCAAAGTCAAATATAGCTACGCCCAACTGGTTAAAATCTAAAATCTATTAGAACTTAGAACCATATTAAAGTGACTATTGGAAATTGAACTTTGACATTCAATCATCTACTTCGATTGGTTCTACTGGGCTGCTACGAAAAGGAGAAATCTAGGTATTTTACAATTTTGTAAAATTTCATTTTTTTTGGTTTTGTTTGAGGTTAAGCCAGAAAAATCTCATTGTATTGGTTATCTGAGGAGAGCTAGAAAACTCAGAAAAGAGGGGTTTTTGAATTGTGTAAGCCAAAGTGAAAAAGACACAATTGTAAAGGTTTTGGGTGAACCTGTGAAAACCTATTTGATAGTGAATGCTAATATCCCCTGTGTGAGGATATTAGGAGTGGAGTAGCATTCTGTGTGGCTGTTGAAAGACAGTTGGTGTACACACAGGCAAACCACTATAACTCTTTGTCTTGTGGATTGAATGCTTGCTTAATTTTCATATCTTTTATCATTCAATTGTGTGGAATGTACATGTGGATGTGAATGTTGTAACAATTTACATTTCAAACAAGTGTGGGGATTGTTGTAATAAATTAGATCTATATTTCTGCATTTAATTTCAATTCTTTGCTATTCATTTATTTCTATTAAAATTGAGTTCTTGATCCAAAAGACGTTCTAGAAATAAGGTTGTCCTACCATAAGCCCTTATTTATTATGGTGTAAGGTTGTCCTTAGAACTGAATTTGTATCAATCTCTCAATACTTATTTATTAAGGTGATTTGATTTTAGCATTGTGAATTGATTTATAATTGTAAGGCTATTGATTTATTTTATTCCGCTAATTTTATTTTAATTTGGCATAGTCCTATTCACCCCCCCCTCTAGGACATATAACCTGGCCTTTTCAGATACAGCGATGCCCCCTTTTAGTGGCACGTGCCCAACCGGCGGTAATTCTTATACCGGCAGTTTTTTGGACTTTTAGCGGCAGTTTTGGCCCCCAGTAAAGGTCATTTTTCTTGTAGTGTCTATAGTGTATTAAATCCTATCTGGCATATGCAAATTCCCAAAATGCTCTTAACATGCATGATCACTATACCCCCAAGATGTCTTCGATGTAACAACAAACTTCTTGCTAAAGGCGGCCTCAACAAATGATTCATGGCCTTTGTAAATGTGCTTGGTGCCTATGACAAGCTGTTAAGGTGTAACGTCTTGAAAACTTTCATACAAAGACCCGAGTACCACCTCAGGAAGAAATCACTCAGGATCAAATCCTTTAGGAATTAGACAAAGTTAACTAAGTGCTAAACTAGATTAGCTACGAAATCTGCTTGATCCACTTTAAATATGATTCGTAAGACCTAAAACCTGTAGAATCAGTGATGCTAGGTTACCCAAAAATCTAGGATCAATCTCATTACCCAGTTGCTCTCAGGAGCACATTGAAACTCCGTATCGGATCTGGACCGCACATTAAAAGTCCGATGACCACGAGATTAAGCGTTTAGGACCTCCTTACTGGGCTTGATAACCATCTCGGACATCAAATCCAGATAGTGTCCCGAGATTATTCGCTTGAGCCCGGAGTGAAGAGTGTGAGAAAACATGGATTTCTTTAGAAATTAAATCTCATTTAAGTAATCTGAGACTTGTCACTTGCGGGCCTAATATAAGCAATCTGACTGTCAGAATCTGACCCAAATATAACCTCAGATCAGGAGAAATTTCATACACATGGCAGTGTACTTGTAACCTTGATCGAGTTTCGGTGACCGTTGAACTGAAATTGGTCTGCCATGTGTGATCTAGAAACCTGACTGGAATGAAAACTTAACTCGACCTAGATCCATAGTCTGTGAGCTTAAGTCCGACCTTTGGCTCAAGAGGGGGCTCCGAAAGAGCTCCGTTGAGCTGAAACAGATGCACTTTGGACATAACTTAATATACTTTGGCCCTGGGGCCAATTACATCAGTTTTAGGCCTATATAAGGACCTTAAACCCTTTCTCATTCACACCATACGAATTTAAGAAAACCCTAGGAGAGAGAAGAGAGTAAAGTGAGAGTAAAGTTGGAATCATTCTTGGGAATCGATCCTTGCTATTCTCTGTGTTTATCCATCACTACTGTCTCGCTTTTCCGACGATTCTAATTCCGTTTTCGGGTAAGAAATCCTAACCCTAGTCAGTTCTAGAGATTCAACTAGTGTAAGTGACGGAATAGCTAACCTATTTCATGCCATAGGTTGTCGTTCTGCCATTGATAAAGACTTGGTGTTTAAACTAAGTCCGTTACTCGCTTCTACGGCATAAGGTGCGGACTATAGGCATATAGGTTAAGGTTTTAAAAGCTTTCAATGTCAGATAATGATAGATTCATGATTTGGATGTTATTTCACATGCAAAATGTGATGTTCGTTATGTGATTCAGTTACGCATGCAAATTACGGCGTTTAGTGTATTCTGTATATTTGTAGAAAATACCATATATATACAAAATATGAAAGTGTGTTTGCCATGATTAATAAATGTGTGTATATGCTATATATATGTGTAATACTTACTCGGCGAAAGAATTCGCCCTATTACATGTTTTGGCTAATATGCGTTATGTGTGTTAATAAGTGTATTCTAAGTGTTTTTGAAAATGCTTGTGAGAGTAAGTACTTAGATGATAGTGCTTAGGGTAGGTGTTGAGATAGGATTCTCAGCTACCTTAGAGATGTATATGATTTCCTCCATGCAAGTTATTTAATTTAATTGCTTATTTATGAAATGTATGTGTTTGTGCTTCCTGCTTATAGTGTACTTTATAATATGCTTGTTAACATGTTTGAATTATTTGTTAATTCTGCTTTGACTATTATACATGCTTTCTGGTTAAGGCTAGAATGTGATTGGGGCTATGTGATAGTCCAGGCAATCGGTAATAGGCTTGAAGTCGTGGATGAAATTCATTCGCCATGTAGGATGTGTTTGACGAACCCGAGTTGTGTGTTGGTCGTCGGTAGTGGTTAGGCCACATGAAGTGCTTAGGCACTTCATGTTGATCAATATAATGTACGCTCCTGCTAGTCGAGCCTGTCAAGTAACTCGATGTGCCGATGTATGTTCACCATATATGGACGCTATTGCTTGAACCTAAGGTACCAAACTCAACAGTGAAATCCTGTCTAACCTTGGTACCTCAGTCCGCTAAGACTCATGAGTCGGACATGGTGGTATGGGACATCGTGGTCAAGCTGTCAGCCTACGTTGGGGTGACGAGCCTCCCTGTAGTGGCCAGTGAGCAACTCAGACTCGTGAGCCGAATACGGTGGTATGGGACACTGTATTCGAACTGTCGGCCTACAATGTTTTGATGACAAAGCCGTGTTGGGTGATTGGGGAGTGGTGTAACGATTCCGTGCAATAGTCCTGATAGGGTTTATTTCCCATCCAGTCTGCTCATAAGGTCATAAAGACCTGAATTTAGAGGAAAAACAAATATCATATTGGTTCAAAACTTCTGTAATCCCAAAAGGGGTTTCAATGGTGAGCGTTCAATCCACTGTTTTTTGTAGCGTGGTCCACCTGAGAACCGAATCTACCTTATTTTTAGTCTCAAGCCTTGAGACGAGCTTGCCAAATGGATGGACGGTTTAAGTGTAATGCAAACATCAGTGTGTAGGGCCCACCATCCAGCCATCTGGACGGTGTGGCTAAGACCCATACGTCACGGTGGTCCCCACATACTGATGGTTTGGATTTCACATGTCCAGGCAGAGGTCCCATCGTCCAGAGCACATGGACAATAGGGATATGGGCTACATATAGCAAGGTGGGTTCCCACATGGGGCCCACCATCCCATATATATATATTATAAAATATAATAATGCAGCAAGGTGGGTTCCCACGTGGGCCCCACCACCCCATATATATATAATATGTATATTATATTATATAATATATAATAATACAGCAAGGTGGGTTCCCACGTGGGGCCCACCATCCCATATATATATATATATATATATAATATTCTTTTTTTAAAGAACAAAGTCCAGTCATCCAGATCCAGGCCTGGACGGACAGTCTGGATGTAAACACATATATCAAGGTGGCCCCCACCGTCCAAGCTATGGATGGCATAGGTATACATCATGTGTGGGTCCCACCTGGATGAATGGCCTGGATTTTTCATCCATAAGGCATGTGGGTCCCACTGCTACTAACCAGCATGGTTAAAACATATACATTAAACAATCCCTCCACCGTCCAGGGTCTAGGCGGTGAAGACGTAAGGGACATACATCAGATGGGTCCCATTGTGGGCAGCGAGGTGGTTGCCACTAATGGACGGTTTGGATAGAGATACATGCATCATGGTGGGTCACAAACAAGAGAGGGAGAGAGAGAAAGAGAGAAAGAGGGAAACGTGAAGGGGAGGGACCCCGCCACTATTGGGCCCTCCCTATACAATGCATACATTAAGTGGGCCCCACAACAAGTGGGCCCTTAAAAAAATTGAAATTTAACGGTGGAGCACCCACCTTAGGCCTCCTTCTTGGTCCCCTTAGCTTCCTTAGCTCCTATGCTTAACTTTTGACGGTGGATGATGAAGTTTTGATGATGAAGATGAGAGATTGGGTGGTAAAAAAGTGGGCCACACTTGGGTTGCTCTTGGATGGCTTGGACATTGAATATCTTATTGCTTGGGAATGAAGAGAGAGAATGAGAGAGAGAGAGAGGGAAGTGATGGGATGAAAAGAGTTGGAGTGATGGGTGATGGGTGATGGGTGGAGTGATGGAGTTGTAAGAAAGGGATGGGTGGAGAGAGAGAGAGAGAGAGAGAGTTGACTTTGGAAATGGGAAAGGGATGGGTTGCTTGTACTTGTGGTATGGTATGTACTTGATTAATTGTTTGATTGATTGATGCGATAGGTTGTAGAGATTCTCTCGAAATTCGCACACATGGCGTTTTCCTCAAAATGAACGCCAGCCCACATCTTCTAGCTTGGGTATCATATCAGCGCGTGAGACACGGCGTTGGAATCGTGGCAATGACGCGGTCGCTAAGGTACAGGTTTTGGGTTGAGCTGATTTCGGTATGTAGGACTTGGCTTAGGATCACGCACAAACATCGAATACAGGTCGAGAGTTGCAGGAATTCGACCGGGAAGACCGCAGAAGCTTACGGAATGGTATGGTCTAAGATAGAGGCCTTACAGCTCTCCCTTCCTAATAAAATTTCATTCTCAAAATTTACATGATCATCACAATTAGACATAACTCATAAGGAAGAGGAAACATGACATCATCATATAATAATCAGAGATAGCATACAAGATACAACATATAATCAATCATCAAAGAGATGGGGATAGCGCTCTCAAATATCGGCCTCGCGCTCCCAAGATGCCTCATCAATAGAATGATGACCCCATTGCACCTTCACCAAGGGAATGACCTTGGTCTAGAGGACCTGATCCTTCCGATCAAGGATACGAACTGGTTGCTCAATGTAAGAAGCGTCCTCACGAACCTCCAACGGCTACCAATCAATAACAGGAACTATGTCTGACCCACACTTCCTTAACATAGAAATATAGAAAATGTTGTGGACACCAGACAACTGAGATGGCAAGGCAAACCGATAGGTCATGGCGCTAATGCGCCTAGTGATCTCGAAAGGTCCTATGAATCTCGGGATAAGTTTGCCCTTCGGTCCAAATCGAACTACACCCTTCATGGGAGAGACCTTAAGATACACTCTGTCCCCAACATTGAACTCCAAGGGATGACGCCGACGATCAACAAAACTCTTCTGCCAGCTCTGAGCTATGCGCATCCTCTGCCTGATGATATCGATAGCCTTTGATGTCTCCTGCACAAGCTCGGGACCTAGGAGATGCTGCTCTCTGACCTCGATCCAACAACTTGGAGATTTGCATGGTCTGCCATATAATGCCTAAAAAGGAGTCATATTGATGGTCACCTGATAGCTATTGTTATATGTGAACTCAGTCAATCACAGATGCTCATCCCAGCTACCCCCGAAGTCTATCACGCAAGCCCGAAGCATATCCTTAAGGATCTTGTTGACCCTCTCGGTCTGGGCATCGGTCTGCGGATGGTAGGCGGTACTGATCTGCAATACAGTCCTCATCACTCTCTGAAAACTCCTCCAAAATTGAGACGTGAACCTCAGATCTCGGTCAAAAACGATCGAGACTAAAATGTCGTGCAGTCTCACAATCTCCTCGATGAATAACTTCGTAAGCTGGTCCAAAGACCAGATCACACGAATCGCAAGAAAATGTGCCGACTTCATCACGTGATCCACGACAACTCAGATGGCGTCATGACTGCACTAAGCCCTCGGCAAGCCCATAATGAAATCTGTCGACATGTGCTCCCACTTCCCCGTCGAGACGCTCAACGACTACAATGGACCAGGGGGTCTCTGATGATCGACCTTGACACACTAGCATGTGTCACATTCGGCCACAAAACTGGTGATCTGAAGCTTCATCCCTGCCTAAAAATACTATCGCCTCATATTACGATACATCTTCGTCGAGCCAGGGTGGATAGAAAATTGCAATCGATGTGCCTCGGTCATAAGATCTCTGCGCAACTCAAGAATATTTGGGACACATAAGCAACCTCTAAAGTGAAGTCCACCATTAGATCTAATCTGTCAATCTGTTTGACTCTCCGATGCTGCCTCTGCTCAGTAATCCTGTAATGGCTCGTCAGTCTGCTGAGCCTCGATCACCCTCGCGATAAAAGAGGGTTGAATCGACAGGCTCGATAGCTGAATGACAGAAGACTGCAGACCAAAATCGAAGTCATACTCTGTTATATCTTCGAGCATCCTCCACTCCTGAATCATCATGTGTGGCATTAGGTCTCGTGGCTGACGGCTGAGGGAATTCACCACCACGTTTACCTTGCCTGGGTAGTACTGGAGGTCGAAATCATAGTCCTTCAGGAGTTTCATCCAGCGTCTCTGCCTCATGTTCATCTCGGACTGAGAGAATAGATACTTCAAGCTCTTGTGGTCGAAGAAGAGCTTGAACCTGACCCCATAGAGGTAGTGTCTCCACACCTTTAGTGCGAAGATGACTGTTGCCAGCTCCTAATCATGCGTGGGGTAGTTTAGCTCATGGACCTTGAGCTAACGATATACGAAGGCTACAGGCCTGCTGTGCTGCATCAGGACAACACCTAAACTAATATGTGAGGCATCGGTAAATACAACAAATCCATCACTCCCGGAGGGAAGAGTGAGGACAGGAGCAGACGTCAGACAGTCCTTCAGCTCCACAAATGCATGCTCACATGCATCAGTCCAAACAAAATCTGTGCCTTTCCGAGTCAACTTGGTCAATGGGGATGCAATACGGGAGAAGCCCTCAATGAAACACTGATAGTATCCCGCTAAACCAAGGAAACTGCAGATCTCGGATGCAGTCGTGGGTTGCCCCATTGACCCATTGCCTCAACTTTCGAGGGGTCCACTACGACACCCTCCCTCATCACCACGTGACCGAGGAACTTCACCTCCTCCTGTCAAAACTCGTACTTCTCCAACTTCGCATACAGCTGGTGGGCATGGAGGGTCTGCAATGCGACTCCAAATGCTGCATATGTTCCTCACGGGTCCTCAAATATATCAGAATGTCGTCGATGAAGACCACAACAAACTAATCGAGAAATGGTCGGAAAACCTTGTTCATCAACTACATGAAGACCGCGGGTGTATTGGTTAGTCAGAAGGACATGACCTGAAACTCAAAATGACCATAACATGTCCTGAAAGCCGTCTTCGGGATGTCCTCCTCTCGAATCCAAATCTGATGATAACCGGAACGTAAGTCAATCTTTAAAAAGAACTGTGCACCCTGTAGCTGATCAAACAAATCATATATCCTCAGGAGCGGGTACTTGTTCTTGATCGTGACCCGGTTAAGCTCGCAGTAATCCACATAGAGCCTTAATGAGCCATCCTTCTTCCTGACAAAGAGTACCGACGCTCCCCATGAAGAACTGCTCAGACGGATGAATCTCAACTCTCGCAACTCGTCTAACTTTCGCTGCAGCTCTAGCAACTCCATTTGTGTCATAAGGTATGAGGCCTTCGAGATAGGCATGGTACCAGGCACAAGATCAATCTAGAACTCAATATATCGGTGCGGCGGCAATCACGGAATCTCCCAAAACAAGTCGGGGAAATCACAAACAATCGGCTACTGATCAATACATGCTGCAACAGGCTCCTCAACGACATAGGATATCAAATAAGACAACGGCTCTGCTCTGGGCTCGGCAACGAACTAAAACTGCGGCAAGCCTGGTATGCAGAATGTGACTGTCCTCGCGAAACAGTCCAAGGTAACGTGGTACTCGGCAAGCCAATCCATGCCCAAGATAACGTAAAAATCTGACATCGCAGCACGTACAAGTCGAAGGGCAAGAAAATCTCTCCCACTAACATGGGCCAAGACAAACAGAAGTGGCCTAATACTGTAGTCTTCTGCAAGGGTGTCGATATGGTCAACCCCTCTCAAGCAGACTCTGTTGACAATCCAGTCGAACGGCAGAATCCCTCGAACATAAATGAGTGCGAAGCACTAGAATCAAATAAAACTCGAGCGATGCATGCAGGACTGGAAGTATACCCTCAATGACTCCTCCAAATGACCGCGGGTCCTGCTGAGCCACGTAGAACCTAGCCCGAGCTAGTTGGGGAGGTGCCTGTCCCCTCGGAGGGTGCTGCTACTGCTGATGTCGCTCAGGCGCTCGAAACTCCTACCTCTCCTGCTGAGGTCTCGGAGGTTGGTGCTGATGTTCTGCTGAGGGAGCCTCGGTGGTGGGATCTGTTGTCGCTGCTGGTGTGGTGCTCTCAGCTGCTGCTACGGAGGCTACTGTGGTCCTTTCTGCTGCTGGTACTGAGGTCGGGGACACTCCCACTGATGGTGTCCTATCCCACCTCATCCATAATAGATATCAGAAAGCTGCCTTTGAGGTGGTGCCGATGGAGGTGCCGATGGTGCTGCTGGTGCTCTGGCGGATGGGTGGCTCCTGTACCTCTGCGGCCATCGATGCTACTGCTGCTGGGAGCTACCAGATGGAGCCTACCTCTTCCGATTTTTCCTCTAATCACGGTCACTCTGCGTGCCGGCCCACTCAGTCTCATAAATTGGAGCCCTCCACACTACCTCCTGAAAGGTCGAGAGCTCATGCCCAATAACATGGCCTTGAAGACCGTAACGCAAGCAGTTCTCGTAACGGCGGGCCTTCCACTCCTTGTCATCAACCAAATACGGCGTAAACCTCGATAGCGCTACAAAACGGGCCGCATACAGCACCACGGACATGTCCCCCTACACTAGAGTCTCGAACTCTAACGCTCGCTGATGATGAATGTGGTCGGAAAAGTATTGCTACTCGAATTGATCAATAAAATCCTCTCATGTCCAGAAAAAATCAGGCCCTACAACACGGATAACGGAGGTCCACCAGTACTCGCCCTAACCCTAGAGAACAAATATTGTTAACCGGACTCGCTACTCAGTCGTACATGCCATAGTATCAAAATTCTTCTCCCCATCGGAGCGCAATCTCTTCGCTGCAGTCGAATCTGGCTTGCCGTGGAACTGCGGAGGATCAAGATGTCGAAACTCTCGAAGAAGGGCGCTCGCGTGCTCCTTCTCTATCTATGTTGTCGTAACAGTAGGGTGCCTGCATGCCTGGCCATGGAGGGTAGCTGTCATAGCTTGCAACATCTACTGTAACTAGGAGGCACTCATAGGTATGGTCGGATCCGCACCGGTCTCAGGTGGAGGAACGGCATCCTCGGGCTAGGGAGCAGGGATCTCAGGCGGTGGAATGGGAGTTGTGGGTGGTAAAGTGGGAGTCACAGGTGGTGGAGTGGGAGTCGCTCGGGTCACTCTCCTAGGCGGCATGTCCTATAAGGGAGAACAAAGGTGCCTATCAATCCTTGAGAACTCTTGAAGGCATATTAGATAACTAAATCGGAAGGGTACGCACTAGAGACCTAATTGGACTGGTCTCATACTAGATATGTGATGTTGTCCTGAGTTATTCCCAAGCTATGCTTTGATACCAACTTCTGTCATGCCCCAAACTCGAAAACCGGGCTCACAAAATTCCTGATTTTCGAATCCGGCAGCGACAGCCTCCGTAATATCCCATTCTCGGCTCTCGGAACTCATATACCAGATTCTGATCTTGAGATCCTATAAGGAGGAGTTATCAGCATGTGTTTATTCTGTAATGAGCATAACCATAAGCATAACCCATGAACAATAACCAAGACACCATAAAAAAAATCCACTATGATAAAAAAAAACTTTTAAGTTATAATAGGTACAGTGCACAAAAAGGAAATACAATATCGATAATCAAAATTCTCCAGAAGTCGACAACAAGATCCAAGCTCAGTGATGCTGTTGCATCCTAGCGTCACCTGCACACATCAATCGTGCATAAGCTTATGGAAAGCTTAGAGGATGGTGAGTTTGTGTGCGCAATATAATCGTGCTCAGAATGCAATGTTGGAGAAGTGCGGAATGTATTGGCAAGACCATGAATGCAATCAGTCGTACCAGGGCTATGTATTGCAAGACATGAATACTATTGGCCATGACAAGACCATGCGGTGCAAGGAATGAATGATATCGTCTATACCAAGGCCATGCGATGCAAAATGCAACTCAAACATACCAATCCTCATCTGAATCCACATATCAATGTAGCTCATCACATCAGATATCAGTATAGTTCTCACTTTGGATAATCACCAGGGTCTAGTACACTCTACACCAGCTTGCCGCCCCTATTCGAGAGCACAACTGGGTGAGTAGAAGAGACCTCACTATCCACCTGCCAATATCGGGCCTGACTCTTCGATAGCGGACCTATTCCTCAAGCTGGTCAAACTCAACCTAGAAATTGCCCCCTCACCCAGGTGGGTAAGGTCACACCCCTTTCCAACCGACCACCACACAATGGGAGACGCGGCCTACTAGTATACGGCTCTCGTACGCTCATGTATCCACTCGGTCTCGACATTGGAGTCATCCTCTGGTACCATCGGGTTTAGAAATTTTTACCTAGGGACATCTATGGCACCCCGATGCTAGAAACGGTATTTTCGGTATCCAATCCAGCCATCCACGATGTGCCTATGGAGGCCACGGCCTTGATGTCGCTAGGGTATATAGTAATCACAATCACACAAATGCAAAGTGCATGAGTCATGCAGTCCAATCATGCATCAATCCTGTGCAAGTTGTGCACTCATGTAACATCCCAAAAATTGGGGTTCGAGCATAAACTCAACTCTCGAGTTCCAGAACATCACTTATGCAACAAAATGAATGATGATTGAATGTTGACTGTATTCGTGCATTGAACATGAGTGAGATTAAGCCAAAACAAACATACACACTCCGAGACAAGCTTAAATTGCGAAATAAAGACTGTGATAGATATATATAATATAAAAATAGTGGTGAGTCTCCAGAGTGTGATAAAGTTACCAGGTTAAGTAATTACAAGTACAGTTCTAAAATATACCACATGTGAGGAAGTGTAATGTCTTCTATCCCAAGTACCATAGCCCCGTCAATACAATACCAAGTCTTCATAGACCTGCCAGAGAGATATAGATAGGAGAACTCCTCCTCATCACCATAGAAGCAGTCCGGCTCTGCTTTATAAGCATCACCAGCATCTCATACTCAACAAATCTGGTTAGTGTGTACAATACCATCCCGTAACGTGGGAGTGAGTAACTAACTCAGTGGAACAATAAAGCATAGGTTAACATGTTATCAATACAGTCAAGCAGTAATGATAAAGCAATAAAATCAAACACTCCTAACTACTCTTATTAATGCAAGTATGGATGCAGGTATGATGGATGCCCTCACCACACCCTCCCTCGTATGACACCATCTCACGTTCGCGGCATGCTTTCATCCCTTAGTGCTCCACATCTTCCAGGCACATGTAATGCATGATGAACATGATTACCGAGTTTTTAATTAGTCCATTTCAAAACAGCAGGATTGAGAAACTAAGGTACCTCCCTTGTATCATTCCCAAACATGATCCATTCTAGAGTCGTCAGTCCTAGTTAATATCAGACGATGGTGTGTTTTCTAGGTCACTGCAAAGGCTACCAGGGCTGTTACGCACAAAGGTTACACCACTCCCCCATCACCTCTTTAACGATTCATCACTATACAGAAACAGGCCTAGTTCATACTCTATATACCGCGGCAAAGTCTAAGGCTCACCGCGATTTCAAAGTATGCTTGAGGTCATTACAAAGGGCTGTTAGGGCTATTGCTCGCATTTGTTGCACCACTCCCCCATCACCTTATCAATGTAGGCCGACAGCACGAATATAGTGTCCCATACCACCATAATCGGCTCATGAGTCTGGTTGCTCACTGGTCACTACGGGGAGGCACGTGGCCCTAGCGTAGTTCGACAGCTCGACCACGATGTCCCATACCACCATGCCCGGCTCATGAGTCTTAGCGGATCGAGGTACCATGGTTAAAAGAGATTTCACTGGTAAGTTTGGTACCCTAGGTTCAAGTAGTAGTTACCAAACATGGTGAACATACATTAGACATATCGGGTTATATGACAAGCCTGACTAGCTCGAGCGCACAATCAATTAGACGACATGAAGTGCATAAGCACTTCGCGTGGCCTAACCACTGTCGCCAACTGACGTACGACTCGGGTTCGTCAAACACATCTTACGTGGCGACATGAAACTCAACCACGATCTCAAGTCTAGTACCGACTGTCTAGACTATAGACATAGTCCCAAACTCAATCAAACCATATTAGTAGCATGTGGAGTAGAGCATGGTAAACAAAGTAATTCAAGCATGTTAGTAAGCATGTCATAAAGCATGTTATAACGCATGTTATAAAGCATGTTGTAAAGCATGTTATAAAGCATGTTGTAAAGCACTACATAAATAGGAATACAAACACATATATTACAAAAGTAAGCAGTTTAAGTAAACAACCTCATGGAGGTAATCATACATGTCTCTAAGGTAGTTGAGAATCCCATCTCAACATCCTCCTAAGGCATCAACATCCCAACACTTACTCACACAAGCATTTCCACAAACACATAACATACACTATTTCAACATACTTAGTGTATGTTAGCAAACATGTATTAAGGCGAATCCTTTCGCCAAGCAAGTATTTTATGAATACATAATATATTTATGCAACAATTAATCATGGCAAACACATCTCTAAAATATACATGTATACGGTACTTTTTACAATACAGTATCTCTACATACATAGTGTATATTAGTAAAACATGTATTTGGGCGAATCCTTTCGCCAAGAAAGTATTTTACGCATACATAATATATTTATGCAACAATTAATCATGGCAAACACATCTCTAAAATATACATGTATACGGTACTTTTTACAATACAGTATCTCTACATACATAGTGTATATTAGTAAAACATATATTTGGGCGAATCCTTTCACCAAATAAGTATTTTATCCATATATCATATATCCATACAACAAATAATCATGTCAAACACATTTTCAAAAAATATACGTATACAGTATTTTCTACAAATACCTAGAATATGTAAAATTCCATATTCTACAACTTTAATCGAAACAGAAAACGGAAAGCACTTTGTACATGTGCAATTGCATGCAGATCATGAATCTATCATTATCTGACATTGAAAGCATTAAAAACCATAACCTATACACCTAAAGTCCGCACCTTGTGTCATAGAATCGTAACGGAGTCGATAGGTTTGCTAAGCTTCCGTATTCGGCAGTTTGGCAACCTAGAGAACGAAATAGGTTAGCTATTTCATAACCTACAACCTATACAGCCCCAAAACATATTAGGGTTTGGGTTTCTTACCTAGAAACGGAGCTGGAATCACCGAGAAAGCGATTAGAACGGAGCGGTGGAGCTCGTGGAGCGGCAGGGAAGCATGGCAGGGAGATTCTCCCATATCTCTCTCACTTTCTCTCTCTTTCCCTAGGATTTTTCTCAAATTCGGATGGTTGAAATGGGAGAGGGTTTAAGGTCCTTATATAGCCTAAAAACTCACCGAAATAGACTTGGGAATAAGGTATACTTGGGTTTTGTCCAAAGGGTATCTGTTTCAGCTCAACGGAGCATTTCCGGAGCCCCCCCTTGAGCCAAAGATCGGACTTAAGCTCACTAACACCGGATCTATGTTTAGTTAAGTTTTCATTTCAGTCAGATTTCTAGATCACGCGTGGCGGACCAGTTTCAGTTCGACGGTCAGTGGGTCTCGATCGGAGATTTCGAGTACATGTAAATGTTTATGAAATTTTTCCTGATCCGAGGGTGTATTTGGGTCAGATTCTGACAGTCTGGTTGCTTAATACTGATCCGCAAGCGACGAGTCTCAGATTACTATTCAAGATATTTATTTTTGTAAAGAAACAAGTGTTTTCATATTCTCTCGCTCCGGACTCAAGCGAACAGCCGTGGGACACTGGCTGGATTTGATTTCCGAGATGGTTGTCAAGCCCAGTGAGGCGGTCCTAATTCCTTAACTTCGAGTTATTTGGACTTCCGACGTGCGGTCCAGATCTGATACGGAGTTTCAACGTGCTCCCGAGAGCAGTCGAGTAATGAGATTGATCCTAGATTTTAGGGTAACCTAGCATCAATGATTCTACAAGTTTTGGGTCTTGCAGATCATATTTAAAGTGGATCAAACGGATTTCGTAGCTAATCTAGTTTAGCACTTAGTTACTTTGTCTCATTTCTAAAGGATTTAGTCCTATAAGATTTCTGTCTGAGGTGGTACCTAGTCCTTTGTAGTTTGTATATAAAGTGATCCAAGTTATACTACTTAGCTAGTTTAAGATAGCGTCTAGGGTGAAAGTACTTAGAAAAATTGAAAGAACAAGGTGGTGAAGGGTGGGATTTGTGAAGGAAATGGGTTCAAAGGCGGCTTTAGACTTTGGGTTTGAGTTCTGACAGGTTAATAAGGTGTTAAGAGCGGCCCATTGCCTAAGGACGTCTAATTCTAGGTTGGCAAAAATCTGAGCTGTTACAACTCATGTGGGATAACTTCGCCTATCAGGGAGTCCCATAAACCGCCTGCACTATAGCGTATGCAATGTCCAATCACTTCTCATAACAAACATGCAGATGATGCATATGGGCATGTATCATGGTGTTATGCTGTCACAAACTTATAATCGATGACGATAGCTGGTATCGATATTCGGCACTGATAATCTGCATCGATAATCGACCTCGACGTAAGGCAAGGTCCATAGATGGACGACCGATGATGGATCAATTAAATCAATGGGACCCAAGCATTTAGGTTAACCCACCAGAGAATGATGAGGATGGGCCTAGCAAAGCTTAGGGGAAGGTCACAATGTGGACATCCAACCATCATTGCCCATCATTGTGGACCTTTAACCAACATTGTTCCCAAGGAATGGCGCTCATAGGGCCAATCGTATAATGGGCCCACAGCCTTATACAAGGGCCTAATATACATCATCATGGGCCTCGCTTACGAGGCATATACGCATCACATTGGGCCTCACTCATGGGCCGATATATATATATATATATATATATGTGTATATATATATATGTGTGTGTGTGTGTATGTATATATATATATATATATATATATATCACATCGGGCCGTATCAAATGGGCTAAATCAAATGGACAGAATCCAATGGCCCGAATCGATGGACCAAATCAAATGGGCCGATTCAAATGGGTCGAATTAATGATGGGCCGAATCAAATGGACCAAGTTGAATGGGCCGATCATATGGGCCGATTCAAATGGGTCAATTCAAATGAGCTAAATCAAATGGGCCAAGTTGAATGGGCCGATTCAAATAACCGAATCAATGGGCTGATTCAAATGGGCCAGTCAAATGGGCCAAGTTGAATGGGCCCAAACTAACCACACCATTCATTTATTGTTAGAGATAATTTTAGAGCATTATTCAAAAAAAAATGAATCATATCCAAAGGATCATCTGGACCATACCACAAGTAATAATGGAGATAAGGATTTCCACCTTTAAATCCCATGGGCCCCACCATAGGGTTTATTTACCATCCAGTCTGTTCATAAGGTCATAAAGACCTAGATTTAGAGGAAAAATAAATATCATATTGGTTCAAAACTTCTATAATCCCAAAAGGGTTTTCAATGGCGAGTGTTTAATCCACTGTTTTTTGTAATGTGGTCCACCTGATAACTAGATCTGCCTTATTTTTAGTCTCAAGCCTTGAGATGAGCTTGCCAAATGGATGGATGGTTTAAGTGTAACGCATACATCAACGTGTAGGGCCCACCGTCCAGCCATCTGGACGGTGTGGATAAGACCCATACATCACGGTGGTCCCAACATACGGATGGTTTAGATTTCACACGTCCAGGCAGAGGCCTCACCGTCCATAGCACATGGATTGTAGGGATATGAGCTACATACAGTAAGGTGGGTTCCCACGTGGGGCCCACCATCCCATATATATATATAGATTGTGTATATTATATTATATAATATATAATAATACAGCAAGGTGGGTTCCCACGTAGGGCCCACCATCCCATATATATATAATATTCTTTTTTTTAAAGAACAACGTCTAGTCATCCAGATCCAAGCCTGGATGAACGGCCTGGATGTAAACACAAATATCAAGGTGGCCCCCACCGTCCAAGCCATGGACGGCATGGGTATACATCACGTGTGGGTCCCACATGGATGAATGGCTTGGATTTTTCATGCACAAGGCATGTGGGCCCCACTACTGCTAACCAGCGTGGTTAAAACACATAAATTAAACAGTCTCTCCACCGTCCAGGGTCTAGGCGGTGGAGATGAAAGGGACATACATCAGATGGGTCCCATTGTGGGCGACAAGGTGGTTGCTACTAATGGATGGTTTGGATAGAGATACATGCATCATGGTGGGTCACAAACAAGAGAGGGAGAGAAAAAGAGAGAAAGAGGGAAACATGAAGGGGAGGGACCCCGCCACTATCGGGCCCTCCCTATACAATGCATATATCATGTGAGTCCCACAACAAGTGGGCCCTTAAAAAAATAAAATTTAACGGTGGATCACCCACCTTAGGCCTCCTTCTTGGTCCCCTTAGCTTCCTTATCTCCTATGCTCAACTTTTGACTGTGGATGATGAAGTTTTGATGGTGGAGATGAGAGATTGGGTGGTAGAAAAGTGGGCCACACTTGGGTTGCTCTTGGAAGGCTTGGACATTGGATTTTTTGTTGCTTGGGAGTGAAGAGAGAGAATGAGAGAGAGAGAGAGGGAAGTAATGGGATGAAAAGAGTTTGAGTGATGGGTGATGGGTGATGGGTGATAGGTGGAGTGATAGAGTTGTGAAAAGGCTGAGCTATTAAGTCCTAGAGGGGGGTGAATAGGATTATGCCAAATTAAAAAATTAACAATGAAATTTAAATAAATTAAATACTGAAAGCACTAAACAATCTCATAATGCTGAAATTAAAGATAACCTCAAACGAACGAGTATTAAGAGGTTGATACGGATGTTGTTCTAAGGACAACCTTACACCATAAAAACCAAGGTTTTATGGCAGGACAACCTTACTAAAATGGTGTGTGTATCAAAAACTCAAACTGATACAGAGGAATAAAGAAATAAATAGCAAAGGAAGGAAATCTAAGCTATTACAACATTCCCACACAAACATAAAAGAAATTACAACGTTCTCCACAAGTGCGTAAAGGAAAATTTCAACATTGACAAAATAAAATAAACAATCAACCACAAGACCAGAAATTATAGTGGTTCACTTGTTTGTACACCAATTGTTAAACAACAGCCACACAACTACTCCACTCCTAATATCCTCACACAGTGGATATTAGCGTTCACTATGAAAATAGGTTTTTCAAGGTTCACCTAAAACTCTCACAATTGTGTCTTTCAAGTGGGCTTACACAAATCAAAAACCCCACACTCTGAGTTTTCTGGATCACCTCAGACAAACCAAAACAGAGAGATTTTTTCTGGCACAATCTCAATGAAACCAAAAAAATAGAATTTACAATAATGTAAAATACCTGGATATTCTCCTTTTGAAGCAGCCCAGAAGAACCACATCGGAGTAAAAGTTCAACGTAGAAGTTCAATGTCCACACTCACTTATGATATGGTTCTAGGTTCTAAATTAATTTTAGATAAAATCAAGCTGGGCTAGCTCTATTTGATTTTGATTCCAAGAAAAGGGCAAGTCTCAATCCCTTCTTCAAATATGATTAGAATATAGAATACAAAATCAAATATAATAAAGTAAATAAAGAGAATATTAAATGAGCACAATATAGCTTAAAAAGATGACTAACTTATCTCTCAGAGTGATGTATTGATTTAGCTTGAATTGGATATGAAACTCTGAAATTCATGCTCTATTTATAATAGCAGAAATCGCTTGCTCAACTGGTCCTACGGTTAGCTCGACTAGTCGTAGGACTAACAGATTTTTGAAATTTTGAGTGCGATAAGATAAGATTGTTTCACGACTGGTCGAGTCCTGTCTACGACTGGTCGTGCATGAGCCAATTTAGTTACTGGACTTTGAGTTGAGCCTGTAGGACTGGTCGAGAACGAGTCAAGCACTGTTCACATGATCGATCAAGCAGTGTCCAGGACTGGTCGAGGCTTTAACAAAAATTTCTGAAAATCAATAACAAACTTAGGACTGGTCGAGGAATTCTTGGACGGGTCAAGCCAGTGCTAGGACTAGTCGAACACAGCCTAGGACTAGTCTATAAATACACTATGCACTTATAAAATGAGTCATTTGACTTACGTATTCAAAATGACCTACCCTAAGGTCAATCTAGGGTCATCCAAACCTTTTTAGTGAAATATGAACATTGAGTTCTATTTTCCTTCAGTTGATAGAAGATCTTTGAAGTTCACAAAGCTTAAGATCTTGTCATATGTAGAAGCTTGAACTCGAGACTTCTGAAGCTTGACTTGAAGCCTGAGCTTGAGCTTGAAGACTTGAGTTTGAAGCTTAAACTTCAGCTTGATCTTGAAGACTTGAGTTTGAAGCTTGAACTTCAGCTTGATCTTGAAGACTTAAGTTTGAAGCTTGAAAGTTTGAATTCACACTTTGATGTTGTACTTGAACAAGAACATGTAATCTTGCATTTGACATTCTTGAAGTAAAGACCTTTGTTCTTGTACATGAGATGCACTGTCCTGAATTTGTTGAAGTGCTACACAAGACAGATTCCAAGAAGCGCTACACAAGGCAGATTCTAAGAGGTTTTGGCACTACAAAATTTGACAATTATAAGAGCTAGATAGCATAGCACTTACAAGTTGTAAGAAAGGGATGGGTGGAGAGAGAGAGAGAGAGAGAGTTGATTTTGGGAATGAGAAAGGGATGGGTTGCTTGTACTTGTGGTATGGTATGTACTTGATTGATTGATTGATGGGATAGGTCGTAGAGATTCTCTCAGAATTCGCATGCGGGGTGTTTTCCTTGAAATGAATGCAGGACCACATCTTCTAACCTGGGTATCGAATCGGTGTGCTAGATGAGAAGTTGGAACCACGACGATGGTGTGGTCACTAGGGTATAAGTTTTGAGTCGAGCCGATTTCGGTATGCAGGATTCAGCTTAGGATCGCTCGCAAACATTGGATACAGGTCGAGGGTTGCCAGAATTCGACTGGGAGGACCGCAGAAGTTTATGGAACGGTACGGTCTAAGATATGGGCCTTACACTCTATATTCCAGATTTAGATTTTCATCTTCTTCTAGTTCTACTTCTAGTTACTTTCAGAAGACACACAAGTTCAGTCCCTGTGGATTCGACCTCGGTCTCACCGAGATTATTACTACGTTGCGACCCTACACTTGGAGTTGTGAACAAGTTTTTGGTGTCGTTACTGAGGATTGACAGTTGCATTTTTTTGAGATTAGCTAGGTTTAGAATTAGTTTAAGATTAGGGTTTTTCCAGTTTCTATTTTTACGATTAGGGTTTTCTGAATTATTTTAGAAACTAACTTAGCATTCTATTTCTAGGTTTAGAAACTTTCCTAATTTATTTTAAAAAACTAACTTTTTTTTGAAACTTTCCCTTTTTGTTTTTCTTAGATCTACTTTCTAATTCTAGGTTTAGAAATTTTCTTAATTTGATTTTAGAAACTAACATTGTTTTCTGTTTTGTAGGATCCTAACATAGAACTCTCCAATTCAGTAACGTCTTTCTAACTTCTTCCTTCTACTTACTTTTCATATTGTTGTAGGATTTTTCTTTTATTCTATTTTAGGAGTAGATTCAGATTAGGATTTCACCATGTATATGCAAGAGTGGGAACGTCAATATACTGAGCTAGTTTTAGAGAATGCGAGAAATTGTGAAGGGTGTCAGATGATTATATGAGGAAACAACCCATGTGTCAAAATTTTTCTGAAACCATCATCGAGAACCGACCGGAATATAATGCTCCACCGGTTAAGAACTCCTTACATGATTATATGCGGGAGAACAATTATACCCCACAGATTAAGAAAACGGTACGTGAGTGTTAGTGTTATCATAACTATGGGAGTGAGAATTATTATCACCCATCAGACAAGGAGAAAATAATGAGAAATTATATTATAGGTGATAATATATATCAACAACCATTAGATTCTCCCACCTATGATCCATATGACTATAAGCAATGGAAACATTAATGTTGGGAAGATGAACCAGCAATACACCATAGTGAACATTCACTTGGGTCCTCTACCTTTGAAACCTAATAAAAAACGATCCAAGAGGAGTCACTTCAGGGTAACATTGATGATTTTACTGACATTAGAAGAATGATAGAAGTGCTTGAATCGCGCCTTAATAAGCTAATGGGGGCTAGTTCACCCCAGCCTCAACCCAATCCAATTCTTCATTCCCAACTCCTTACTTATGATCAGTGGAAATATCAAGATTGGGAAGTTGAACCAACAATGCATCATAGTGATAATTCTCTTGGGTCTTATACCTCTGAGATCCAACAAGAAACGATCCAAGAGAATTCACTTCAAAATTTCATGCAAACTCTAGAGTCAGCCAACAAAACACACTCAAAAAACTTCAAGAACTTAAAAAAGATATACAATAGTAGAGTTCATGTGATGCAATTATGGAGAATAGTGAAATTGAGAATGAAGAGTTAGATTCCGTTAATGAGCATACGGTTCAATTTCTCAAAGAGTCAATCTCGATGACTGTCCAAAAGAATGATAAAGAGCATTGTTGTCTTTTAAATATAACGATATTGACACACTTCACTCACATGACACAATTGGTTTCAATGATGAGGAAGAGGTGAGTCTATTCAAACCTCAACCCAATATAGGAGTAGAATGTGAGGAAAGCGATCCCATTCTAAGTGTGTACTACACTGAATTGGAAGACGATGAGTACTGGGATGATTATCATGAATGTGTAGCTCAAATCCCCTTGGATTTAATCTCAAGTTTAGCCCATATCAATGATCAAGAGGTTCAGGAAGTTGTTGACCATAATAATCTACTCCACCCATCTGACATGACCGATTTAAATGTGGAGGATGAACCACTTTCAACTAACCCTTCCAACTTTTGTGAGATATGTTTAGACCACTCCCCTGATTTAACTTATAAGATGGTTAGGGAGATGGACGAGTTGCCCGGTAAGACTCTAGAATTTGAGGCCACCCAGTTGAGATCACCATCTGAACTGCAATTTTTGACGATTTAATGCCTCTTCTGAGTAGTATCAATGAATAGAGTCTTCACATTAATACTTCATCTACTGACCCACAATCTATCTGTGTAGGTCAGGAGCAAGAGATTTTGCATCCATCCACTTCCAGAGATGATGGAATCCTTAGGCAGATCATCACAAACTTCAATGTGAAAAATGAGTCACTCTCAGCTGAATGTCCCAACTCTTTAGACGATTGCTTGGCACACTTTGCAGATTCAAATGATCCTATGATAAAAGAAATAGTAGATGCCTTATAAGACAATACCTCGGTGGTTGTCACAGACTGAGAGAACCATTATTCTGAAACCCCTCCTTCCCCAGAACCTAAATGTTTACCATTAAAGGAGGAGGAGCTGAAAATTGAACCGGAGTCTAAAACTTTGGAACGTGTCGAGACTACATCACTTTCTGAGAATTTTTTTGAATTTCATCTATGTGTAATCTTTGATTCACCATGTTATGCTAACATTAAAACTTTTTCTATCACAGGTGAATCATATATACTTTGGACACCTTAGGAGATTAAAAGGAAACCTTATGCTGAGGTCCATAAATTTCTCTAGAAATTCATGCTCCAGGGCATCCAAGCTTATTACAAAAAGGGATTTTGGATGATCTTGTTGAGAAACCTACTGATAAATTTATCAAGATAATATCCAGTGATGACTGAGTAGTTTTTCCCATGCTTTCCTAGTTTAGGATTAGTTTATTATTTTCACGTTATGTTTAGGATAGTCAGCTTTATGTTATTTAGGATAGTTTGCTTTTTGTTGGTTTAATTCTTGTGCTAACCCACCTTCGTGCTGAGATCCTTTGGAAAAACTTCAAAAATTCCTTCTTCAGGTACTACCTTTCCATCACTTCTCCTTTACTTTCATTCTCTCATGTGCATTGCATGCTTATATCTTTTACATTGAAGAAAATGTAGATTTTAGGTTGGGAGAGTGGATTAGGCAATTAATCAGTGTTTTCTTAATTTTTGAACAAAAATTGTGAAATATTTTCTAAAAATTTTGTAAATTTGAGTGATTTTGAAGTTCATCCATGATTTTGAAATAAAAGATACTTCATGTTGGTGATTTATGACACTTAGGTTCAGTTACTTGTTAAATCTCACAGTTAAGTTTGAATTATTAATCCATGATTAGAAGTTTTAAACATTGATTGAGTCATGATTTCACATGTCATAGCTTACACATTAAGGTTTTAGTTTGATATTGAATTGATAACTTGATTTTTATTAAGCATGGAAGGAACTAACCTGGGGAATTTGTCCATCATGTTCAATGAGAAGAATTGAAAAGAAAACAAAAAAAAAAAATAAAAAAATAAAAACAAAAAAAAGAATACCCAGCTAAAAAATAATTGTCGTCGAAAAGGGCTATCTATGGAAGATCATTGAAAAGATTGAACATAGCGTGAAAGCCATCGATGGAAAAATCAAAAGCTGGAAGCATAAAAGTTGAACTGTAAGGCAAGTTTTGGTTTAGGTTTTGGTTATCCTGAATGCTCTTTTGATTATCAATGTTATCATGGAAATTGAGAATTGGATCTTTGATTATGATAAGTTTAGACTTCACTATACACTCATGGAACTCAATGTTTAGAATTATTCTAATTTGTGGATTAATACTTTGAACTAGATTGTGAAATTTACTGAGTGTTGGAGCTGAGGAGAAGGTGATGCTCAATATTAATGTATCGTAGAATTCTATTATTTGGATTATTTTTTAAAACAAGTTGAGTTTATAGAAATTATCGTGTGTTCGTGAAATATTTTTCGCATACTTTGCTTGGGACTAGCAAAATACTAGTTGGGGATTGTGTTGAGGGTCAAATATCACATATTGGACCCTATTTATTACTTGGTTTTATGAACATGATAATGCTTAATGTTCTATTTTAATCATGTTTGTGTTACAAGGTAAATTTAAGAGCTTAGATTGAAAAGGATGCTAAAAGCATGGATTTAACGCTCAAGAATCACCAAAGCCAAGATTGGATTTGATGAAATCAAGAATAAAGAATGCACACACTGAAGATCCAAGAAAATCAAGTCAAGAATGAAGAAAATCAGAGTTTTGAAGTGAAATTGCGTAATCCTCGACCAGTCCTGGCCTCTGCTCGACCAGTCCAAGCTACGCACAACCAGTCCTGGACACCGCTCGACCAGTCGAAGCTCGACTGGTCGAGGTTCCTCGACTCGAACTCTAGCGAGTAAAATAACTAAATTTTCATCCTTCTCAACCAGTCGAAGGTGTCCCACGACCGATTGAGGATGGCCCACGACTGGTCGAGGACGTGCCACGACCGGTCGAGCGTTACGCAAATTTTGCAAGAACTGTGTAAATTTGAGACGGTTTCTGGAAAATTCCAACTCGGTGCGAAAGTCTAAGGCCTAAAACTATAAATAGGGGTCCCTAAGGCATCCCTAGGCATCTTCTAGGGTTTGAGGAGTGGAGCAAAAGGGTGGAGCCGCCATTTGGGAGTTTTTCTTCTTTCTCTTTAGTTAGTCTTTTTATTTTGTTTAAGAGTTTTTAGTTCAATCATGTCTATGGTTGGATAAACCTCTGAGCTAGGGCTAAGAGGTGAATCTTGTAACATGATTGGGATGCTTGCTTTGTTTTGATTCATGTTTTGTTGAACTCTCTTGGATTCTAGTTTGATTATGAAGGAATATTTTTAGTTTTTAATGGTTTGTTGTGACTCAAAGTACAATAGATCTACGATAGCTTGAGATATCTTCTTTTCCTGAATTGAGATTGTGAAATTAGGAAATCCTGTTGATCACCATCGTCCCATGGGCATGGTAGGGTGATAAAATCCTCCCTAACTTTCACAATTCTCTTATGATTGGATGTGGGTTTGGTAAATTATTGTTGTTTGCCTTGTCTCCTGGGCATAGTTAGGTGATGAAATCACTTCCAAAACCTCACCACTCGCATCCATTGATGATTAGATCCATGAGAAGTTCAAAGATCTGACAAATCTCTTCTTACCAATTTGATAGGATAAGACTTTGATTGCAGTTGTGTCCTTGAATCATGCACGGTAGCTTCCTAATTGCTACAAGTGGATACTTGGCACCCTAGTTTCCCACCTTTGAATTTCTTTATTTTTCATTAAATCTCTCATAATTACTCTCTATATTCTAGATTTAGGTTTTGATCTTCTTCTAGTTCTACTTCTAATTACTTTCAGAAGACACACAAGTTCAGTCCCTATGGATTCAACCTCGGTCTCACCGAGATTATTACTACATCGTAACCCTACAATTGGGGTTGTGAACAACAGGCCAATTAGCCAAATTACCCTTTAAAAGAATGCCCTTGAGCCAACATATGCCTAAGCTCACAGCTTCAACCAGTCATGGTCCAGTCAACTCGTTGTCTTCCTGGGAAAGGCGCCCAAGCCAATCTGCATGACTTATACTTTGCCTAAATTAGGATGCCCCACTAGCCAATTAAACTTCTTTTAAGATCAGAGTCCAACAAGATCCTTGGGCCCCTAAGCATATAATGAAACCATTGTCCTTTAAAGAAAGCGTAACGCCCTGGATTTCGTAGCCCGAATTTATCACTCGTGCTCTAAAATCTCGAGTGTTAATTTTAGGAGAAACCCGCATTCCACACAATCTCATTAACATTCAATAAGTAGGCATCACAATATAAGTAAAGTAAATCATGCATTGAGTAAATGTTTCTAGTTTATCATCCCACACAAATTAAAAAGTGGTCACCCTTAAAGGACTTATACAAACTAAATACTAAATATTCAATAAAAAGTTGAAATAGAAATCTATAATCTCCCGATGGAGCCTGAAGAGCTCGGCTGGATCCACGTATGGCTCTTCGGCTCCCTAGTCCTCTCTAGCATCCATAGGAATATCCACAAGTATGGCATCAACTCGCTTTACACCTACATCAATTGTTTGTTTTTCGATAGAGTCATTGTCTATCTAGTGAGGAATACTCTCCAAGATTTACATGTCCATCATTCATAATCAAGTATAGCTCACAAGCAATAATAAAAGAAAATATAACATATATATTAACAATATAATTCTTGCTTAATGCGTATATTTCTTCCTAGATACTAATAAAGTCACTTAGCATGGCATACGTTGGGTGCATATCTCACATGTCCTTGAGATGAGAGTCATAATCATCAATGTTATCTCAACACTAAACCTCAACAAAGACTAATTTTATTATGAACACAATCATTTTGGCATAGCTCCAAGAATTGGTGTAGCATGCTATGCTTGTGGAAAATGGGACTTTTTGGTCTCAGTGCACCATGACGCCAATCATGTTGGGATAGACCCTTTAGTTCATCCCCAAAGGGGCTATGCATGTTGAAAGTTTGAGTAGCGCAAATCGTGGCACCGGACACGCTATCAAGATTCTCAACCATGCTAACCCTTCTCAACATGCACAAAAGTGCATTGCAGAATGGTATGAAGAATTTGGGTGGCACTTTTACTAGGTGCCAATAGGCTTCCCAATGCGTGTTTTCTAACCGCATGTATACACACTACAAACTAATTGTTTTTGTAGAAATTTGGCTCACCCTCGCCGAGCTCCGTGCACTGGTGTTGAGCCCTGTAAGCCTGCACAAGATGAAAGCAAAGGAGACCTTAGCAAGAGTAGGAGACCGTCCGATGCCAAAGTCAGGCTAGGAATCTAGGTCTAAGTAGTTTAGATGGGTTTCAAATGAGAGATTTTGCATACTTGTATTTGTAAATGAGTTCCCTATTTACATCATTTGGTTGGAGTAAACATGTCCATCGTTCTCAAAACGATCTCTACCATTACGCAGGAGTTAAGTGACTGGAGGTGTTGGCGGTTACCCTAAGATCATGCGTCGTAAATCACTCCTTGCGTGAGTTACTAGAGATAATTCCTGAGCATGATTATAAGTCGTTCCATCCGAGCCGACCTTATGTTCCAAACCTTACTAAGGATGATTCAAGTCTATGGGTAGGCCGAGCTCGATCGTTTGTAGACGAGGATCTGCTCGAGGTCAGAGGTTGGAGCATATAATGACTTCTTCTAGGTTCCAGGCTGACGTGAAAGCTCTACAAAAGAACTTGGTAGTCAGGAACATGATCTATTAGTATCCACATTACACCGACCTGTTAAGTGACCTACATGGATTCCAATGGGTCCAACTCTGAGTTCTGCTAGTTGGCTCGGTGGGGAGTGCTTTACTTCTAAGGTCGGTGACACTGATGCTGTCGTGACTCTGTAAAGCTGAGCAAGACCATTTTTCCCATAACAGAAGCCCCCTACTCACTAAGTCCGAGCTTTGGACTCGGGGAGTAAATGCCTTAGAAGATGGTCTATCACGCCCCTCATGATAACAGATCGGTAGAATCAGGGTGAATCTTCGCTATCATGGATCACTGTTATCGAGGGGATACACTGCGACGATGGCTCTTCGACTGTGAGCCTGTTAGGGGTGAACACATGGGGACGGTTACGGATCCGAATCGTCTGGGGGGGTAGGTTGTTGTCACATGGACATCGAAAGGGGGTGAAATGACTTAACACAGATTGCTATTTAATGGTGCTATCATGAGGCTCAGTAAACACGACTCTTGGGCTAATGGGTTGCTGCCACGTGTGGTGAAGTGCTCGGCTTAGCGACCTTTCGGTTCCAATGACAGCTATTTGTCATAATTATAGTTGGCTGATTAAGGCTATAAAAGCTTGTTTCTCCTTTCATTTGAACTCTCCTCCTTCCTACCTATAGAAAGCTTGCACTGTAAATCAGCTTCCAGAGTAAGCGATTCCCTGTGAGTCTCCTCTCCTCCCCATCTTCTTTCAGTTTCCTTTAGTCTCATGATGTTGAATAGATCGGATGAGGTTCGCGAAGTTCATGCGTTTGAGCGTGACTCCAAGCTGGAGAGCACAGACTCTAGGCACGGGGACTCGGAGGGTCCATTGGAAGCAATACCCCTCCGACCTCGTGTCAGGAAAACCGCAGGTGCAAAAGCCAGGGCTCGTCCGCACATCTGAAGCTGGCCCCGAATCAACTCGTCTGCAACGCTTGGAGGACCTTGCTGGCCTCCTACATTATCTGGTGTCAGCTCAAAAACCAAGAGCTGATGCCAGATGAATTCATGTCCATATATCAAGCCAAGCATGACTCCTTCAAGCCATGGTGGTATTACTTCTTGGTGAGGACTCATCACGGCCCAGGCCTTGTTGCTAGGCTCCCATCTTCCAACAAAGATTGGAAGAACAAGTGGTTCTGGGCCTCGGGAGAGTGGGAAGCACTATGGGTCAAAGTGCCCACCAAATTCTCCAACCCAGGTTGTCAGGGCCAGAGTGCTCAAGGAAGAGCTTCGCGTCTGGCACAACGTCATCAATACGGACAGCCTTCTTTAGTCTAGCCTCTACAGATTCAAGCCTTTCCATTACACTTTAGGTAAGTTATATGTAGTTTCGAATGTGACTTAGATTTTTCCTGTAGATGTTTCCCTGAGTTGAACTGTTTTGTACAAGTATGACTGAGGCTTTGGTATCCAAGAAGAAGAGGAAGCAGCCTCCTCCTCTCAGTGTGATGGTCCAAGCCGAGCCCCGTGTGAAGATCACTGTGCAGAAGAAGAAGAAAGCTCTTCATGCCATGGTCGAACCCGTCGCGGTTCCCGTCTCTGCTTTGAACTCCCTTTGGTTATTCCTTCTCATCCGCCTAAGATGGGGGGGAGGGAAGTTGTCAGAGAGACCATCACTCTAAGCCCCTCCCACTTTAGGCTCAGAGGGGAGATCATAGGGGAGGCTGAGGGTATCGAGCTCACGCCAGCTAAAGTCGACTATCTGGTCAACAGAACCCACTCCTCGCCTAGGGGTGGTGACATGCCTGAGGCTGAGCCTTAGGCCTCAACTGCTAGTGGTGTTTGGCAAGCTGTTGGACCAGTTCCCCCTATGGAATCGAGGAAATATCCACCCGACTACCACATGTCTCGCCTGGTTGATTGGGTGGTGAAGCATGTGCTTGAGGCAGGGATTGCCAACACCCTATCCCGCCGCCCTGAATCATTCATCATAGACTTCACTTCAGTCTATTACACGATAGACTCTTAGCCTTATCTGATCTATTCATCCTGAATTTGCATTATTTCTAACATTGATCCATATTTCAGGTGCTACCGATGTTCTTGTCGGTTCGGGACAGGTTACAAGTTATAACTCGGATGGAGGTGGAGAAGGACAAGCTAGAAATGCTTCTGAAGGCCTCGATCGAGGAACATGAGAAGCTGAAGGGCCTGATGGTAGTGGGCCAATTGAGGGAGCTAATGATCCAACGAGGGGTCAACGAGCTCTTGTCCCACTTGGACTTGGCTGAATCTGAGCTGGCGGACATGAAGGCCCATCATGGAAGGGTGGAGAAAGACAATGCTCAGCTAGCAACTGAACTAGGGCAGGCTAAGCTTGATGTTGTTGCTAAGCTAAAGGTAATTGTGGAGGAAGCCCTGGCTACACAGTGAGTCGAGCTCGAGGCTTTAGCCGTTTCGAGAGCTGATGCCGCTGTTGAGGAGTTTAAGTCTTCAGTAGAGAGGGCCGCCAAGGTCGATAAGGTCTACTTCTATGGCTATAACGCCTATCTGGATGACATTAAGGACCTTTATCCAGACCTTGACCTCAACTCTCTGGCTGCCGAGGATGCTGAAGGAACGGCTGCCGACCCGCCCCTCAGCATGGATGCTCCTGCCGCCAGCCTCCCGTCGTTGATGTTCCTCCCCCTCAGGTCGACTAATCTTTGTCCGACCTCTTCTATCATTTCTTTTTCTTTAGTTTTACAGAAGAATATTACAATGTCTTGGCGTTATTTTGGATTAATACTTGATATTTTGATTGATCTTCTTGTTGTCGCTTGTGATGATTGTTGAATGACGAGCTGACCTCTTCTTTAAGGGTCAGCTCGTCGAAGGGTTCCATCTATGCACGTGAGAGATTGTCCTTCGTAGCATGCCTAGGTGGCAAGCCGGTTACTTCTTTACGTGATCGGCTCGTCCATGGGGCTATTTCATCCACGTTTGGGGTTCCATGTAGAATATGTAGAACATCATAGAAAAATGCATCTTTTATTAAAAGCATAAATTCACTACAAATAGGGTCGACCCTTACATTATTTCCCTTAAGAATAGTAGATCTTCAGCTGCTCGGCATTCCATGAGTGTGGCAGTGGACGCCCTTCTAGGTCCTCGAGACATTAGGAGTGGGTCTGGCCGAGCTGATTACTCAATAGGGTCCCTCCCAATTTGGTCTCAGGGACCCTACTCTAGGTTCTGCAGAGTTTTGGAATACACAGCGAAGGATGAGGTCTCCCTTTCAGAGCGGCCTCATCTTAACCCTAGAGTTGTAGAAACGAGTGACCTGTTGATGCCGAGCCGCTATCCGTAACTCAGCGTTATTCCTTAATTCCTTAAGTAAGTCGAGGCTCGCCATCATCTACTCAGTGTTCTCTCCGCCCTAATAGGATCGTATTCGTACGATGGGGAGTCCTATTTCGATGGGGACAACCACCTTGGCGCCATAAGAAAGGGAGAACAGAGTTTCTCTTATTGTTGAGCGGGCTGTAGTCCGATATGTTCATAGCACAAATGGGAGCTCCTTGGCCCAGGCGCCTTTTGTTCTTTCGAGCTTGGTCTTGAGATGAAACTTTACGATCTTATTCACGGCTTCCACTTAACCGTTGGATTGAGGATGCCGAGGTGATGAGTACGCATTTCTGATGCGAGCCCTTGACAAGTGCCCTTAAACCTATCATTGTCAGACTGCTTCCCAATGTTTGATATAATGGTGTGAGGAATGTCGAACCGGCAGACGATATTCTTCTAGATGAAGTCTATCACTTTTTGCTCGGTGATCTTGGCAACAGGCTCGGCTTCAGCCCATTTGGTAAAATATTTGACTGCTATGATTACATACTTAGTATGTCCTTTACCCTGAGGCAGTGATCCGATTATATCAATCTCCCACTGGGTAAATGGCCATGGTCCATTTATGGGAGTCAACTCCTCTACCGGTTGCCTTGGGACAGTTGCAAACCTTTGGCATTTGTCACATTTCTGGGCAAAGCCTCTGGAACCTTCTTGAATAATAGGCCAGAAGTATCCTTGGCGAATAATCTTCTAGGCTAGAGCTCGACCACCAGAATGATTACCGCGGATCCCTTCATGAGTCTCTCGGATCACAAACTCTGCCTCGTCTGGCTGGAGACATCTCAGATATGGCAAGGAAAAGCCTTTCTTATACAATGTATCTCCTATGGTTGCATATCGTGTTGCTCTGAGCTTCAGACACTAAGCCTCTAGCTTATCCTTGGGGGTCTTGCCATCCTTGAGGTATTCAACTATCAGATCCATCTAGCTTGCGGTCATTTGGACGAGTTGAACAATTTCATGGATGAGATGATCAATGCTCGACTCATTGAGGAATTCCACCGGGACGATCCTCCGAATACTCCCTTTAATGGCCGAGGCTAACTTCGCCAGAGCGTTAGCCCAAGAGTTCTAGACCCTTGGTATCTGATTGATTTTGCATTTCTGGAATTTATTCATGAGTTTCTGAGCTTGGCTGAGATAGGCCACTATCTTAGCTTCGTTAGCCTTATATTCTTCTGATATCTTATTTATGACAAGCTGAGAATCACATCGGACATTGAGAGCTCGGACTCCCAGGGCAATCGCCAGCCTGAGTCCGACCAATAGAGCCTCGTACTCCACTTCATTGTTCGAGGCTCAAAATTTGAGCCCTATTGCGTACTGGACAGTTGTTAACTCTGAAAGTGGACCTGCTAATGCCCTGGTTTGTCAAGTTACGTGTATGGTGAGTCAGACTGGCTACTGAACTCGATAGGAAGATCATTTTCAAGCGTCTACCTCAACTGGATGTGTGGAAGCTCGCATTAGGTAAATCATAGCCTCACATCCCATGTCCCAAAACATCAGGTGATTAAAACCCTTAAAACAAGATAGACATCTTAGGGTTTTATGGTGAGAAAAATTTTTGCAAAATAGGAAAATCTCTATGTTTTTCTCACCCTGTCGATTCTATCGAAGCATCCTCGATATGATCGACCTACACTGTCGATGTCCTCGATACCTTAACGATATTATCGATAAGAGGACCAAAATGTCCAGTAACTAAATATTCATCTGGACGGATTTATTGATATATCGATATACCTATCTATAACATCGATAAAAGCACTAGATATGTCGAGCAACTTCACAATATATCTGGACGAATTATCGATGTATCGATACACATATCGATATCATCGATATTCAAATCTCGAGTTCATCGAGAGTGGCTCGATAAGATCGACAGGCAGTGTTCCGGTGTCCCTATTTTTTAACGAAAATTTTAAACTCCTTCGATATATCGATGACCGTCCGATATGATCTGAAATCAAATATCGATAAGATCGGAGGTTCATCGATGATATCGACTGTGGGTGCGCATTTCTTACAGCAGTTATTTCAGGTTATTTTTAACTATGATCGGGGGCCCTTCGATCTAATCGATATTCAAATATCGATGATATCGACACCAGATGGATTGCATCGAATAAAGCCATAAACTGTCCAGCAAGTTCAAAGATAAATCAGTTGGATTTATCGATGCCTCGACTCTGATCTCGATGTTATCGACATTCTAATTCTGATGACCTCGACGGTTCCCTCGATCATTCATAAAAACCTGAAATATCTCAAAGTCAAGTCTCTCTCATTTTTCAAGTGTCGATGGATTGTACCTGTCATTAATGAAATCGGAGTTCGAAATCCGATGACAT
The DNA here is from genome assembly GCA_030180095.1 of Magnolia changhungtana. NCBI lineage: Eukaryota > Viridiplantae > Streptophyta > Magnoliopsida > Magnoliales > Magnoliaceae > Magnolia > Magnolia changhungtana. The sequence continues at coordinate 4,247 of JASAUF010000626.1, read as the reverse complement.
CAACAATAGCTTTGATTCATCGACCAATTGGCAAAGAGTTTCAAAAGCGTGTGACATTGAGTCAGAGTCATCGAGCAGACCATCGATGCTATCGAGAGTATACGCTCGATGATATCGAACCTGCTCGATGATATCGAACTCTGTCATAAATATGACCATTTTATATCCGTTGGAACTCTTTGCCTATTTATAGAGGACTTGTCTTTTGTTGCTGTGAGAGAAAGAAGAGATAGCTTTTGAGTGTTTCAACTTATATCCTATACCTAAAGCCCTTTCTCTCAAGGGAGTTCATCCTCCAATCCACCCTCGCCATTGATATTCAATAGAGTAGATTGGGGAATGAACTTCCGCATTCAAGGATCCTCCAGCTACTACCTTAATGGCAATTATGCTGGGATGCCTTGAATGCATAAGAGTGAAACTACTCTACCTCCCTTATAGGAAAATCTTTAGAGAGTAGGATTCCATCTCACCCTTGACCCAACTTGTAGCCAAGCATTGGTATATCATCTTGCATTGCGGATCAAGGGAGCAGAAGACTCTTCATCAACAAGAAGGAGGAGATCTTCGGCGTTGTGCTTAACGGGACTCATCAACTTATTTGTAAGTATCTAGAGTCCAAGAGGACACTTGTGATCATTCCTTTCTAGGATTCGGTCTTAAGTGGTTCTCGCCCTTTGAAGCCCTCGTAGGAGGCCTCCGGCGGGAGTGTACGTGTGGGTACATAATGTGAACCCTTGCTCTTGTGTAGGGCATAAACTGTTAGGTCCTTGTGTAGGTCCTTAATCTGTGTGGTCTAAAATTCGGGTGTGTTGTGTGGACCCTTGCTCTATGGAAAGCATAAACATCTAGTTAGGAGTGAACCAGTAAAAATCTGGGTTTGAGGTGAACCGCGTAAAACCTCTGTAACGGTTGAAGGTGAACCTGATTTAAAACCTTAGGTTTGAGGTGAACCCTGGGAAACCTCCTTAGTGAAATCCGGTACACTCAAGGGTTGAGTGCGATAGCCGGGAGTGGAGTAGACAAGTAGTCGAACCACTATAAAAATGACTGTGTTTGTGATTGCTTTTCTATATGTGTGATTCATGACAATGCATTCATATTCAAATATCTGAACACATCTCACACACACACAGTCACATCCAACATAGACTAAGTTGCATATTGTTATATCTTGATTAGTTTATGATTGGATCCTCTACTTGGCTTGAAAGCCAGTAGAGTTACATTTGAGTAATCCTAAAAAATTGCATACATGATAGGATTAGTGTGATAGGATTTTTAAACAACTCATAAATCTTTAAAAAGTCCTATTCACCCCCCCTCTAAGACATATTGGCATATTCCTACTTCAACTCAAGTGGTCTTCACCGCTATTTCAATTGGTATCAGAGTGGGTCTCTCTTTAAGGGCTTCACCGCTTAGAGAGTGATCTTGACTGAAGTTGTGAATATGGCCAAAGGAGAGGGCTCATCGGTCACTAGACCTCCAGTATTTAATGGATCAAATTATGCATACTGGAAGGCTAAGATGCACTACTTTCTGAGATCTTTGGATCATGACGTTTGGGGTATAGTTGAGAATGGATATGTGCCACCAACGGAACAAATCGTACTTGACAGTGGCACAACAATCACAAAGCCCAAACCCAAAGAAAAGTGGACAGCATTTGACAAAGAAAAACAAACATCTGAAGCCAAGGCTATGAATGCTATTTACTGTGCCGTGTCCCAGGATATATTTAATCAGATAAGTATGTGTGGGACAGCAAAAGAAGCATGGGATTTACTGGAAACAACTCATGAAGGCACAAGCACTGTGAAGCGATCCAAACTTCAACTCCTGACTTCACAGTTCGAAAGTCTCAAAATGGAAGAGCATGAGACATTTATGAAGTTTTTCACCAAGTTGAACATTATTTGTAACTCCATGGGTGGATTGTGAGAAAAAGTTCCAGTTCCTAAATCTGCAGGAAAATACTAAGATCATTGTCGAAATGGTTTAATCCCAAGGTAATAACAATTGAGGAGTGTAGAAACATTGATGAAATGAAAGTAGAAGAACTGGTAGGTTCCCTACAAACTTTTGAACTACACTTCACTCAATCCCAAAAATCCAAAAACACTGTCCTAAAAATTTCAAAGAAAACAACTCATGAGGACAGTGAAAGTGAAAGAGAGGATGAAGATGAGGAAGTGGCTTTGCTGGCACAAAGATTCAGAAGATTCTTTCAAAAGAATCGCGGTCGTCCCTCTAGAGGTAGAAAGGTGGATAACAAACCCTTTGCAGGAAAATTTGGTAAAAAGACCAAAGAACCACAATGCTACGCCTGTCAAGGGTATAGACACCTATCTACCGAATGCCTAAACAGAAAAATCAAGTGAAAAGCAATGGTCGCTACATGGGATGATACAGAAAAGTCAAACTCAGAATCCAGTGACTCAGAGAGCGATGGTGATCAGAAATAATTGAAAATGCTTATGGTCTCCACTGTTTCAATCACTCCCAACGAATTTGAAAACGAAAAAGAACAGCATGAAAGTGCCCTTATAAGTGCCCTTGTTTGTCAATTACCGTGAACGGGTGGTCAGACAGTCTGAAGGACATCAAAAGAAGATCAAGCCAAGTGTCTGCCTCAATCGGATGTGTGGAAGCTCGCCATAGGTAAATCATAGCCTCAAATCCCATAACCCAATACACCAGGTGAGTTAAACCCTTAAAACAAGATAGACATCTTAGGGTTTTTATGGTGAGAAAACGTTTTCAAAATAGGAAAATCTCTAAGTTTTTCTCGCCTTATCGATTTTATTGAAGCACCCTCGATATGAATGACCTATTCTGTTGATGTCCTCGATACCTTAAGGATATTATCGAAAAGTGGACCAAAAGTGTCCAGCAACTAAATATTCATCTGGACACATTTATCGATGTATCGATACACCTATTGATATCATCGATAAAAGCACTAAACATGTCCAGTAACTTCATAACATATCTGGACGAATTATTGATGTATCAATATGCATATCGATACCATCGATATTCAAATCTCAAGACCATCGGGAGTGGCTCGATAAGATCGACAGGCAGATTTTTTGCGCCCCTATTTTTTAATGAAAATCTCAAAATTCATCGATATATCGATGACCATCCGATATGATCTGAAATCAAATATCGATAAGATCGGTGGTCCATCGATGATATCGATGGTGGGTACGCATTTCTTACAGCAGTTATTTCAAGATGTTTTATGATCGGGGGCCCTTCTATTTAATCGATATTCAAATATCGATGATATCGACACCGGATCGATTGCATCGAACTAAGCCATAATCTGTCCAGCAAGTTCAACGAGAAATCTGCTGGAATTATCGATGCCTCGACTCAGGTCTCGATATCATCGACATTCAAATTCTGATGACCTCGACGGTTCCCCCGATCATTCATAAAAATTTGAAATATTTTCAAAGTCAAGTCTCTCTCATTTTTCATGTGTCGAGGGATCGACCCAGTCATCGATGGAATCGGAGTTCGAAATTCGATGACATCGACAACTGTTTCGATTCATCGACCTATTGGCAAGGAGTTTTAAAAGCATATGACATCGAGTCTGAGTCATCGAGCAGACCATCGATGCTATCGAGAGTATATGCTCGATGATATTGAACCTACTCGATGATATCGAACTCTGTCATAAATATGACTATTTTATATCTGTTGGAACTTCTTGCCTATATATAGAGGACTTGTTCTTTGTTGCTGAAAGAGAGAAAAGAGGGAGCTTTTGTGTGTTTCAACTTGCATCTTATACCTAAAGCCTTTCTCTCTAGGGAGTTCATCCTCCAATCCACCCTTACCATTGATATTAAATAGAGTGGATTGGGGAATGAACTTCCGCATTCAAGGATCCTCCGGTTACTACCTTAATGGCAAATCATTATGCTAGGGATCCCTTGAATGCATAACGAGGAACCACTCTATCTTCCTTATAGGAAAATCTTTAGAGAGTAGGATTCCATCTCACCCTTGACCCAACCCGAAGCCAAGTATTGGTATATCATCTTGTGTTGCGGATCAAGAGAGCTGAAGACTCTTCGTCAACAAGGAGGAGAAGATCTTTGGCGTTGTGCCTAATGGGACTCATGAAGTTATCTGTAAGTATCCATAGTCTAGAGGACACTTATGATCATTCCTTCTTAAGTCTTGGTCCTAAGTGGTTCTCACCCTTTGAAGTCCTCAAAGAGGCC
>JASAUF010000625.1:10600000-10813237 GCA_030180095.1 Magnolia changhungtana | reverse complement strand
ATGAAAAGGACTAATAATAACTCGATAATCATGCTCATAACATAGCACTACATGTGCCTGGAAGATGTGGAGCACTGAGGGATGAACGCATGCGGCGGACGTAAGATGGTGTATCACGAGGGTAGTTTGGCAAAGGCATGCATCATGATTGGATTTCATATTTGCATTAATAAGAGTATTTAGAAGTGTTTGATTGTACTGCTTTATCATTACTGCTTGACTGAATTGATAACATGTTAACCTATGATCTATTGTTCCACTGAGTTGATCACTCACTCCCATGTTACGGGATGGTGTTTAAACACCAAACCAGACCCTGTTTGAGTTTCAGATGATGGCGATGCTTGCGAAGTGGACCGGACTTTTATGATGATGAGGAGGGTTTCTCCTTACACAGCTATCAGGTGGATCTATGTAGACCATCTTCTGATCGATGGGGTTACAAGGTTGCTGACTAGATGCCATTACACTTTAGTTTGCTCTTTTGGAGCATCCTTGTATATTTATTTTATCCATTTTTGGAGTACACATTGATATGTTTGTTAGTGATATGATTTCATATTCCTTTGGTTGTCAAATTTTTTAGTGCCAAAACCTATATGTCTTGTACTTCTTATGTTTCTTGTTTGTGACTACACACTGCTTCAAGACAAGATCATGAATGAAGAATGTTTTCAAGACAAGATCATAAATGAAGAATGTTTGCAAGACATGTCATGAATGAAGTCTACAAGAATAAAAGACTTCAAGTTTGCTTCTAACAAGTTCAAGATTAGAAGACTTCATCAAGACAAGTCAAGAATGTACCAAGCTCGAGAAAGACCATCAACTCGACTCAAGCTTCTACTTCAAGATCATCTGAGAATACAGACCTTCAAGACTTCAATGTCCATCTCACTTCAAGGTTTGTTTGACCTTAGGTTGACCTTAGGTTGGTCTATATGATAGGTCATTCTGGATATATAATCCGAATATTTTAATTTACTTAGTGTGACTGTTCTAAGACCAGTCCTAAAGATCTTAAGACCAGTCCTAGGTCTGTAACGACCAGTCTTAGGTTTCTCAGGACCAGTCCTAGGTTGTTACAGATTTTCAGATTTTCCTGGTTGTCCTTCGACCAGTCCTGGACTTGCTTCGACCAGTCCTGGGAAGTCCTACGACTCATCCTTCGACCGGTCGTAGTCCTATGACTCGAACTCCAGCGACCTATCTCGAGTCCCACGACCAGTCGTAGGTGTCTCACGACCAGTCGTAAGTGGTCCACGACCGGTCGTAGGCTACCTAAGACCAGTCTTGAGAACAGCTAATCTAATCCCACAGAAATCTTTCAAAATCTTTGATGCTACGACCAGTCATAGGATTTTAAGACCAGTCGAAGATGGGATTTTTCAGGCTATAAATAATGCACGAATTTCAGAGTTTATTCATTCCATTCCATTCAATTCAAGCGATTTAAGGCTATACTCTGAGATAAGTTGTGATTATTTTTTAAGCTATTGTGCATATTTAATATTCCTTTTGTTAGCATTTTTCTATTGTGATTTTGATCCATATTCCAATCTTATTTAGAAAAGAGGAATTTGTGATATTCACCTTTCAGGATCAAAATCAAATAGACCTTGCTCTTCTTGATTTAATCTAAAATCAATTAAACATAGAACCATTCTTTATGTGAGTATTGGACATTGAACGACATATCATTCATCTACTCCGATTGGTTCTACTGGGCAACTTCAAAAGGAGATCCAGGTATTTTACTTTGTAATTTACTTTCTCTGGTTTTGTTTGAGATTTGCCGAAAAATCTCATTGTTTTGGTTATCGAGGAGAGCTGAAAACTCAGTTATGGGGTTTTTAGATTGTGTAAGCCCAAGATAAAAAGACATAATTGTGAAGGTTTTGGGTGAACCTGTGAAAACCTATTTTGATAGTGCATGCTAATATCCCCATGTGTGAGGATATTAGGAGTGAAGTAGCATTCTGTGTGTTTTTGGCTAATAGTTGGTGAACACACAGTGAACCACTATACATCGTTGTGTTGTGGATGTGCTTGATTTCTTTATTCATTTATTCCTTGATGTTGTGAATTGCTTTTGTGGATGAATGTTATAATTTTCATTTCAAGCAAGTGTGGTTGAATGGTGTAATAACTTAGGATTTATTTCTTTAAGTTATTCTTGATTTATTTTCCATATCATTTTTGTTTTCTAGATCGTTCTAGAAATAAGGTTGTCCTACCATAAGCCATTGGTTTTTGGTGTAAGGTTGTCCTTAGAACTGATTTAGTATCATTCTCATATTTCATATGTTTTGAGAGTGTTATTATTTCAGCATTGTTATTTATATCTTTTATTATTCCACTGTTTTAAGTTTTATTTGGCATTGCCCTATTCACCCCCCTCTAGGGCATATAGCTAGGCCCTTTCAATATTTAACCTGGTAACATGTTCACACTCTGGAGACTTACAATAGTTTATATATATTTTATATATCTATCACAGTCTTCCACTTCCATAATTTAACTGTCTCTGGAGTATGATATGTTGTTTTGGCTTAACCCCATACATCGTTAATGTACTAATATGAACAACATTCAATCATCATTCTTTATGTTGCATAAGTGATGCGTTGGAACTCGGGAGTTAAGTTTATGCTCGACCCTCGATTTTCAGGGGGTTACATCAAATCATTCCACAAATCAGGTAATACCCTTCTAACATGTCAAGAGTCCATTCTCTTTTGGATATTTGTCAGATTTTTGTCATTCATCCTAAATCGTTCAAGATTCCATCTGTCCATATGGGAAAGGACAAAGGAGTAGCATCCGGCCCTGGGGAATCTTCAATAGCCACCCGACATAAGGTACTCACCTCGAGAGGTAGGGTGAGGACCGTGGAAAGTGGGATCCCCACACGGCAAAGAACAACACAGACTCCACATGGTGGGTCCCAAACTGAACCTCCGATACTACCTCCTCCAACTGGAGCAAGTTCATGACCACCCAAATACATGGGTAAGAAGCTTATTCAAGAGAAAAGGGTAGATAGGGAGTGTCTCAAACCATATAAATTGAAACCCATGTTTGCCGCAATAGATTGGTTACCCGTTCTGAACTTTGGTGGGCCATGCCAACTTGAGAGAACACGCAACTTCCTTGTTGCGTGCCATTCACTGGTGGCTGACCCTCCTTTGTCTATGGTATCTTTGGGTGGTGATGATGTGCTTATCACGCCAGCTACAATAGCTGAAACTACCAGACTCAACATGGTCCCGGAAGGTATCCCAGAGATGGATCTTGATAACATGGACATTCGATCCAGGGTCACTAAGTATCTCTGCAATGGTAAGGACATCCCCTGGCATCAAGGGGATGTGTTAAAATCTAGGTATATAGATCCCAGATTTCGGATTCTGCATGGTATCTTGACTACTAACATCTATCTTAAAAGTACCAACCGGTCCGATCTCACCGGCTTCATGACCATAATCGTATACTCAGTTGCCAGAGGGTCAAAGATCTGCCTTCCAACTCTGGTTGTTTCTCAATTGGTAAGCACCATCCACACATCCAGGGACCTCCATCTGCCTTACCCATGGATTATCAGCATGATATGCAACAAAATCGGGTTCCCATCGACTACTGATCCGGTATTCTCGTTCTAAGTTTTCAATAAAAGAAATGTCCGGAAAATGGATTTGGAGTTTCATGAGTACAAGGAGAACCCCGAGGAAGAAATCCAGGTGGAAGAAGTTGAAGGAGAAGGTGGTGATCCCATGGAAGGGACTACGACGGCTGAAGAGGCACCTCCTGGACCCGATCCAGTGCCGCCCACGTCGACAGCCGGGTATGGCAAAATGTTCAAGCTGGACAGGATTGGAGCAATTCAGAAGGACATCCACTCAGTTAAAGAAAGGCTAACAGTCCTAAAAAGGATGGTTCAAGGAGTGCAGAGCACGGTACAACAGCTGGCCGATTTGATGACGTGTCGATGGGATGACACTGCACCATCACACTCCACCCCATGATGATCGTCACTGCACACTATCACATACACTCCACTCATATTTCTGCGTACGAATATTAGTATCTTTTGGAATATTCTACGTCTGTATGAGTGAATGTGATAGCTAACCACTCTAGGGATTCTGACGTTTTTTTTATGTCCATGGAAGGATTTGTTGTCTTTTGTGTTTGGTTTGATTGGGATAATTTTTAGGTCTACTGCTGTCTGTGGCAGTATATGGTTGGATATTTTGGTTTCCTTTTGAATATGGCCGAATAGAATTCATATCTTTAATGCCATGATTATATCTTGAGTTCCCTTGGTTTATCAAGTTTCTGTTATGGATTGCATGTGATTAAAAACTGCTATATAATTACTCTAAAATGCATCCATAGGTTCTGAAATAGATGCTTGCTTAAATAGCATTAACTGTTATACATCAATTGATCAGCTTCTACCTGATTGGTTCTCCCTAGTATTTCAAGCTTTAGTCAATATCACCCGAGATATCTTTGTCAATGACTGATAAAAAGGGGGAGAACATTTACAAACACCCCGAATGAAAATTGTGTATCTATTGATGTTGTTGTAGGTGTTAGGGGGAGCAGCCGCAACAAGCAAGGGGGAGTTGGAATTTACAAGTCAGGGGGAGCAGCTACTGGTTGTGTACATGGGGTAGAAATTGTAAAATTGTGTAAAAGAATGTACACACAATTTACGGTGTGTTTGTCTAGAGAGTTCTAGGGTGTTTTGGGGATTTTGTCACGTAATTGATAAAGGGGGAGATTGAAAGTGCCCTGGTTTATCAAGTTATGTGAGTGTTGAGTCAGATTGTCTACAGAGCCTGATAGGAAGATCAATCCAAGCGTCTGCTTCAACTGGATGTGTGTATGCTCGCCACAGGTAAACCTAAAGCCTCACATCCCATATCCCAAAACACCAGGTGAATAAAACACTTAAAAAGAAGATCGAAATCATAGGGTTTTAAGGTGAGAAAACTTTTTTCAAAATAGGAAAATCTCTAAATTTTTCTCACCTTGTTGATCTTATCGGAACACCCTCGATATGATCGACCTGCTCTGTCGATGTCCTCGATACCTTAACGATATTATCGATGTGAGGACCAAAAGTGTCCAGCAACTAAATATTCATCTGGACGGATTTATCGATGTATCGATACACCTGTCGATATCATCGATATAAGAACTAAAAATGTCCATCAACTTCACAACATATCTGGATGAATTATCGATGTATCGATACACCTATCGATAGCATCGATATTCAAATCTCGAGTCCATAAAAAATGGCTAGATAAGATTGACGGGCAGATTTTCGGTGCCGCTATTTTTTTAATGAAAATCCCAAATTCCTTCGATATATCAATGCTCTTCCGATATGATCTAAAATCAAATATCGATAACATTAGAAGACCGTCGATGATATTGATCGTGGGAGCGCATTTCTTACAGCAGATATTTCAGGCTGTTTTTAACTATGATCGAGGGCCCTTTGATAGAATCGATATTCAAATATCAATGATATCGGCACCAGGTCGATTGCATCGAACAAGGTCATAAATCGTCCAGCAAGATTAAGGAAAAATCCCCTGGATTTATCGATGCCTCGACTCTGATCTCGATATCATCGACATTCAAATTCCGATGATCTTGATGGTTCCCCGATCATTCATGAAAACTTGAAATATTTCAAAGTCAAGTCTCTCTCATTTTTCAAGTGTCGATGGATCGAACCTGTCATCGATGGAATCGGAGTTCAAAATCCAATGACATTGACAATTGTTTCCATTCATCGACCAAGTGGCAAAAAGTTTCAAAAGCGTATGACATTGAGTTCGAGTCATCGAGCAGACCATCGATGCTATCGAGAGTATACGCTCGATGATATCGAACTCTATCATAAATGTGACCATTTTATATCCATTAAAAATTTTTGCCTATATATAGAGGACTTGTCTTTTATTGCTGTGAGAGAAAGTAGAGAGAGCTTTTGAGTGTTTCAACTTATATCTTATATCCAAGCCTTTTCTCTCTAGGGAGTTCATCCTCCAATCCACCCTCATCATTGACATTCAATAGAGTGGATTGGGGAATGAACTTCTACATTCAAGGATCCTCCAGCTACTACCTTAATGGAAAATCATTAAGCTGGGATGCCTTGAATGCATAAGATTGGAATCGCTCTATCTTCCTGATAGGAAAATATTTTGAGAGTAGGATTCCATCTTCACCTTGACCCAACCCGAAGCCGACTATTGGTATATCATTTTGTGTTATGGATCAAGGGAGCAGAAGACTCTTCGTCAACAAGGAGGAGGAGATCTTCGACATTGTACTAAACGGGACTCATCAGCTTATCTGTAAGTATCCAGAGTCCAAGAGGACACTTGTGATCATTCCTTTCTATGATTGGGTCTTAAGTGGTTCTCACCCTTTGAAGTCCTCAAGGAGGCCTCCGGTGGGAGTGTATATAATGGGTGCACTATGTGGACCCTTACTCTATGGAGAGCATAAACATCTGGTTAGGAGTGAACCAGTAAAACTCAGGGGTTTAGGTGAACTGGGTAAAACCTTAGGGTTCGAGGTTAACCGTGTAGAAACTTCCAGTAGAGTCTTATGGAAGATCCTTGGCCAGTGTGCCTAAAAGTAGGTGCGTTGTGTTGACCCTTGCTCGTGAGAGCATAAACAGTCAGCCTCAATGTAAGTTGTAAAGGTTTAAGGTGAACCTGATTTAAAACCTTAGGTTAGAGGTGAACCATTGTGAAACCTCCTTATTGAAATCCGGTACACTCAAGGGTTGAGTGCGGTAACCGGGAGTAGAGTAGACTCATCATCGAACCACTATAAAAATGACTGTGTTTGAAATTGTTATTTTATGATTGTGTGATTTGCTTTAATACTTCCATATCTGAACATTTGATCACACCACACACACCTACACAATGATATCCATCATAAGATTGGATTCGCTCTATCTTCCTGATAGGAAAATATTTTAAGAGTAGGATTCCATCTTCACCTTGACCCAACTCGAAGCCGACTATTGGTATATCATTTTGTGTTGTGGATCAAGGGAGCAAAAGACTCTTCGTCAACAAGGAGGAGGAGATCTTCGACATTGTACTAAACGGGACTCATCAGCTTATCTGTTAGTATCCAGAGTCCAAGAGGACACTTGTGATCATTCCTTTCTATGATTAGGTCTTAAGTGGTTCTCACCCTTTGAAGTCCTCAAGGAGGCCTCCAGCGAGAGTGTACGTAGTGGGTGCATTATGTAGACCCTTGCTCTATGGAGAGCATAAACATCTGGTTAGGAGTGAACCAGTAAAACTCTGGATTTTAGGTGAACCGGGTAAAACCTTAGGGTTTGAGGTCAACCGTGTAGAAACCTCCAGTAGGATCTTATAGAAGATCCTTGGCCAGTGTGCCTAAAAGTGGGTGCGTTGTGTTGACCCTTATTCATGAGATCATAAACGGTCTGCCTCAGTGTAGGTTGTAAAGGTTGAAGGTGAAGCTGATTTAAAACCTTAGGTTAAAGGTGAACCATTGTGAAGCCTCCTTATTGAAATCCAATACACTCAAGGGTTGCATGCGGTTACCGGGAGTGGAGTAGACTCATCCTCGAACCATTATAAAAATGACTGTGTTTGAGATTGTTATTCTTATGATTGTGTGATTTGCTTTAATACTTCCTTATCTGAACATTTGATCACACCACACACACCTACACAATCATATCCATCATAAGCTAGCTTGCATACTACTTATCTCTAAAATAGTTTGTGATTGGATCCTCTACCAGGCTTGGAAGCCAGTAGAGTTACATTTGAGTAATCCTGATAACTGCATGATCACAGGATTAGTGAAGTAGGATTTTTAAATAAATCATAAAAACTTTAAAAAGTCCTATTCACCCCCCTCTTAGACATATTGGCATATTCCTTCTTCAACTAGTGCGGTCTTTACCGTCATTTCACTGTCTGACCATCGGTCTGTGGGTGGAACACGGTACTGAACTTCAGTTTCATTGCCATTGCTTCTTAGATTCAAGTCTAGAAAACAAACGTGAATCGTGTGTCTCGGTTCGGCACAATCTCCATAGGAACTCCATGTAGTTGTACTATCTCTTTGATGTTTATCTTGGCTAGATCATTTGCCGAATTAGAAACTCTAATCAAAAGGAAATGAGCTGATTTCGTCAATCGGTCCACAATCACCCAAATGGAGTGTAACGACTCGTAAATTTCCGTACAAAGACCCGAGTACCACCTCGACTAGAAATCACTTAGGATTAAATCCTGTAGAAATTTGACAAAGTTAACTAAGTGCTAAACTAGATTAGCCATGAAATCCATTTGAATCACTTTAAATACGATCTGTAAGACCCAAAACTTGTAGAATCATTGATGCTAGATTACCCTAAAATCTAGGATCAAACTCATTACCCGACTGCTCATGGGAGCACATTGAAACTCTGTATCAGGTCTAGACCGCACATCGGGAGTCCGAATAATATGAAGTTAAGGAGTTGGGACCACCTCGCTGGGCTTGACAACGATCTCGGAAATCAAATCCAGACAGTGTCCCACGGCTGTTCGCTTAAATCCGGAGCGAGGAGAGTGAAAACCCTTATTTTTCTTTACAAATAAATATCTCAAATAGTAATCTGAGACTTGTTACTTGCGGACATTTTGTAAGCAACCAGACCGTCAAAATCTGACCCAAATACACCCTCGGATCAGGAAAATTTTCATAAACATATCCATGTACTTGGAATTTCAAATTGAGATTTGCTGACCATTGAACTGAAACTGGTCTGCCACGCATGATCTGGGAATCCGATTGAAACGAAAACTTAACTCCACCTAGATCCAAGGTTGGTGAGCTTAAGTCCGACCTTTGGCTCAAGAAGGCCAGCCAGAAGTCCTCCGTTGAGCTGGAAAAGGCTCGCTTTGGTTATAACCTAAGTTTACCTTGACCACAAGTCTATTTTAGAGTGTTTTTATGCTATATAAAGACCTTAGAACCCTCTCTCTTACAGCCATACAAATTTGAGAAAAACCCTAGAGAGAGAAGTGAGAAAAGAGAGAAAAAGAGTGAGAGTTGTGGGAGATCCTTCCTACCCTTTTCCTTGCCGTTCTACAGGCCCATTCTTGTTACTTTTCCAGCGATTCCGACTTCGTCTCTAGGTAAGAAACCCTAACCCTAATATGTTTTGGGGTGTGAAGGTTGTAGGTTATGAAATAGCTAACCTATTTCATTCTTTAGGCTACCAAACTGCCGAATACGGAAGCTTAGCAAACCTAGCTGATTCGTTACGATTCTAAGACGAAAGGTGAGGACTTTAGGTGTATAGGTTATGGTTTTCAATGCTTTCAATTTCAGATAATGATAGATTAATGATCTGCATGCAATTGCACATGTACAAAGTGTTGTCTATTTTCCGTTTCGATTAGAGATGAAGAATATGGAATTTTACATACTCTAGGTATTTGTAGAAAGTACCATATACGTATAAATTTTGGAAATGTGTTTGCCATGATTATTTGTTATATGAATATATTATATATGAATAAAATACTTGCTTGGAGAAAGGACATGCCCTAATACATGTTTTACTAATATACACTATGTATGTTGTAATAGCGTATTCTAAGTGTTTGTGAAAATGCTTGTGAGAGTAAGTGCTTTGATGATGGTGCCTTAGGTAGGTGTTGAGATCGGATTCTCAACTACCTTAGAGACGTGTATGATTTCCTCCATGTTGGTTGTTTAATGTAACCACCTACTTATGAAATATATGTACTTATATTTCCTATTTATATGGTGCTTTATAACATGCTTTATGACATGCTTGTTAATTTGCTTGAATTACTTTGTTTATTATGCTTTCCTCCACATGCTCTAAATAAGGATTGATTGAGTTTGGAACTATATTTATAGTCCAGACAATCGGTACCAGATTTGAGATTGTGGTTGAGATTCATTTCGCCACGTAGGATGTGTTTGAAGAACCCGAGTCGTACTTCAGTTGGCGACAGTGGTTAGGTCACGCAAAGGGCTTATGCCTTCATGTCATTCAGTTGATTGTGCGCTCGTGCTAGTCAGACTCGTCAAGTAACCCGATATGTCTAATGTATGTTCACCATGTTTGGACGCTACTGCTTGAACCTAGGGTACCAAACTTACCAGTGGAATCCTGTTAACCATGGTACCTCGATCCGCTAAGACTCATGAGCCGGGCATGGTGGTATGGGACACCGTGGTTGAGCTGTCGGCCTACGCTGGGGCCACGTGACTCCCCATAGTGACCAGTGAGCAACATTGACTCGTGAGCCGAATACGGTGGTATGGGACACTGTATTCGAGCTGTCGACCTACACTGATTGGTGACGAGCCCTTTGTAGTGACCGTGAGTATACTCTGAATTTGCGGTGAGGCGACGAGTTTTGCCGCGGTGTATAGAGTATGAACTAGGCCTGTATCAATTTAGTGATGAACCGTTAAAAAGGTGATAGGGGAGTGGTGTAACGAATGCATGTAACAGCCCTGGCAGCCTTTGTAGTGCCCTAGAACCACACTGTCGTATGAGATTATATAGGTTTGACGACCCTAAAATGGATCATGTTTGGGAATGATACAAGGGAGGTACCTTAGTTTCCCAATCCTGCTGTTTGAAAGGACTAATAACTACTCGGTAATCATGCTCATCATCGCACTGCATATGCCTGGTAGATGTGCAGCACTGAGGGATGAACGCATATCACGAACGTAAGATGATGTTACATGAGGGTGGTTTGGCAAGGGCATTCATCATGTCATTTCATTCTTTCATTAAATAAGAGTAGTTAAGATTGTTTGATTGTACTGCTTTATCATTACTGCTTGATTGAATTGATAACATGTTAACCTATGCTTTATTGTTCCACTGAGTTAGCTACTCACTCCCACGTTATTGGACGGTGTTGTACACACCAACCAGACTCTGTCTCAGGTGTAGATGATACGTCGATTCAGGAGGCTGAGCCAGACTATGATGAGGACCAGGATGAGTTCTCATACATGCAGTACTTAGACGGCTTTGCTTAGGCTGACTGGATCGCAGGGATTTCAGGATTTATCTTTTTAGTTGTATTTTGACCTTTTGATTCAGAAACAATATATGTATATGGTTACTCAGTTAGTGTTCATACTCTGGAGATTGAGATGGTTTTGTTTCTTTACCTATCTTATATATACAGTTTCAGTCTTCCGCTTGCCTTTATACAATTGATCTGGAGTATGAATTACTGTTTTGGTATAATCTCACTCATGTTCATTGCACTGACACAGATAACATTCAATCATCATCATCTATGTTACATAAGTGATGTTCTGGAACTCGAGAGTTGAGTTGCTACTTGACCCTCGAATTTCAGGGTGTTACATGGAGTCAAGCCCCTTTCTCGTCTTTAGTAACCTAGAAATGAAATCCGTGCATATGAAATCCCACTTCCACTTGGTTATGGGCATAGGCTGAAGTAAACCAAGGGGTCGGCGATGCTCGGCCTTGAACTGCTGGCACGTGAGATAAAGAGATACAAAATCTACTATCTAGGCCTTCAAGTTGTCCCACAAGTACGAACGCTTCATGTCTCGATACATCTTTATACTGCACGGATGCATCGCCATCTTTGAATTGTGTACGACTTCTCTCCTCAAGTCATGGAAATTCGGGACGAATAGGTGGTCATGATATTGCAAACCTCCATCTAAGCCAATCCTCCATTCGGATTCTTCACTGTCGCTTGTACGCTCTCACCTCTTCACCAACAGTTCATCTTCTTTCAGAGCTACAATAATTCGGTCATCGATAAGTGTTTGCACATGGAATTGTGCGACACTCTCGAATGGCTCCTCCACTGTCAGCTTCTGTTCGAAGTCTCGTACAAATTCCACCATATTTCACTCCTCTATCATCAGTGAGGCTACAAATACTATGGTCTTCTTACGGCTCAACGCATCCTCGACAAGGTTAGCCTTGTCAGGATGGTAGGAGACCTCAAACTTGAAGTCTTTCAAAGTCTCCATCCATCGGCGTTCCCTCATATTCAGGTCCTTCTGAGTAAAGATATACTTGAAACTTTTATGGTCGCAAAAGAGCTCGAAGTCTTCTCTGTAGAGGTAATGTCTCCAAAGCTTTAATGAGAAAATGACTGCCTCCAACTCCAAGTCGTAAGTGGGGTAATTCCCTTCATGTTTCCTCAACTGTCGTGATGCATAGGCGATCACTCAATCCTTCTGCATAAGTACACAACCCAAACCAACTCGAGAAGTGTCGGTGTATATAATATATTTGACCCCTTGCTTTGGTAGTACTAGTATGGGTGCGGACGTCAGCTTGTCCTTTTGTTCCTGAAAGGCTGCTTCTGCTCTCTCATTCCACATAAACTTAAGATCTTTACAAGTGAACAGAGACAACAGTCGGGCTATCTTGGAGAAGTCCTTAATGAATAGGCGGTAATAGCCGACAAGTCCGAGGAAACTCCTCATTTCTGTCACTTAACCGGGCTGCTCCCAGTCTTGTACTGCAATCACCTTGGAAAGGTTCACGGAGATTCCTTCCTTGGAAACCACGTGTCTCAGGAACTTGACTTATTCCTTCCAGAAGTCGCATTTTTGATATTGTGCAAGTAATTGATTCTGCATGAAAGTATCAAAGACTTCTCGCAGGTGTTCTTTGTGATTTTTCTAACTCTTGGAGCATATCAAGATGTCATCTATAAATACGATGACGAATCAGTACAGATACGACCGAAATACTCGGTTCATGAGATCCATGAATACGGCCGGTGCGTTTGTAAGTCCAAATGGCATTACGAGGAACTCATAGTGCCCGAAGCTAGTTTTAAAAGTTATTTTCTGCACGTCTTCATTCCTGACGCACAACTGATGATACTTGGACTAAAATTTTATCTTAGAGAAATACTATGCCCCCTTCAACTGGTCGAATAGGTCATCTATCCTGGGCAGAGGATATTTGTTCTTCACTGTGATGTGGCTTAGTCTGTGATAATCGATACACAACCGCAGTAATCCATCCTTTTTCTTTACAAACAACACAGGTACTCCCTAAGGAGATACACTCAGTCGTATGAACCCCAAATCTAACAAATCATCAATCTGTTTTCTCAATTCCTCCATTTCACACTCAGTCGTGCATGACACTAGGTCGATGATAAAGTTGATCTCGCGCTGAGGAGGTAGTCCAGGGATCGTTCTGAACACGTCCGTGAAATCTTGGACTACAAGCGTGTCCCCAAGTGTCGGACCATCTTCATTTTCCAATAAGGAAGCATAACAACGAACGCGGTAAAGACAACTGACCTGAACTGGGAAAGTGAAGGTCATATTTTCGGGCCCATGTGTTGTCACCAATCTGGTTTAACAGTCGATCTTAGCCTTCATTTCGGTGAGTCAATCCATGCCGAGGATGATGTCATAATGATATACCGTGGAGTCAATCAGGTCAATGCACACCGCCCTGCTTCCTAAGTCTATCAAGTAATTCTTACAAAGCTTAGTGGTGTCAGTAAAAGTTCCTGCTATTGCGATGACTCTCACCCCAACCATAGGGGTAGTGCTCAGGCCTAATCGCTTAGCTGTGGAGTATGTTATCATCGAAATAGTGGACCCAATGTCCACCAACAGAAACACTGGTGTACCTTGGATATAGGCAGTGACTTCAAAGGCTAATAGTACTACAGTTGTTGACTCAGATGCTTTAGCTTCAAGTGCATGTATATGAGTTTGTCATGGACGATTTGCTTGCACTACCATAGGTCGTTGAGGTGGCCTATTTTGAGGTACGGGTGGTCCGTAAATGGTTGTGCCAGTGGTGCAGATCGTAAAGATGTAGCCGATATAACTTGTGGTGGTTGGCGGTTGATCTTCTAAGGCGGTGTAAAGCCGTTGTCCCTCATGTTGGTAAAACAAAAGGACTCTTGTAACATCCCAAAAATTGGGGGTCGAGTAGTAACTCAACTCCCGAGTTCCAGAACATCACTTATGCAACAAAATGAATGATGATTGAATGTTGACTGTATTCGTGCATTGAACATGAGTAAGATTAAGCCAAAACAGCATATAATACTTCAGAGACAGTTAAATTGCAAGCGGAAGACTGTGATAAACATATAAAATTAAAAAAAAAAAAAAAAACTATGGTGAGTCTCCAGAGTGTGATAAAGTTACCAGGTTAAATAATTACAAGTACAATTCTAAAATTTACCAAATGTGAGGAAGTGTAATGTCTTCTATCTCAAGTACCATAGCCCCATCAATACATTACCAGGTCTTCATAAACCTGTCAGAGAGTTATATGTAGGAGAACTCCTCAACATCATAGTAGTGGTCCGGCTCTGCTTCATAAATATTGCCATCACCTGAAACTCAACAAATCTGGTTGGTGTGTACAAACACCGCCCCGTAATGTGGGAGTGAGTGATCAACTCAGTGGAACAGTAAAGCATAGGTTAACATGTTATCAATTCAGTCAAGCAGTAATGATAAAGCAGTAAAATCAAACACTCCTAACTACTCTTATTAATGCAAGTATGAATGCAATCATGATGTATGCCCTCACCACACCCTCCCTCGTGCGACACCATCTTACATTAGAGGCATGCTTTCATCCCTCAGTGCTCCACATCTTTCAGGCACATGCAATGCATGATGAGCATGATTACCGAGTTTTTATTAGTCCATTTCAAACAGCAGGATTGGAAAACTAAGGTACCTCCCTTGTATTATTCCCAAACATGATCCATTCTAGGGTCGTCAGTCCTAGTTAATCTTAGACGATGGTGTATTTTCTAGGTCACTGCAAAGGCTGCTAGGGCTGTTACGTACAAAGGTTACACCACTCCCCCATCACCTCTTAAACGATTCATCACTATTTAGAAACAGGCCTAGTCCATACTCTCTACACTACGGCAAAACTCATTGCCTCACCGCAAATTTAGAGTATGCTCGAGGTCACTCCACTAACGTCCTACCAACTGGAAGTCTATTTTCGAAGCCAGACCAGTCCACTTATTGACAATGGGACTCGGATGCAACCTGACTGGGGACCACGGCCAGGCTACGCCAGTGTAGGCCGACAGCTCGAATATAGTGTCCCATACCACCATGATCGGCTCACGAGTTTGGTTGCTCAATGGTCACTACGGGGAGGCACATGGCCCCGGCGTAGGCCGATAGATCGACCATGGTGTCCCATACCACCATGCCCGACTCATGAGTCTTAGCGGATCAAGGTACCATGGTTAACGGGATTTCACTGGTAAGTTTGGTACCCTAGGTTCAAGCAGTAGCATCCAAATATGGTGAACATACACTAGACATATCGGGTTACTTGACGAGCCTGACTAGCTCAAGCGCACAACAAGTTGAACGATATGAGGCAAAAATGCACTTCGTGTGGCCAACCACTATCGCCGACCGAAGTACGACTCGGGTTCGTCGAATACATCACACGTGGCAAATGAATCTCAGCCATGAATTCAATCCCGTTACCGATTGTCTGGACTATAATCATAGCCCCAATCACATTCAATTACAGATAGTTAAAGCAGTAATGGCTCAAGATTCAAATCATAAAATCAAAGTATGATATTATCTGTTTAGGGCTACCAGGGCTGTTGCATGGAATCGTTACACCGCTCCCCCATCACCCTTGACGGATCATACAACATAAACATGAATTTAAACATACGCATTACATAAATAAAATCATACAAGCAGTTGAGCATGTTAACAAGCATATCATACAGCATATTATAAAGCATGTTATAAAGCATGCTATAAAGCACTACATAAATAGGAATACAAACACATATATTAAACAAGTAAGCGGTTTAAGTAAACAACCTCATGGAGGAAATCATACATGTCTCTAAGGTAGTTGAGAATCCCATCTCAACACCCTCCTAAGGCATCAACATCCAAACACTTATTCACACAAGCATTTTCACAAACACTTAACATACACTATTTCAACATACTTAGTGTATGTTAACAAACATGTATTAGGGCGAGTCCTTTCGCCAAGAATATATTTTACGCATATATAGTATATTTATACAACAAATAATCATGGCAAACACATCTTTAAAATATATACGTATACGGTACTTTCTACAATACAGTATTTCTACATACATAGTGTATATTAGCAAAACATGCATTAGGGTGAATCCTTTCGCCAAATAAGTATTTTATCCATATATCATACATTCATACAACAAATAATCATGTCAAACACATTTCCAAAAAATATATGTATATGGTATTTTCTACGAATACCGAGAATATGTAAAATTCCATATTCTACAACTTTAATCGAAACAGAAAATGGAAAGCACTTTGTACATGTGTAATTGTATGCAGATCATGAATCTATCATTATCTGACATTGAAAGCGTTGAAAACCATAACCTATACACCTAAAGTCCGCACCTTTTATCGTAGAATCGAAACAGAGTCGATAGGTTTGTTAAGCTTCCGTATTCGGCAGTTTGGCAACCTATAGAATGAAATAGGTTAGCTATTTCATAACGTACAACCTATACAACCCCAAAACATATTAGGGTTAGGGTTTCTTACCTAGAAACGGAGCTAGAATCGCCGGGAAAGCAATGAGAATGGAGTGGTTGAACATGTATAGCAACATCTCCCACACTTTCTCTCTCTTTTCTCTCTCTCTCTCCTAGGTTTTCTCCCAAATTCATATGGTTATAATGAGAGAGGGTTTAAGGTCCTTATATAGTCTAAAATCTCACCAAAACAGACCTGGGAACAAGGTATACTTGGGTTTTGTCCAAAGGGCATCTGTTTCAGCTCAACGGAGCATTTCCAGAGCCCCCCCTTGAGCCAAAAGTCGGACTTAAGCTCACCGACACTGGATCTACATTTAGTTAAGTTTCCATTTTAGTCGGATTCCCAGATCACGTGTGGCAGACCAGTTTCAGTTTGACGGTCAGTGGGTCTCGATCAGAGATTCCGAGAACATGTAAATGTTTATGAAATTTTTCCTGATCTGAGGGTGTATTTGGGTCAGATTCTGACGGTCTAGTTGCTTAATACTAATCTGCAAGCGACGAGTCTTAGATTACTATTCAAGATATTTATTTTGTAAAGAAACAAGTGTTCTCACACTCCCTCGCTCCGGACTCAAGCAACCAGCAGTGGGACATTGGCTGGATTTGATTTCCAAAATGGTTGTCAAGCCCAGCGAGGCGGTCCTAAGTCCTTAACTTCGTATTATTCGGACTCCCGATGTGTGGTCCAGACCTGATACGGAGTTTCGGGATGCTCCCGAGAGCAGCCGGGTAATGAGATTGATCCTAGATTTTAGGGTAACCTAGCGTCAATGATTCTACAAGTTTTGGGTCTTGCAGATCATATTTAAAGCGATTCTAGCGAATTTCGTAGCTAATCTAGTTTTGCACTTAGTTACTTTGTCTCATTTCTAAAGGATTTAATCCTAAGTGATTTCCGTTTGAGGTGGTACTTAGTCCTTTGTAGTTTGTAAATAGAGTGATCCAAGTTGTACTACTTAGCTAGTTTAAGATAGTGTCTAGGGTGAAAGTGCTTAGAAAAAATTGAAAGATCAAGGTGGTGAAGGGTGGGATTTGTGAAGGAAATGGGTTCAAAAGCAGTTTTAGACTTTGGGATTGAGTTCTGACAAGTTAATAAGGTGTCAGGAGCGATCCATTTCCTAGGGACGTCTAATTCCAGGTTGGGAAAAATCCGGGCTGTTATAACTTTGTATGGCCCGCCTTGTTACAATAGATGCACCAAAGATCAGATTGCCTCTGCTGGACTAGCGGAGCCAGTAGTCTGGGAGACGAAATTGCATGCGGCCTCTTGCCGACAAATCGTCGGTTAGGTATTTCAGGCTGAGCCCTCGGGCCCATTAGCATACATGTCCTAGACACTCTCTCACCATCCTACTCAGCTCGCAGGGACATGTTCACTAGCTCAGCATAGTTGGGAATGCTAGCAAAACACATTTTAGTGCGGATATCAGGCCGCAGACCCTCTGAAAATCACCACATTCTCATTAGCTCATTCACTAGGATCAATGGAGCATATCTAGCTAGCTCCATGAAGCGGTTCTCGTATTCAGCTACGATCATCCCCCTTATCAAAGGCGGAGGAATTCGCCCTCTTTTTCATTATGATAAGTGAGGGGGAAGTACTTTTCATAGAAATGAGTTTCGAACACGTCCTACGTCCACATATAGCCTGTGGGAATGGTTCACAGGATGATATCCCACCAAAGACTAGCCTTCTTCTCGAACAAATAATAACAAACTCCACTTACTCTGCTTCAGTACAATGCAACAGCCTCAACATCTTGGATATGTAATCCAACCAGTACTCACCTCCTCGGGTCTATGAGTAGCCACAAAAGTGCTCAAATAAGTCACTTGTAGTCATGGTTCTAGCAGGCTACACAGGTGATATAGGCGAGACCACATTCATGTTTTGGGCAATGGCCCCCGCTATCGTGGCCGAGACTTGTTGTTGTTGCTGCATTAGGAATATCATTTGCTCCAACCTATCAAGAGGGGAAGCCGCCTGAGACACGTGTGGCGTCGACGAAGATGCACGGTTCTGTCCTAGAACCGGTGGTGCATTTGGTGTTGGCCCATTTGTAGGGTCAGTGACCATTTGTGAATCCGGCATTGTGTCTCTACTCAAACCCAAATTAGGGTCCGTTTGGCTGCCACTCGGGTGAGAGGCCCCATCATTCATTCTGCCAAGCAAGTAACGTGCCATTTTCTGAGTAGTCTTTGGTTGCATTCCCTATATACAACATAGGGTGCAACATAAGATTGGGATAACATCATTCACTCAAAACATTCTCCACATTTCTAAGCAAAGGAACTTCATGCATTTCGTTTAACTAAAATTTGTCACAATACACATAATGTAGCATTACCTGAATTATGACAGAGAATGCATGTAAGCTAATTTAATAAAAAGCTTTAACACTGACTATCCTAACATCCAACTAAGCCTACTAAGGCTAATATAAAGAAAACAAGAAACAACTAAAATGCATAACTAATCCTCCAACTCTGGCTAAGGTGGAGGCGCCCCTTTATCCTGCATATAGCACAAAATGGCTTTCAGGGTGGAGACATCTTCTTGAACTTTTGCTTCAAGTAGGCATGGTTCTCCTCAATCTTCTTCTTTAGGTGGGCCTGGTTTTCTTCAATCTTAGCCATGCGGGCTTTTAAGGCCGGCCGGTCATGGTTATCCTCATGTGTAGCAGTAAGAGGTACTCCATCAGAGTCTTAGGCCTCCTGCTCCTCTTCCTCCTTGCCTTCCTCTTCTTCATTCCCTTCCTCTTCTTCACTACTTTCCTCTCCTTCATTTACTTCATCTTCTTCACTTCCTTCTTATTCTTCGGTCTCTTCTTCTATCTCATCCCCGTACTCATCAAGCCTCGCTTGGCGTTGCCTGGGGCCTATTCTCATATTATCGAGTGTAGTTCCACTGACAAAATGTATTGGGGCATGGTCCTTTATATGACATTTGAAACCGAAATTTTGGGTGATCTTGCAAATGAGTCGGCCGAAAGGGAGTGAGGTGTCTTCCCTAGTAGATCATTCAGTGCTGATTATTTGAGTCAAGGCGAGAGTAGGCAAACACAACTTATCTCCCTATCCAGCTCTGTACAAGAAATCCATCATGAATCAAGTACACTCTGTGCGGTTGCTCCACCTAGGATACATGTTGTATGTGCAGATATGGTGAAGTAGGCAAAAATCTGCTGTCATCTTAGTCGAACCGAGGCTATTTCCTCGCCTCCACTGCTCAAGTTGGCCCCAAAGGAAACGTGTACAGCAATTTCTCTCCCGTTCACTAGCAAGATTTGTCTCACTTGCCTGTACAACTCCACGTTCAATTCCCATGATACGTTCCATTACATCCACATCGACCTTGGCGTGAGATCTTCCCAACGGTATGATAAATTGAAGAGGCACAAGAGTTAGGTCCCGTATGTGAGCATAGAAGGCTCGCACGGAGCCTTCACTCGCATGAGTGTTTCCCTCAAATATGGGACCCCACCCATTCTTCAGGAAGAGATCGATCACAAGATATAATCTAAATAATTTCTCGTCAACATGTACTTCGAACACAACTTTGTGGTTACGGAACTTACCAAGTTCGGCGCCCGCCAGTAGAGACCTTTCTAACAGAATTTGAGGGTTGAGATCTTGTTTCGACCTTCGCTCAGCTCTTGCACTAGTTTCGGCATCAGTCCTCTTCCTAGAATGGCTTGGATGGCTAGGCCCAACCTCATCTGGGGCTGCTCTTTTCTTTCCCGTAAGGGAAAGGAGTGTTGAGATAGGGAAAATGGCGATGACGAGCTCAAAGAGAGCCATGGACATGGAAAGGCTTTGAGATTGGAGTGGGTTTGAGGATTTGGAAGTTATGAGACACAAAAAAGGGTTTTTGTGCTCAAATAGATGAGAATAATGGAGATGGAGAGATGAAAAAGGTAGTTTTTTTTGGGAGTGGTGGTGGATGGGTGTAAGTTGTGGAAGAAATGAAAGGTTTGAGTGCATGGGAAAGGAAATTTGAGAGGGAAAGGAGTTTTTAGATGGTTTGGGGGTGTTGGAGGGTTAGAAGTGGGGTGAAATGAGTAAAGAGGCAAGGAGAGGGGTTAAGTTGGTGGTCCCACACGTGGGAGGGCCCCACATGGTCGATTGGTCAGCAGTGCGCCGCAACTGCCGCGCTGGCGCCACGCCCCTCTGTGGAGGTCCATGGCTTGGCCCGGGCGGTGATACCGCACCCCTTTAGGGTAGCTCAGGTGGCTCTACCCTAGGGTGGTGGCCACCCCCTCCCTAGTTGTCGTGGCTAAGCGTGGGACCCCTAGGCCCCATCGTACTTCGTGCTTTGGATCTTTATGCCCCCACAGTCCGTTATCTTAACTGCACGTGTACGTATTCGCACCTCTTGGCCTGTTTCGGGTTTTATGTTTATCGACTAGCGGTTCAAACCCATCGATTGACAACCTAAAAGTGATGGAGATCAATTCACATGATCTAGAACGAGTACGGGCTAAACTACCATAGTCAATCTCGCCTGTCGGTGAAACTTTGGGATCCTACTATCATTTCTAAATTCCATCGCTCCCTTCCTAAGTCAGAGTGCATCAGAGTGCATCGTGTTACCTATAACCCAGGTCTTGTTTAATCCAAATCATGCTCTGATACCAACTTGTAAGGCCCTAGATTTTGAGGGTAGAGCAAAACTCTACTCACTTATGCAACATGGATGATGATGTTCAGATTTCTTACATATTAATGAGTTAAACATGAGTGGGATTATACCAAAACGACATATCATACTTCAGATATAATTAAATTAAGCAAGCGGAAGTCTGAAGCATATATATTTAAATATATACGTGTTTCATAACCTCCGGACTATGATTATGTTATCGGGCTGAATATTTACATGTATTATGTTAAAATATACAAAATGTCAAAATGTAAAGTGTCCAACTAATCCACATGTCCCTATAATCCTGTCGAATCAGCACGAGGTCTACATAGACCCACCTAAGAGCTGCATGTAGGAGAATTCTTCCTCCTCGTCCATGAAGTCCGGCTTAGTTGCGTAGACTACATTGTCACCTACATCTAAACCATAGTCTGGTTGGTGTTTTAAAACAGTCCCAGGGTGGGAGTGAGTGATCAACTCAGGGGTACTATAAGGCAAAGGTCAACATGTTATCAAGTTAATCAAGCAGTAATGATAAAGCAATACAACAATTACTTCCTAACTACTCTTGTTAATGCAGGAATGGAGTGCAGTAATGATGCACACCCTCACATAAAGGTCCCTCACAAGGGACTTCGATAACCAAGTTCACGCATGACAACCTCCTTAAAGTGCACCTTCCTCGCCAAAGCACATCTAATGTGGTGCATGGTCGTATTAGCTAAGTACTTAATTAAGCGTATTCATACAGCAGGTTCGGGAAGCTAAGGTACCTCCCTTGATATCATTTACGATAGGCATGTTGTAAGGCATCACCCCTAATGAAAAGCAGTTGATAGGCAAATTCAAAAGTTTATACTCGTGATCACTACGGGAAGGCTCATCACCTCAGCGTAGGCCGACAGCTCGAACACGGTGTCCCATACCACCATGCCTATCTCACGAGTTTGGATTGCTCACAGGTCACTATGAGGAGGCTTGTCACCCTAGCGTAAGCCGACAGCTCGATCACGGTATCCCATACCACCATGCCCAGCTCACGAGTCTTAGTTGAACGGGGTACCATGGTTGAAACGGGCTTTTACATTAATAAGTGGTACCTTAAATTCAAGCAGAAATGTCCATACATGGTAAACACACAATAGGCTAATGGTTTATTTGGCAGGTTCGAATGGTATGAACACACGTTGACTTAATCGACATGGAGCGCATAAGCACCCCTTGTGGCCTAACCACTGTCGACAGTCGTTGTGCGACCCGGATTCATCGAGTTACCCAATGTGGCGAGACAAATTCGGCCACCCGAATGGAAATTATTACCAATCGCCTGGACTACATTGTAGTCCCAATCTTACTCATATTTAATAGGTAGACCATATTCAACAACCAAATTCAAATACATTCCTCATTTGAGCATTTCATCAAACACGTTGATCATACTGCCTAACACTTGCATTTTATTCATAAATCGCGTAGAGACAAATCAGATTACATGAAGGAAACTATACATATGCATAAGGTAATTGAGAATCATATATTAATACTTTTAATAAATACAAATCATCAACATTTTCTCATTCAGACAATTTATCAAACACATAGACTACACTTCACCAAATACATAGACTAGGTTAGTTACAACATGTATTTTGGCAATTCCTTACATAAAGATGTCAGCATGTCTATGACAACAATGAATCCTAGATTAATAGTTATGACAAACAAAAATCATGTTTACGTGTTCATTCAAACATTTCAACAAACACATAGGATGCATATTTGTTCAACATAGTTCATACATGTATAATACATCGAAACCGATGTGTCTAAGATGATATGGTAGCAATCAACTCAGACATAAATCATTATCTGACATTGAAAGCATTGAAAACTATAACCTAAACGTTTATAGTCTACACCTTTCGCCGGAATACTCAATTCGGACTCGATTTGAATTTTACGTTCCTGAAAATGGAACTATGGGTACCTAAACCATGAAATAGGTTAGCTAGTTTATTGATTTTCTAAATCAAGATTAGGGTTAGGTTTTCTTACCCAAATCATAGACGAAAATGATTGTGTAGCGAAGTAGGGAGGTGAATCAGTACGTGGAGTAGTGGGATAGAACCACTACAGCAATCTCCCAAACCTTCTCTTCTCTCCTTACTCTTTTCTCTTCTTTTCTCTCTTCTCTCCTAGGGTTAGAGAATTTTGTATGGACTAGAAATGGGGTGAAATAAGGGCTTTATATAGGCCCAGAAGTGATGCAAATGGCCCCATAGCCATGGTATACTTAGTTTGTATCCAAAGGGCGCCTATTTCGAGCAAACGGGACTCATCTAGAGGTCCACTACTCACGTCGTAGGGTAAGTCCCCTGACAATGGATGTAGGTCAGGATGTGATTTCTACGCGATTGGATAGGCTGATTAACCGTGAAGGACCCGTGTCAAATCAACTGTCATACTTACTCGATCGGGGCCACAAGGATCAGGATGTGTGCAGGGAAATTTCCTTTTCCCAAGGGTGAAATTTAGTCAGAAACTGATGGTTCGTAATCCTCAATTTAGTTCTTGAGCGAATGGCCCAATTCACTTAAGTTTGAATACATTTTCTAAAGGTATTCGCATTTCTCATACACTTTACTTAGGGCTCAAGTTGTGAGTTTCTGGACCCTATAGTTTCACGGTCATCGGACTTTCGACATGTGGTCCAGGTCCAATACGGGGTTTCAATGTATTCCCGAGAGCCACTGGCTCTCGGTATTTTTCCTAGGTCTTTATGTAGTGTTAAGTCAGTGGTATTAATGGTTTTGGGTTATGTGGAAATTGTGGTGCAAGCTAAATCCACCGATTATTTAGTTTAGTACTTAACTAAATTTTGCCTAAATTAAAATAGGATACGATCCTTAAGTATTTCTGCCTGAGGTGGTACTCGAGTCTTTGTACAGATTTTTCCGAGACATTACAATCTACCCCCCTTAAAGAAAAATTTTATCCCCGAAATTAGTACTTTCTCGTACTCCTCGAGGATCTGAGGGTAGTTCTTACAGACTTTGTCTTCCGTTTCCCATGTAGCCTCTTCCTCAGTGTGGTGTGTCCATAACACTTTCACGAGCGGGATAACTTTACTACGTAGCACTTATTCCTTCCTATCTAGAACACATGTAGGCCACAATACATAAGTAGCATCTTCACTTAGCTGCACTTATTCCCATTTGATAATATGGGTAGGGTCAGGAACATATTTCTTCAGCATCGATATGTGAAAAATGTTGTGCATGCCTGCGAGTGGTGTGGGTAAGGTGAGACAGTATGCCACCACACCCACTCGTCTAGAATCTGGAATAGGCCAATAAATCTCAGTATGAGTTTTCCCTTCTTGCCAAAATGAATGACTCCTTTCGTTGTAGAAACCTTAAAGAATACATGGTGTCCACCTTCAAATTCCAGCTATCGCTGTTTTGTATCGGCGTAACTCTTCTATCTACTCTGGGCTGCAAGAAGTCGACGTCTAATAATATCAATCTTCTATGAGGTCGCCTGAACCAAATCTGGGCCAACCAAACTCTTCTCCCCCGTCAGTGAAACTTTGGGATCATACGGTCATTTCTAAATTCCATCGACCCCTTCCTAAGTCAGATTGTGCCAGAGTGCATCATGTTACCTACAACCCGGGTCCAGTTTAATCCAAATCATACTCTGATACCAACTTGTAATGCCCTGGATTTCAAGGGTCGAGCAGAGCTCTACTCCTGAGATCCAGCACATCACTTATGCAACATGGATGATGATGTTCAGATTTCGTCCATATTAATGAGTTAAACATGAGTGGGATTATACCCAAAAAACATATCATACTCCAAATATAATTAAATTAAGCAAGTGGAAGTCTGAAGCATATATATTTAAATATGTACGTGTTTCATAACCTCCAGACTATGATTATGTTATCGAGCTGAATATTTACATGTATTATCTCAAAATATACAAAAGGTCAAAATGTAAAGTGTCCAACTAATCTACATGTCCATGTAATCTCGTAGAATCAGCACGAGGTCTACATAGACCCACTTGAGAGCTGCACGTAGGAGAATTCTTCCTCCTCATCCATGAAGTCTGGCTCTATTGCGTAGACTACATTGTCACCTAAATCAAAACCATAGTCTGGTTGGTGTTTTAAAACACCGTCCCAGGGTGGGAGTAAGTAATCAACTCAGTGGTATTATAAGGCAAAGGTTAACATGTTATCAAGTCAATCAAGCAGTAATAATAAAGCAATATAACAATCACTTCCTAACTACTCTTGTTAATGCACGAATGGAGTGCAGTAATGATGCATGCTATTGCACAAAGCTCCCTCACAAGCGACTCTGACAACCAAGTTCACGCATGACAACCTCCCTAAAGTGCACCTTCCTCGCCAAAGCACATGCAATGCGATGCATGGTCGTGTTAGCCAAGTACTTAATTAAGCTTATTCATACAGTAGGTTTGGGAAGCTAAGGTACCTCCTTTGATGTCATTAGCCTAAACGAATGATCCAACTAGGGTCATTAATCCTAGTTAACCACATACGATTGGCAAGTTGTAGGGCATCACCCCTAATGAAAAGCAGTCGATAGGCAAATTTAAAAGTTTATACTCGCGATCACTAAGGGAAGGATCATCACCTCAGTGTAGGCTGACAGTTCGAACACGGTATCTCATACCACCATGTCCGGCTCACGAGTTTGGGATACTCACTGGTCACTACGGGGAGGCTTGTCACCCCAGCGTAAGCCGACAGCTCGACCATGGTGTCCCATACCACCATGCCTGGCTCATGAGTCTTAGCGGATCGGGGTACCATGGTTGAAACGGGATTTAACGTTGGTAAGTGGTACCTTAAATTCAAGCAGAAATGTCCATACAAGGTAAACACACAATAGGCCAATCAGTTTGTTTGGCAAGTTCGATAGGTACGAGCACACATTGACTTAATTGACATGGAGCGCATAAGCATCCCTTGTGGCCTAATCACCGTCGATAGTCGTCGTGCGACCCAGATTCGTCGAGTTACCTAATGTGGCGAGACTAATTCGGCCACCCGAACGGAAATTGTTACCGATCGCTTGGACTACGTTGTAGTCCCAATCTTACTTAGATACAATAGGTAGACACATGTGATAATCATATCAGCATTCAACAACCAAATTCAAATACATTCCTCATTTGACCATTTCATCAAACATGTTGATCATTCTACCTAACACTTGCATTTTATCCATAAATCGTGTAGAGACAAATCAGATTACATGAAGGAAACTATACATATGCATAAGGTAATTGAGAATCCTATCTTAATACTTCTAATAAATACAAATCATCAACATTTTCTCATTCAGACAATTTATCAAACACTTAAACTACACTTCACCAAATACATAGACTAGGTTAGTTACAACATGTATTTTGGCAATTTATTACATGAAGAGGTCAACATGTATATGGCAACAATGAATCCTAGATTAATAGTTATGGCAAACGCAAATCATGTTTACATGTTCATTCAAACATTTCAAAAAACACATAGGATGCATATTTGTTCAACATAGTTCATACATGTATAATACATCGAAACCTATGTGTCTAAGACGATATGGTAGCAATCAAGTCAGACATAAATCATTAGCTGTCATTGAAAGCATTGAAAACCATAACCTATACGTTTATAGTTTGCACCTTTCGACGGAATACTCGATTTGGACTCGGTTCGAATTCTACGTTCCTGAAAACGTAACGACGAGTACCTAAAACATGAAATAGGTTAGCTAGTTTATCGATTACACTATCTGAATTTCTTATTCAAGATTAGGGTTAGGTTTTCTTACCCAAATCGTAGTCAACATTGATTGTGTAGTGAAGTGGGGAGGTGAATCAGTACGTGGAGTATTGGGAGAGAACCACTGCAGCAATCTCCCAAATCTTCTCCTCTCCTTACTCTTTTCTCTTCTTTTCTCTCTTCTCTCTCCTAGGGTTAGAGAAATTTGTATGGAATAGAAATGGGGTGAAATAAGGGCTTTATATAGGCCCAGAAGTGATGCAAATAGCCTCATGGCCATGGTATACTTAGTTTGTATCCAAAGGGCACTTGTTTCTGTCAAATGGGACTCATCTGGAGGTCCACTACTCACTTACGTCTTAGGGTAAGTCCCCTGATAATGGATCTAGGTCAGGATGTGATTTTAGCACGATTGGATAGGCCGATCGACTGTGGAGGACCCACGTCAAATCAATGGTTGTACTTACTCAATCGGGGCCACAAGTATGTGGATATGTGTGGGGAAATTTCCTTTTCCCATGGGTAAAATTTGGTCAGAAATAGATAGTCTGTAATCCTCAATTTTGTGCATGAGTGAATGACACAATTCACTTAAGTTTCAATACATTTCCTAAAGGTATTCGCGTTTCTCACACACTTTGCTCAGGGCTCAAGTTGTGTATTTTTTGACACTATTTGGGCTCGATTCCTACGATGGTTGTCAAGCCCAGTAAGGTAGACATAACCTTATAGTTTCGCGGTCATCGAACTTTCGACGTGCTGTCCAGGTCCGATATGGGGTTTCAATGTACTCTCGAGAGCAACTGGCTCTTGGGATTTTTCCTAGGTCTTTACATAGTGTTAAGTCAGTAGTATTAATGGTTTTGGGTCTTCTCGTTTATGGAAATGGTGGTCCAAGCTAAATCCACCGATTATTTAGTTGAGTAGTTAACTAAATTTCGTCTAAATTATAATATGATACGGTCCTTAGGTATTTCTACCTGAGGTGGTACTCGAGTCTTTATACGGATTTTTTCAAGACATTACAAATGTTGACTTCTGGTTACTCATTTGTACTAGTGAGTTGACTGATCAGTTGGATGTTAAAGCTTCAATCTGTGCTGACTCTTTCCACAACTGAAGCTTAATATATGGTGGTGACAAAAGCGTTCAATGAAGGTGTTTGGTTAAGAGGGATGATAAATCGGTTGGGGCTTTAGCAGAGGCCATGTCAGTCAATTGAGATAGCAAAAGCGTGATCAATTTGGCTAAAAATTATGTTTATCACTTGTGAGACCCGTATCTTTGACTGTACTGTTCCATAGGTTTCAGTGGTCCTCGCGGTCGAATTCTGGTGATCCGCGACGCATAGATAGCATTTGCGCTCAACCCTAAGTCACATCCTGAGATTCTGAGTTGGTTCGAATCGAAATTTGTACCATTGCGACCGTGCCGTCGTCGCAGTTCCAATACAACGTCTCGCACACCGATACGGTGCCCAAGCCAGGAGTTGTGGGCCCGTGTTTATTTCAAGGAAAACGTCACGCATTGCAAATACCGAGAGAATCTCTATAATACATCACATCAATCCATCAATCAATGTCAAGTACACAACCTTACCTAGCCCATCCCTCTCCCATTCCCAAAGTCAACTCTCTCTCTCTCTCTCCACCCATCCCTTCCTTACACCCATCACCCATCACTCCACCCATCACCCATCACTCCTCTCTCTCATTTTTTACTCTTTCCAAGCAACTCTCAAGAGAGAACCAACGTCCAAGCATCCTAAGGGAGAAAGGAGAAGCTAAGTGTGGCCTACTTCTTACCCCAAGATCCTCACCATCCAACCCTTCATCTCTCATCATCCTCTATCAAAGAGGAAGCTTAGGAACTCGGGAGATCAAGGAGCCTAGAAGATTTGTAATCGATGGGTGATCCACCATAGATTTTGATTTAGGGCCCACTTATGATGGAACCCACTTGATGCATATTTTGGATTACATGAAAGGGAGGGCCCATAGTGCCGAGGTCCCTCCCTCACACGCCGTCTCTCTCTCTCTCTCTCTCTCTCTCTCTCTCTCTCTCTCTCTCTCTCTCTCTCCCCCTCTCTCTCCCACATGATTGTATGGGTGATATATGGACCGTTTAGATGGTGTGGACCCACCTTGATCTACACATGTGACACACCACACCGTCCGGCAGCAAGGATGGTGGGTCCCACCTGGAGTCTTATCCTGGCCGTCCGTGGCTGCCATGATGTACGGGTGAATCCATGTCGTCCATGTACATCTAGGGCGTCCAAGGCCTGAACGTTAGCAGCAGTACCACCTACATTATATATATATATATATATATGTAATATATCATCCGTGGTGGGCCCCACGTGGGACCCACCTGATGGGAAGCAGATTGGCTAGAGTACCCCGCACCAGCTATATAGCTGCTGTATTAAAATAACAAGTTCTATGGGTCCCACCGTCTATCCACATCGTCTAGATGGCTAGACGATGGGACCCACCTCTAATCTCTCGATCCCACAATGTCCATCCTTTATCCAGCTGAGGGAGATCCAAAGCTCTAATAGACCGCACCATCGCTAGACGGTGAGGATTGACGTCCACTGATGAAACCTTAGGCCCACCATAATGTTTGTTTGCCACCAAGCAGAGGGTTGTGAGACCCACCTTGATGTATACTTGTTGTACTCACACCATCTGTCCATGGACAGTGCTGATGGACGCATTACGATGTACGTGCTTTGCAGCCACCCCCGCCCATCCATATGACGGCTCGTGTGGGGCCTACCCACACGTGTTGCACGTGTGGGATGGGACCCACCTTGATGTATATATTCTATATTCTCACCATCCATCGCTGGACGGTGGGGCCCTATGTGGTGATGGGTTTTATCATACCGTCCATCTGTCAGGACGTAAGTGTTATGGGTCCCACGTAGCTTAAAGTTGTTGACTGACGTCAACAACTTCTGAGGGTCTGATCATATGAGTTATATCCTCACCGTCCACCCATCGTCCAGATAGGCTAGACGGTGGGGTCACCATGTTGTAAGTGTTGTATTCATACCGCCCATCCGTTTTCAGGAGGTGGGGCCTATATAGATATATGTATTCTGCAGCTACATTGTCCGTCCATTTTTAGGACATGGGAGGTGTGGACCCCACTGCAATGTATGGGTTTTATCAGTACCGTCCATGGGACGTGTGACCCACCATGATGTATGTTTTATCCACATCATTCGTGGGACATGTGACCCACTTGATGTATGTATTCTACATTCATGCTGTCCACTGCATGTGAGGCTCATTGTACTGTATTTGAGGCCCAGATAGTGAGGTCTATTGTGATGTATATGAGGTCCATTAGTGCGGCCCGTTGATGCAGCCCACTTGATGTATATGAGGTCCATTGGTGTAGCCCATTGATGTGGCCCACTTGATGTTGATGAGGCCCATTGGTGTGGCCCGTTGATGCAGCCCACTTAATGTATAAGAGGCCTCATGGTGCGGCCCGTTGATGCAGCCCACTTGATGTATATGAGGCCCATTGGTGTGGCCCATTGATGCAGCCCACTTGATGCATATGAGGCCCATTGATGCGGCCCACTTGATGTGTATGAGGCCCATTGGTGTGGCCCGTTGATGCGGCTCACTCGATGTGTAATGCCCCGTCACTGTTGAACATGTGGGCGAGCGCATGTGGGCCAACGCTGATGTGGGTGGGGCCTAAGGGTCTGGATGAGATACTAGTGGTTAGCAAGCTACTGTATATGCAGTGGGGGTTGAACTTGTTCCACATCAGAAGAGTCGTAGTTAGTTGTGGTGGTTATATGTGGGGTTTGCACCTTAAGGATACAGCGCGTCTTGTGGGTGATGTGGCCCTTAGCTTCCGCTGAGCAGGAACAAATCCATGAGGGTTCATTTGGGGCTGATGTGGGCGGGACCTAAGGGTCTGAGAGAGCTACCAGTAATGGTTGATACCTAGAGCAGACAATATTGGACCTTAATTGGAATAACCCATTTTAGGGGCAACCCTGAGAACAAAGTCGTGAGCCCTTTGGGCAAAGCGGACAATATTGTGTCCTTGGGTGGGGCATTTCATGATGTTTATGAGGCCCATTGGTGCGGCCCATTGATGCAGCCCACTTGATGTATATGAGGCCCATTGGTGCGGACCGTTGATGCGGCCCACTTGATGTATATGAGGCCCATTGGTGCGGCCCGTTGATGCGGCCACTTGATGTATATGAGGCCCATTGGTGTAGCCCGTTGAGATTATATGTGGCTCAATATGTTGTGTATAAGACCCTTATGTGAGGCCATGGGCCCACTATATGTTTAGTCCTATGAAGGCCACTTCTTGGGAGCAATGTTGGTTAAATGTCCACATTGATGGGTAATGATGGTTAAATGTCCACATTGTGACCTTCCCTTAGGCCCTTTGTTAGGCCGATTATTGAGGCTGATTATCGAGGTTGATTGTTAATGCCAATTATCGATGCCGGTTATCGATACCGATTATGAGTATGTGACAGTATAGCATCATGAAACATGCCTATACGCATTATCTACATGTTTGTTATGAGATGTGGTTGACCATTGCATATGCCATAGGGCAGGTTGTTCATGGGACTCCCTGATAGGCAGAGTCATCACTCAAGAGCGCACGGTATGTGCAGGATTGATGCATGATTGGTGCATCTTGCATTTTGTGATATGACTACTATATGCCTTAGCAATATTAGGGCCGTAGCCTCCACAGGCATATCATGGATGGCCAGATGGGACAATGAAAATCTTTTTTATATGGGGTGCCATAGATGCCGCTGGGTGAAAGTCCCTAAACCTCCATGGCCAGGAGATGCTCTAACGCCTAGACCGAGTGGACACATGAGAGCCCGAGTGCCGAATACCAATAAGCTACGTCTCCCACTATGTCATGGTTAGTTAGAAGGGGGTGTAGCCTTACCCGCCCGACGGTAGGGGGCATAGCTAGGTTGAGTTTGACCAGCTCATAAATGGGTCCGCTATCGACGTGCCGAGTAGATATTGGCTGACTACTGGCTAGGCAGATAGTGAGGTCTCTTCCACTTGCATGGTTGCGCATCCAGTGGGCGGCGATCACTTGTAGAGTATACTAGACCCCGGTGATGATCCCAGATATGTACAGTATTAATATGTGGACTTATTAGCAGGAGGTTCATATTCATTCATTCACTATCCACTCGGGCTGGTGGTGCGCAACTAATTGTTATGTGTACCTTGGTAATGGCCAGGATTTCGACTAGGGCACGCGACCAACCTGAGATCAGGAGTTTCCCACATTGAGTCTATCTATCTAAATTTAGGTATGTGACTGGTTTGGATATAAGTCCCTTGTGATGGACCCCATAGCCTTTGATACTATGTACTATCATCCCGACTTCACACTCCAACTTGGTCATTTCATTCGCACCGTATATTGCATTACTCTGCAATATATACTATTCTGGGTTGCTATGTTTCTGTATTTATATGGCCTTGATGAGGTTGGCAAGATTCGTGGACTCGTCAGGATTTGCATGTTGCATTGTATCCTCAGTATATGATATTTAGTTTACTATATCTCCACATTCCATAGTTGATCTATATTGCTTCCTCAGTATATGATATAGGCTTATTATCTTTTTGCATCACATAGCCTGGATAAGGCTAATGGTATTTATGGACTTACCAGCATGTTTCCGCATTACTCTGATATTATATACTTGGCACTCACCTTGCACACACACTTACACCACCCTCTAAGCTTTCTATAAGCTTATGCACGATAGATGTGCATAGGTGGCGTTAGGTCGTAGCAGCGTTGAGCTTGGAGTGTGTAGCGGTCTTATGGGGCTTTGATTTTCGATATATGTATATGTCCCTTTCAGCACTATAATCAATTGTTTATATTAGTGAATATGTGATAATGATGTTGCCTTTGTGATTTGGGTAAACTTATGGTTATGCTTCTTACAAGATAAATGTACGTACTGAAAATCCTCCTTGTAGGGTCCCAGGATCGGAACCTAGCTTATGGGTGTCGGGATCCGAGAATGGGGCATTACGGAGGCTGTCGGTGCCGGATTCGGCGATCGAAAATTTTGCGAACCAGGTTTCTGAGTTTGGGGCATGATATCACTCACATATTAAACATATTGATGTGCGTCACCATTTTATCCGACAGGTGCTTAAGGAATGAGGCGCAACTTTAGAGATAATTCACACGAGGGTGAATTCGACTGATATGCTTACTAAGGTGGCTTCCACAAAGAAGTTCAAGTTTATGCAACTTCTCTGGGCTTACTGAAGGCGTAAATGGAAGATGGAGTGTACACAAAAAGCGAAGGTGGAGCTATGATGCAGGGAAAAATTAAAGATGAGGATAATGAGGTATGAAGATTGAAGATTGAAGACATGGTGGAGACTGTTGTTAATGTCTTCAAGTTGTAGTCAACAAGGTCCATTGATGCCATTAACAGACCACTTGATGCCATTGAACAGATGTTGATGTCATCGACAGATGTTCGATGCCATCGAAAAAATCCAGAAAATCCATGTTTTGTTGGTGGAAC
This sequence comes from Magnolia changhungtana, assembly GCA_030180095.1. Classification (NCBI taxonomy): domain Eukaryota; kingdom Viridiplantae; phylum Streptophyta; class Magnoliopsida; order Magnoliales; family Magnoliaceae; genus Magnolia; species Magnolia changhungtana. The sequence goes on along the minus strand of JASAUF010000625.1, from coordinate 10,779,515 downwards.
GTTTTGGTGTTTTACTCGATGTCATCGAAGGTGTTTGATGTCATCGAAGTTCCATCAAAGGTGTCATCGAGTGCATGAGAAGAATTGCATAAGTGTGAGATTTGTTTCCTATTCCGATTGTGATATATATATATATATATATATATATATCAAGTGTAAACGAGATTTGGGAGTAAGTAGAGGAGCTGTAGGCTTTTTAATTCCTTCCTGAGGTTTTCAAGGGCATAGCTTAGACTTGTGAAGTGGATATGAAGCTTGTTTAAATCAGTAACACACCATCTCTTGTATTTTTACTTTTATAGTGCATTGCTCGTAGCTTTGTGCTATATTTTTTTTCGAAAGTATTCTTCTACATAAAATTTGGATTGTTTGTGTTTGAACTTGGTTGTGAGATTGTAATACTTTGCTTGATTCGTCTCTGTCTACTTTCATGGTTCCCCAATAATTACTAGATAAGTTGGGTCAAGAACCTACAAAAATTCATAGTAAAGTTAATTTCTCAATGGATCTGAATAGGAACATCCTAAAATGGATCAAACTAGAGTACTAGACCTAGTCCCACACCCAAATAAGATCTTCCTGAGATCCAACTCTAACATATAGCCAGCACATGTCCCGAATCCGAGTTTTTCATAAACTGTTCCACACTTTTCTAGATCATTTTGGCCCAAAAATCAAGTTGGTTAATTCCTAGTGTAGCCTATACATACAAATGGAGCTTCATTTAGACCTTATATATATATATAGACACACACACACATATACAGAGAGAGAGAGAGAGAAAAACACTCAGCTACGCACCGGTTCGCACGTCATTACGTACGAACCTTGCTATCAACCATTGAATAAGGCAAACGGTCTAGATGAAGGCACTCTTAGCATGGGTTTGAAAGATTGAGTTTCCTTCTCCGGCACGCCTCTTCACCTTATTCTCTGACTCTTTGTAGGATGCGGCGTAAGCCTTTCACATGAAGTTCTTTCGCTACAAACCTAAGTGTGACCCACTGTTTTGTTTTTGAGAAATCCAATCCATCCATCCATTTTGTAAGATCATTTTAGGACATGAGGCCAAAAATGAGAGGGATACAATACTCAAGTGGGCCGAAAATGTAAAAAATGAACACATACAATTGAAATATTCTTGGGGCTTAGAAGCTTTGAATCAGGCTAATATTTGTGTTTTCGGTTCATCTTAATGGTAATTGTTGGGGACAAAAAATACCAAGTCCCGAGACTCGGACTTAGCACCTCGGGTCGCCGCCTCGGGTCGCCGAGGGATACGTCAGAGCCGAGGGGAAGTCATAAATTCTATAAACCGAGACAAAAGATAAGTCGGTCCAGACGACGAACCAGCAGTCCGGGCATGCATCGGGCCGACCTTCTAACCGGACCGGCCGATAAAGGAGGGACAACGCGAAACAAGGCCTCATCCCAAATATCTCGGAATAAGATCCCCGACCCCGAAGCTCACGGGATCGGATGAAGACAAGAGACGGGCACAATCCTGTCTCCGCGATACGAGGAGAAGAATCCTCTTACGATTGCACGATACTAGGAGGAGAATCCTCCCACGATTAAACGCTCCAGCAGCTATAAAAGGAGGACCTCCATCATCTTGGGAGGTACGCAAAAATTCTTTCTCAAAAACCCTTCGAAACATTTAGATCCAGAATCCAAGCCTGACTTTGGCATCGGAGGGTCCCCTGCTCAAGCCAGGGTGTCCTTTGTTGTTCTTTTTGTGCAGGCATACGAAGGTCTAAGGGATCAAACCGGAATTTTGCATCAACAGTTTGGTGCCGTCTGTGGGAACGTACAAAAAGCCATCCCTTATTTCTATATTAAATTCCATGGTGATGACTAGAAGAACGGTCCCAGAAGAAGATTTGAATGAGATTGCGGTTACAGGGCCAGCAGGTCCTATCGCGGTCCCCACAGTCCAGAACCCACCTAACAACCGCCAACGAGGAGCGACCAGAACAAGCAACAATCAGCGGGGTCGGAACGATGGGCGGTTAGATCAGGAGGTTCAAGAAATCCGATCTGATATGAATGTGATGAAGCAGATGCTGGAACGAATGTATCAGCAGCAAATGCAGCCGCTCCCGCCTCCCCAAGGGGAAACAACGCATGTACCGACTGCAGCGGTTGATCCTCAACCTTCCGCACCGCAGTCTTTCCGGCCGAGCCAACCCCAAGGCGTCTCTGAACCATCTCCAGCTCAGTCAGCCAACGCATCTTTGCCCCCGACCGACCTTCGACACGAGATAGAGCGAAGGAGGCGCATCCGACCTTCCATAGAAGGCACGGCAGAGAGTAGTGAACCTTGGAAAGTCGATATTCAAAATTTTAAAAGAGAAGTACGGGAGGAAATGGCAAAAGAAATGGCGGACATGAGGCATAGCCGAAATATGCATCCAACCAGGTCCGAAGCAAAGGCGTCCCCCTTTGTGGACTCGGTAATGGAGGCTCGGTTGCCCGAGAGGTTTCGCTTACCTCAGATCACCTTTCACTTTCAAGGCAAGACCGACCCGACGGAGCATATCGAATGCTTCAAAACATATATGGAGCTCCACGATGCCTCGGATGCGAATGTGTCGGGCCTTTTCTCTTACATTGACCGATGTAGCTCGACCGTGGTTCAAACAAATTTGAAACCAAAATCCATCGTTCATTCGTTGAGTGAGCGACGCCTTCCTCACCAACTTCATCGGCGGAAAAAAGAAATTAAGCCCCTTGCACATCCGAACAACATAGTTCGAAAGCGAGGAGAGAACATTAAAAGATTATATCAAGCGTTTGAATTTCGAATCCCTTCAAGTTCGAAAACACTCAGAAGAAACGGCTCTCAATGCGCTCATGCAAGGAGTTAGAGATAAGTCATTCCTGGCATCTCTAGACAAAACTCCGCCCGATACTCTGGCAGAGTTTATGGCACGGTCGGATAAGTATGCAAACGCCGAAGAAACGCGAATTCTGCGTGAAACTAAAACTTTGGTCAAAGAGTCGGCCAAAAAGGAAGCCGACTCGACCGGAGGAAGGAAACGCAAGGATGATTAGGCGCATGATGAGCGAAGGTCAGGCAAACGCCCGGATCGACGATTTTCCACGTATACCCCCCTGAACAAAACTCAGGAACAGGTATTGATGAAAATCAAGAGTGAAGGCTTTATCAACTGGCCCAATAAGCTCAAAAGTAATCCTAATCGGCGGGACAAGGATAAATACTGCCATTATCACCGTGATCACGGGCATAACATAAGTGATTGCCGTCACCTAAAGGAAGAGATCGAACGGCTCATAAAGGACGGTCGACTCAAAGAACATATAGTCAAAGATGAAGTAACTGAGAGACGTCCGACCGAGAGTCAGCCGATGGAAGAAATCTGGACAATCATCGGCGGTCCGCGAGGTGGGGGCGATTCAAACAATGCTTGAAGGAATCATGCGAGAAAACTTAGTCAGCCTGAGTCCGAGCTTATGATTATAGATCGGCCACCAAAGGAGAAGAAAAGGGAAAGATATTGCATTTCATTCACAAAGGAAGACGCCCGAGGTATCCATCACCCCCACGATGACGCATTGATTGTCACCCTGACTATCGCTAACCGGAAAGTGTTCCGGATACTCGTCGATACGGGATCATCTGCAGACGTATTATTTACTCAGGCGTTCGATAAAATGGGAATCGAACGATCCATGCTACGTCCAGTTCGGACCCCGTTAATCGAATTTTTCGGGGGACAAGTACTGCCCGAAGGAATCGTCTCGTTGCCACTCACTGCCAGCAATGCCCCACATCAGACAACGATGATGGTGGAATTCTTGGTCGTCGATCAACCCTCAGTATACAACGCAATACTCGGCCGACCTTCTTTAAGTCTCCTCCAGGCCGTGGTATCCACATACCATCTCTCATTAAAATTTCCGACTGAGACGGGAGTAGGAATTGTCAAAGGAGACCAGCAAGTGCGAGGCGCTGTTACATGATAGCTGTAAAAGGGACCGCCAACAAAAGTCCGATCAATATATCAACGATCGAATCATTGGACCCTCGGGGCGAGAGTCATGAACGAGGGCAACCGGTTGAAGATCTTATCTCAGTCCCCCTGGTCGAAACAGATGGATCCAAGACGGTACGAATTGGCTCGTCTTTACAGTCCCCATTGAGAGAGAACTTGATAGCCTTGCTCCGAAGGTACGCCGACGTATTTTCCTGGTGCCATGACAATATGCCCGGGATCGACCCATCTGTGATGACTCACCGACTCAACATCGATCCGTCATGCAGACCGATCCGACAGAAGCGACAACCGCTCGGCCCTGAATGATACGCCATCATTGAAGAAGAAGTCAGCAAACTTCTCCAGGCTAATTTCATAGAAGAAATACACTATCCGGAATGGGTCGCAAATGTCGTGCTCGTAAAGAAATCCAACGGGACGTGGCGAGTCTGTATTGACTATACTGACTTAAATAAAGCCTGCCCGAAGGATAGCTTTTCGCTTCCGAGGATAGACCAGTTAGTAGATAGTACCGCCGGACATGAGCTCCTTAGCTTCATGGATGCATATTCAGGGTATAATCAAATTGTAATGCATCAGAAAGATAAATCAAAAACTACCTTTGTCACCGACAAAGGCCTTTATTGTTACCGAGTGATGCCATTTGGTTTAAAGAATGCCGGCGCAACCTACCAAAGATTAGTTAACAAAATTTTTGCTCGGCTTATAGGCCGAACCATGGAGGTATACATTGACGACATGCTCGTCAAAAGCATACACGCGGCAGATCATGTGAATGATTTGGAAGAAATGTTTCTCATCCTACGGAAGTTTCGGATGAAGCTAAATCTGAGTAAATGTGCTTTTGGGGTGGGCTCTGGAAAATTCCTTGGCTTCCTGGTTAGTCAGCGAGGAATAGAGGCGAACCCTGAGAAGATAAAGGCTTTGATCGATATGGAATCCCCTAAAACCATTAAGGACATCCAAAGGTTGACTGGACGAGTCGCCGCACTTAACCGGTTCTTGTCCAGAGCCACGGATAAATGTCTCCCTTTCTTCAAACAGTTGAAAGGACGACAAACAATGGGTTGGACGGAAGAATGTGAAGCGGCATTCCAACAATTAAAATCATATCTCGGTTCTCCACCTCTCTTATCAAAGCCCGAATCAGGCGAATCCCTGCTGCTGTATCTAGCAGTATCCGAGGCAGCGGTTAGCTCGGCTTTGATACGAGAATCCGAAGGAAAGCAGCTGCCGGTATATTACGTCAGCAAAGCATTATTGCCAGCAGAAACGAGATACCCAAGCTTGGAAAAAGTAGCCTTGGCACTAATAACTTCTTCTCGCCGACTCAGGCCGTATTTTCATGCCCATACCATCATCGTGATGACCGATCTTCCGCTTCGCCAAGTATTGCAGAAACCAGAAGCTTCCGGCCGACTCACGAAATGGGCTATCGAACTGAGTGAGTTTGACATTCAATACAAACCGAAGGTAGCAATCAAAGGGCAAGCCGTAGCTGATTTTATTGCCGAAGGAACCCCACCAACCGATCTCCCGGTCAACGATATGCCAAAGGATGTTGCAGTTCCAACAACAGCCGCTACACCGACCCTACCCTGCCCCATTCCCTGGAAACTGTTTGTCGACGGTTCTTCCAACTCGAAGGCAAGTGGGGCTGGGATTGTGCTGGAAACCCCCGATCATACCTATATACAGTATGCCTTACGACTTGGATTCCAAGCGTCGAACAACACGGCGGAATATGAAGCATTGTTACTCGGCCTCCGACTCGCCGCCAGCATGGGAGTCACGCACCTAAGTGTTTTCAGCGATTCTCAATTGGTTGTAAATCAAGTCACCGGTGTATACCAGACACGGAAAGACCAATTAAGAGCATACATGGAGAAAGCGAAAGAACTTATCAATAGATTTCAACTCTGTCATGTCACTCGGATCCCTCGTACAGAAAACGGCAAAGCCGACTTATTAGCAAAGCTGGCCTCCGCTGATGAAGACGATATACCTAGGTCCGTCCCTGTCGAATACGTCGATAAACCAAGCATAAATGAACTAGCTAGCAAGGCCGTCAATACAATCGATTCGGAACCATCCTGGATCGATCCAATCCGCCAATACCTTGACAAGGGGAAACTGCCTGAAGATCGTGCCGAGGCTTGACGAGTGAGGTTCCGAGCCTCCCGTTACACCATACTCAACGGTACTCTCTATAAGAAAGGTTACTACGCTCCGTTGCTGCGGTGCCTCAAGCCCAGTGAGGCGAACTATGTATTACGTGAAATCCATGAAGGAATCTGTGGAAACCACTCTGGAGGGCGGTCTCTCGCCCACAAGGTCCTACGACAGGGATATTACTGGCCCACTATCCAACAAGACGCTCGCAAGCTCGTCCAAAAATGCGACAAATGTCAAAGGTTCGCAGCGATTCCGAGACAAGCTCCCGAGGCATTAACGCCAATGACCGGTCCTTGGCCCTTCGCGCAGTGGGGTGTCGACATTATCGGTCCACTCCCTATAGGAAAGGGTCAGACCAAGTTTGCTGTGGTAGCAGTGGATTATTTCACAAAATGGGCCGAGGCAGAGCCGTTAGCTAAGATAACCGAACAAAAGATCACCGATTTCATATGGAAAAACATTATCTGCCGATTCGGAGTACCCCGTATCATTATTACGGACAATGGAAGGCAATTCGATAACAGAAGCTTTCGCGAGATGTGCGGCAACCTCGGAATCAGAAACGTTTATTCTTCGCCCCATCATCCACAAACTAATGGGCAAGTCGAGGCGGTTAACAAGATTATCAAGCAACATCTCCGGACCAAGCTCGACCGAGCCAAAGGAGCGTGGGCCGAAGAACTCCCGAAAATTCTTTGGGCTTACCGAACCACGGTTCGAACTGCCACAGGAGAAACTCCCTTTTCACTCGCTTACGGATCGGAAGTCGTCACTCCCGTTGAAATCGGCTTACCTTCGGCTCGAGTCACTTCGTTCAACGCGGAAGAAAATGAAGAACTCCTCACACTCGGACTCGATCTCCTGGACGAACAAAGGGAAGTAGCACGGCTACGTACAGAAGCCCGGCAACGACAAGTGGCTCGGTTCTATAATGCCCGAGTTAAGATCAGACGGTTTCGGATGGGAGATATGGTTCTCCGAAAAGTATTTTCCAATACTAAGGAGATTGGATCGGGTACATTAGGACCAAACTGGGAAGGACCTTACATTGTCTCGGGTACCATCCGGCCAGGAACATACCGATTAGAAGATCTAAACGGACAATCGCTGCCTCATCCTTGGAACGCTGAGCACTTAAAAATTTACTATTCTTAGCTCGGCTCTTGAGATTCAATGAATCCGAACTAAGAAAGATTTAAAGCCAGATTCTACGAATAAAAATGTTATCTTCCATTTATCTTCAAACTGTCCTTACAAAAAAAAATATATATATATAAGGGGCCCATCTTACTGCCCTCCAAAGGGAGCAGTACTTAAAGCATTCTCGCATGTACCGGCCTCATTCCCAGCAGTGACTTCAGCAGCGGCGTCCGGATTCTCGGATTCCGAGGCTCCTCCACCCTCGATTTCTGAGAGATCAAGGTCAGGAAAAGATTTCTTTATGTCTTTGACGCATTCCAGAAATCCGCTTTGGAACAAGCGATCCCTCTCATCGTCGAACTCCGCTGACTCAAGGAATGCTTGGACGGCTTGGTCCCTAGCCTTCTCAGCCTCCCGAGTCTTATCGTTGGCCTGCTGAATAAGCCCCGCCGCCTCAAGCTTAGCCCGAGCCAAGTCATCTGCACAGAAGCATGGATCGCAAGGATTCGCCGGTTTTCTTCTTCGGCTCTGGAGAGGAGAGCCGACACTCGAGTAACCTCGGCTCGCGCTTCATCAAGGGCTCTCTTGGAAAGAGTCGCCTCTGCTTTTGCGTCTTCGGCAGCTTTCCGGGCAAGGGCCGCCTCGCCCATCAGAACGCCGACCCGTATCTCGGCATTCTCACGTCGCCCTTCTGCTTCCGACAGAAGGGTCTGCAGCCGATGGGCCGAGGATAACTCTTTACAGGCCTTAACCAAGCAGGGAGCAAGTTCAAAAAGCACCCTTGCTGCATGGCCGACGGTTTGTGACGAAGGAGCATTGTAAAGACTGATGAACTCCTTTTCGCTCCCATGGGCTAAGGCCCAGGGAACCATCCCCGACACCATCTTCTGCAAAACGGACGGCCCTTCCTGGTTCGTTTCCTCCCCTCTGGAAGATGCAGTCCTCGTCTCTTCTTCCCCTCTGGAAGACGCAGTCCTTGTCTCTTCCGCCTGTCTCGGAACATCCGTCGCAACGTGTCCCGAGTCAGGTGCCGCCTGAGGTTCCGAGGCAGTGACCACCGTCACTTCCGCCCTTTCTTCCGGATCAGGATCCGGAATTACGACGACAGCAGGGGTAGAAGAACTCGCAGGCTCCTTCTCCTTCTTCACTACTCTTTGTCTCTTCGGCGGCCGAGGCTCTGACGAAGGACGGATCGTGGAGGAGCCTTTAACTTCGAAACCGCCCTAAGAGGAGGACGAGTTCCAGTCATTTCCGAGGGGGCTGATTCGGGAATAATCCTTAGATGAGGACGAGCTTCGGGCAGATCTATACAAAAAAAAATGAAGTAAATCAGGAAAAGTTCAAAAGGCACATGAAAATACAATTTCAATTACCTGTGACGGCCGAGTCTAGACCTGCGAGATGAAGACGCTCCGGTTGTAAGAGCACCTTCCAGGACCTATCTGCCGGATCCAACGTCCTCAACTCTTTGATCCGAGCCGAAGCACTAGAGCCGAACTTCTGCCGCTTCTTTGGGATGTCTGACAGACACAAGCCCATTAGACTCAGAATATTACAAAAATAAAAAAGGACAAGAGAGAAGAGCCAAGTCACCTGCTTTCTGAAACGCCCGAGGAACACGAGCCTCGTAGGACCCGGACTCAGCCGTCTCCCAACGGCCACAGGCCCAAAACCAATGCTCTCTCCAATGTTTGTTGGAAGTTAGAGGGTCAGTTATTAGGGAGCCGCCTCCACCTCGCCAAGCAGCGAAGACATAAAAGCCAGGGTAGTTCGGATTCACGCGCACTTGGTATAAGTGAAGAAATTCGTCGACTGTTAGCGGCGGCTGTTCCATCTCAGCCCACAGTACCGCACACCCGAGTAAGTTCCTCCACCCATTCAAAACTATTTGCCCCGGCGCAATCCGAATACGAGACAAAACTCCCCGGACAATGGGCTGAAGGGGTAGACGCAAGCCGCATTGCATCGAGACTTGGTAGATCGCGACTGCCCTAGCAGGAGGATGATCCGGCAAGTCTTTCGGACGGGGGAGATAAGTGATAACCGATTCGGGGATGTGGTACCCGATTCAGATTCTGTCCAAATCCGCCTCGGTTAAGACCGAAGGAACCGGGACGCTTAGGTCATCCCCCGATCCTTCTCCATCAGACTCGGCATGTGCCGACTTATCAACAGGAACCGACCCAGAGGTTCCTTCAGCAATCAATATTTCCTCTTCCTCCTCCTCTTCTTCTTCTTCCATATCCCTTGGAAGATTAGGCCTTCCCGGGCGAGTTATCAAAGACGATCCACCCCGAGAAGGGTCAACGGAAGCAGGGCGCTCCGCCGGAGCTTCAGTAACCCTCTCAGATAAAAAAGCAGCGTTCGCATCAACTGCTATCTCCGTTAGTAAAGAAGGCGATTCCGCAACGTTCCAAAAATGTTGCGCTTCGCCTTCATCTCCGGAAACTCCTTCTCGGGGGCTTTGAGAACCTCTAGTCGCCATTACTACTAAATAAAGAGGAAGGAGAGACTCACCGGAGGAAGGAAGGACAGCGGAAATGGCGAAAAGAGCATTGATACCAAGAAAGAGAAAGGAAGAAGAGGAAAGACTAAAAAGCTCCACAGGAAATACAAAGCGGGAATGACAATAGAAGTTCGAAATGCGGGACCCCCACCCTTTTATAAGATTGCCATGTGGCGAAGGCAATTAAATGGGGAAATGATTCGACGCCTGCATCGACTCCCCCACTCGACACGTGGCGCGCGTCGACTGACAATAATAATGCCCTTGCTACGTGTCCGAACCTCATTGGCGGGGTGAGCGATTTGATAGTTGCCGGCGCATGCGATGTCAGAAGCTGAACCGTCTCCCGTCAAAGGCGACACAGAATGCATTAAATGCCTATTCGTCTCGGACCAAGTTATGAACCGACTCAAAACTCGCTACTCCTAAGTGTCTTATGAGACACACGGAGTAAGGGGGCTTACTGTTGGGGACAAAAAATACCAAGTCCCGAGACTCGGACTTAGCACCTCGGGTCGCCGCCTCGGGTCGCCGAGGGATACGTCAGAGCCGAGGGGAAGTCATAAATTCTATAAACCGAGACAAAAGATAAGTCGGTCCAGACGACGAACCAGCAGTCTGGGCATGCATCGGGCCGACCTTCTAACCGGACCGGCCGATAAAGGAGGGACAGCGCGAAACAAGGCCTCATCCCAAATATCTCGGAATAAGATCCCCGACCCCGAAGCTCACGGGATCGGATGAAGACAAGAGACGGGCGCAATCCTGTCTCCACGATACGAGGAGAAGAATCCTCTTACGATTGCACGATACTAGGAGGAGAATCCTCCCACGATTAAACGCTCCAGCAGCTATAAAAGGAGGACCTCCATCATCTTGTGAGGTACGCAAAAATTCTTTCTCAAAAACCCTTCGAAACATTTAGATCCAGAATCCAAGCTTGACTTTGGCATCGGAGGGTCCCCTGCTCAAGCCAGGGTGTCCTTTGTTGTTCTTTTTATGCAGGCATACGAAGGTCTAAGGGATCAAACCGGAATTTTGCATCAACAGTAATTACATTACAAATGTTATAGACGGAATGTAAACATCACTGTCAACCCCAGGGAGGTTTCAATGGTAGAAAATTCCCTACCCACCTTTTCCTTTAGTTTAGCCCACTCGAGTCTTGCATTCTGCTAATTTTTGGTCTCATGTCCTAAAATGAGCTCAAAAAAATGGATGGACATGGTATATTTCTCAAAAACATCATGGTGGGCCCTACCTAGGTTTCTAATGCGTGAAAGGCTTTCGCAGGAAATCCGCGTTCGACGGAACCACGCCGGAGATTTTGTGAGAAAGCCTTTTGTATGTAATTCTTATGTTGAAAATCGAAGTGGGACCCACCGTGTTGTTTTGTAGAAATCCAATCCATCCATCTGTTTTGTGAGATCATTTTAGGACATGAGGCCAAAAATGAGCAGGATCCAGTACTCTAGTGGGCCAAAAACGTAAGGATGGAACATACACAGCTGAAATATTCACGGCGCCACAGGAGCTTTGAATCAAGCTAATATTTGTGTTTTCAGTTCATCTCAGTAGGAATAACATATGAATGGTATGAATGACATGTAAACATCACTGTCGACCCCAAGGAGGTTTCAACGGTAGAAATTTCCCTACCTACCTTTTCCTGTAGTGTGGCCCACTTAAGTATTGTATCCTGCTCATTTTTGGCCTCATGTCCTAAAATGATCTCACAAAATGAATGGATGGATTGGATTTCTTAAAAACATCACGGTGGGTCCCACATAGGTTTCCAGCGCAAGAACTTCCTGCGAACCTCAACGCAGTTTTTTCATACGTCGATTTCCTGCGAAAGCCTTTCGCGCGCTAAAAACCTAGGTGGGGCCCGCCATGATTTTTTTGAGAAATCTACCCCGTCCATCCATTTTTTGAGCTCATTTTAGGACTTGAAACTAAAAATTAGCAGGATGTAAGACTCAAGTGGGCTGAACTAAAGGAAAAGGTGGGTAGGGAATTTTCTACCGTTAAAACCTCTCTGGGGTCGACAGTGATGTTTACATGCCATCCATACCGTTCGTAATGTCATTACCATTGAGATGAATTAAAAACACAAATATTAGCCTGATTCATAGCTTTTGAGCCCCAAGAATTTTTAAATTGTGTGTATTCATTCCTTACGTTTTCGGCCCACTTGAGTATTGTATCCTGCTCATTTTTAGCCTCATATCCTAAAATGATCTCACAAAATGGATGGATGGATTGGATTTCTCAAAAACATCACGGTGGGTCCCACTTAGGTTTCCAGCGCAAGAATTTCCTGCGAAAGGCTTTCGTAGGAAATCCGAGCCTTTCCCGTGCTGGAAACCTAGGTGGGGCCCACCATAATGTTTTAACAAATCTACCTTGTCCATCCATTTTTTGAGCTCATTTTAGGACCTGAGATAAAAAATTAGTATGATGCAAGACTCAAGTGGGCCAAACTAAAGAAAAAGGTGGGTAGGGAATTTTCTACCGTTGAAACCTCCCTGAGGTCGACAGTGATGTTTGCATGCCATCCATACCGTTCGTAATGTCGGTACCACTTAGATGAACTAAAAACACAAATATTAGCCTAATTCAAAGCTTCTGAGCCCAAGAAATATTTCGAATGTGTGTGTTTATTCCTTACATTTTCGGCCCACTTGAGTATTATATCCTGCTCATTTTTAGCCTCATGTCCCAAAATGATCTCTCAAAATGGATGGACAGATTGGATTTCTCAAAAACAGAATGGTGGGTCACACTTAGGTTTCCAGCGAAAGAACTTCACGTGAAAGGCTTCCACCACATCCTTCGGAGATTTACAGAATAAGGTGAAGAGGCGTGCAGGAGAAGGAAACTAGCACTTTCAAACTCGCGCTAACAGCGCTTTCATCCAGACCATCTGCCTTATTCGACGGTTGATAGCAAGGTTTGCCCGTAATGACGTGCGAACCGGTGCTATATATATATATATATATATATATATATATATATATATATATATATATATATATATATGTTTCACATATTTGCCTAGGAGTGAAGTCCCCCTAATTTTCGTACCAAGTGGTATGAGAAATGTGTCCAATCTTTTATTTTCTAGTTGGTAACACACCCCCTTTCGTTATTGATTTGAATGAAAAATTTATAACCGAGAAGAGTGGGGCCAAAGCATTATCCCACTCACCATCCACGGGCCTCAAGATGACCTATAGCGTTTCTATACATTAACTCTAATAAAACCAACTAAATTGTCGAAACATCATTGCTGAGTCAGTCTCTGAATCACATTCATTTAACAATCCTAACCGCTGGTTCATGGATACTTGTTGAAATTGGATTGTTGGACTAATGTTGCAACTCATCCTTCTCACACGTGGCACTTATATACACCGTCCAAACTATCTAACACTACACCAAAATCGTCATTTAGGAACGGTTTAAAACCGTTCCTAACTGCTTCAGGAACGATTTAAAACTATTCCTAAATGAGGCGTCGCAGAAAAACATGAACAGTTTAGAACCGTTTTGGGTACCATTTCAAATTTTAGGGACAGTACTTTAAGAACAGTTTTAAACCGTTCCGTTGCCAACGGTCAAATTATAGGAACAATTTTAAACCCTGCTTTAAAAAAAAAAAAAAAAAAAAAAAAAAAAAAAAAAAAAAAAAAAAAGAGAAACTTCATTGATGGAGATCCAATGATAACATTTATTGCATCCTTTTGCTAAAGCACATACATCTAAACCTCAACGGTAAGATTATTTACAAAATATAGAAAAAGAAAAGAAAGAAGCAATGACAATCTCAACACCAAAATCAAAATTACAAATTTGAAGAAATTCCCAAAAAATCCATTAAATAAGAATTATAAAGTGGGGCCCAACCATTCATCCCAACCCAATTAATCCTTTTTTGGAGATTTCGAAGCTTCCTCAGACTTCTTAGGCAAGAGAATAGAGTTTATGTTTGGCAAAACACCACCACTTGAAATTGTCACACCAACTAGCAATTTCCCAAGCTCCTCATCATTTCTGATAGCCAAAAGAACATGCCTTAGAAGACTTCTTATTATCTCTAGCAGCATTCCCAGCCAGCTCTAAAACCTCAGCTGCCAAGTACTCAAGAACAGTAGCCAAATAGACAAGAGATTCATGCAAGCTTATGCTATCATCCTGTAGTAGTTGAAAGATCATTAGATAAAATACAAAATCGCAGTTGCCGAAAAGTATTATTCTCATAATACAAAAGGATTTATGCATACCAGGGCAGGTACGATGTTTCTATCAGCAATCTTCTAAGCATTGCAAGCAAAAGATTTGGACATCTAAGTATCATTAATCAGTGCATGCTAGAGATGCAAAGACATGACTCTTTCAGGTATGCCATAAGTTATGTACAGGAACGCTTACAGCCAGCTTGAAGATGCAACTAACAGGACATTTTCACTTTTCAGCTGATGGCAATAGACACAATGATGCAATGCACCTCTAATCGAAGGGGTTAATTAGAGGATCATGCTCGCTTGCCATTACCATCCCCGTGCAAAGGCATGTAGGACACATGACCTACAACAAATGAAAACCAACAACATCATGAATTATAACAAAGCAATCCCAACTGTGTAAAAATGCAAAACTATCAGTTCACTACCATTTTGCATGAACCACTACCATTTTGCAACCATGCTGATGCATGCCCATATATTCCATGAACCAAACTACGCCCTGTTATAGAGACCACATCAATGCCACATCCGAATGAACGATGCTGGATTAAGAATTCTAACAGCTTAAAACTCTTCGCATGTCATTGAAGAAAAGGGAACTTAATATAAAAAATGAGATAAGTAGCTTAAATGTTTCTGTAATAATGCGGTCAAGTAAAGAAAATAGGTCATGAAGCAACTGCACTACTTTCAGCTGAACATCCAACTGATTTGTCTGCAGAAGTTGAAACTTGAACTGTAAGAACCAGTTTGTTGGACTCAAATGATCTTGCAAAGCAGTAGTGAAATGAATAAAGTTTTAAAATCTAACTATGAGAGAAAAATCATCTAAAATTTGCAGAGCACATGATAACAATGTATATTACAACTAGAATCACATTACAAGTTTCGCTAAAAGAAAAAGCAGCTCTTAAAAGCTTTTTTTTTTTTTCATAAATTGCACAATTTGTCAATTTGAATTGGTAAAATATATGGTTTGGTATTAAGAATCATACAATTACAAACTAAATGAGAAGAAACTTCCCTATGAACATGGATAAATCATGACTGTCCATTCTCTACAATCATGTGGAAGGATCTGAAACCATAAAAGAAGAACTGGATACGAGAAGAAGTGAATTTAAATTCCTATATAAAACAAAAGAGTAAAATTCAAGAAATTTGTACACTATATACCTCAATTGCAGACACGTGTCTTGCACTTTGCAATCTCAAAGAGATTTGTATCAGTTTTCAGTCTGAAACTCACCTTGCAAGATGTATAGAAAGAAACAAAGTATGACATAATAACGTCATTTGCAATAAACACCAACAGCGAAAACGTATGCTTGGTTTTTGGTTTTTGATACATGAGTTTCTAGATTTCATGTATCAAGGCCATCAATAACAAATCATTAAGTGCATCGAAGAATAAACTACATTAGAAATAAACATAGTTGAAATGAAAAGAATCTGCCTCCAACAAATGAACAAGATACATGAAGGATGAGGGCGTAGTTTTGCTTGTACGTGCTTTTTCCTGAAGTCAGTCTGTGGCTGTGGATTAAACTACACCTTTTTGTTGACAGAATCTAGCTTGGGAAATCAAAGAATAAGAGTTATAATGCAGTTTATCATTAACCAATTGTAATTTGAACTGAAGCTAATAACAGTTCTTAGCCATACTTGGTAAAAGTTGCTAAATAAAAATGTTAGAATAATAAGCTTCGATCAAACAGAGCAAGGCCTTTTGTGACATAATAAAAGTCCAGCTAGACACGTGTATAAAGAGCTACCTGACTGAGACATGAAATCTTTAACCCCTCAGTAGAGACATCTGATACTTCTTGCTCAAACAAGTCATTTAATTTGTAAGCAACAGTGCAAGATGATCAACAACATTAACAAGAGCTCTTACTGCATAATCTTTCAGGTTATCCAGTACCCTAATTAAGAATTGTAATTTAGTTTTTTTTTTTTCATTTATCAAAAAGATACAGAACCTGAAGAGTTAGTATGAGCCTCCACCAAGAGCATGTGCAGTATCAAACAATTATAAAATATCCATGATAAAAACAAAAATAAAAAATAAAAAATAATAAAAATAATAAAAAAAAAAATCCTTCTCAACTGGCCATGGATTCATTCGGTTTCTTGTTTTACACTATTTTTCCAGAGAAATTTTAAGAAAGAATGCTTTCATGGACCAATAGGCTTTTAGTCTTTGATTGTCACAAAACTGTAAGACAAACAGAATATTGTTGGCCGTGGAAATCTAGTCAAACTGAGAACTTCCACACCTTGGCAATATTCAAATTAGGACTGCAAAGAAATTTTAAAACCTACCAATTGAAATGGGTTTTGAATGTGGCTGTGGGCTTACCCAATAGGTTTCTATTTGGGAATGGGTATAGTTATTGTTAAACATTAAGTTTTCATCAGCATGGGTGGAAAGTGGGCTTTGGACATGGACTATGTTGGATATGTGTATTTGGACATGGTCACTTCCATGTTATATGTGGTTTTTTTTTTTTCATTTTTTCACATATATTTACTGTATGGAGAGAAAATGCTATTAGTATTTATTGTATGAAGTGAACACACCCATAGCATGTAATTAATCCCATTGATCCCTCAAAATCAAATCATAATTCTTCTCTAACAAAAAAGGATTTTACAAAAATGATAGATAGAGTGGATGTTATACGAACATCATGGTGGGCCCCAAAGTGCGTTGGGTTACAAGAGCATAAAAGTAGTTAAAGTGTAAAATTTAAATAAATCCAGCATTTCTAATATCAAAAAAAAATAATAATAATAATAAATCCAAACATGCACCAAGTCATAGATATCTTTTCATAAACATAGGCTTGCTTACCTTTGACCATCAGGCAATTCTTACCTTTGACCACTTGCTTAATGGGTCTAGATTCACTCCTCTGTTTATCATAACACCGACCAGGTCTCATCTCTGAGTCTGTTCAAAAATAGGGGAAAAAAGAACATGAATGGTTGCATCTTTCAAGCCTAATTTGCAGTGATAGCTGTCACAAATGGTTGTGCAGGTGCCTAGTTAGAGTTCTTGCGCTTAGGCAACCTCTACTAGGGGACCCACTGATTTAGAGTGGCTCCACAAAAGTGTAGAAGTGTGCTCCAAAAAACCATCCATACAGTTTTGTGGGCCCCAAATGATGTCTAAATGACAAAAAAGTGGTTAACCATTTCATACTATATTCAAAATCATAAACCTGAATAATAATAATAATAAATTTTTTTTAAAAAAAAAAAAGAAAAGAAAAACAATAAAAAAAAATAAAAGAAAAGAAAAGAAAACGAAAAAAAAAAAAAAAAAGTAGTAGAAGAAGTAACTAGAGGGCCATTCAACATAAAAAGGTAACATTTTTGTAAGCTTAACAAAAGATATATGATTTTTTATGTTAATAGTCAATAGAGATAATTAAATAGCTTAAGGACTCCCTCCCCCCTCCCTCTGTGTGTGTGTCTATATATATATATATATGATCAATGAGATTACTAAATGTGTGTATATATATATATATATATATATATATATATATATATATATATATATATATATATATATATATATATATATATATATGATCAATGAGATTACTAAATCAAAATAGTTGAATGCTAAAATTTTATTACATCCAATACCATCCTCAAAAAATTAAGATGCGTTTGTAGCTTCTCAAACTACATATATACTTTCCAACAATTTCATGCTCTCATCGTCTAAAATTCAACACCCATGCCCATATATCAATTAAGGCTACATTTGGATCATGATTGAATTGAATTTCTAACTATCATTTTGATTAAGAGGATAAATCAAAAAATGATTTTCCCCTGCATCATTGTGAGGAAGTTAACCCTCAAACTACATTTACTTTCCTCTCAAATCCAACTTCAAAGCAATGAAATTGCAATTTGGGCTTCGCATTTGGAGTCTGAATACTCAATATGAATGCAAAACAAGGAAAGTTTAATTTGGTTATTTCCACTTTATTGGATTAGTATTGCAATAGAGTCATTATCATAAATTCATGTTAATGGATCTCGTAAGTTCAGTAGAACTTCCATTACCATGTGCAGTTGACATTTAAGACCAAATTAATAACAATAAAGATATATAATAATCATGGTTTTTTTTCTTCTTCGAAAGTAGCTGAAATAAAATTGTGTTGAAAGTGTGAATAAATTTCTGGGTGGGTAATTCAAATGTTCATCTAATTAGAATTCAAGTTCGAGCTTAGAGATGATTACCATAAATATTGCCATATCACTAGATATTACACATTTCGAGATAAATTGAGAAAATACATGATTCTTAATCACATATCTAACTTAAAAAAAGAAGAAAGAAAACATAAATATTAAAAGAAGGCAAACAAGGAGATTGAATTGACATAAATTCCTAATTTATTCTCTTGTTCAGCTAACAATATCAGCAAAAAGTTCTGCACTAAATGATTGTTACATACTTGGTCGTGTTTGGTTAGAAGGTTGGTCATGGGCCTGATGAGCATTGAATCCTTTGAAACCTGCAACCCACGAAACGAGAGAACACCATAAATGAAAGGACTAAGAAAGGGAAATGAAAACCAATCAGTATATTGAAATGATAATTATCCTGCATAAAAAAAAAAGGGTTTTGAGCATTTAATTTCATACAAATATTAAAAGTAAACAATCGAATATCAAGAGTTAGAAAGTCGACTCTATGAGTCTTCTTGACTCCAGGATGAGTCAGTCTCAAAGGATTCGTCTCAAAATCTTGCCAAGTCAGGTTGACTCAGTCAAGTTTCAAGTCGAATCAGGTTCTGCTTTCATGTATGGGTTAGCTCCATTAGTTGCATTACGTCCTGTAGAGCTGTACACGAGTCGAGCCGAGCCGAGTATTGCCCAACTTGTGCTCAGCTTGCATTGCCAAACACCTAGCTCGTACTCGGCTCGGCTCGGCCTTCAAGCTCGGATGCCCAGCTCGTGCTTGGCTCGGCCGAGTTCGAGCCGAGTTCGACTAGATATCGAGCCGAGTTCAAGCAGAGTTTTTGAGTCAAGTTCGAGTTCAAGTCTTCGAGCATGTTTCGAGTATGAGTTTTTGAACTCTGCGATCCATCCATCCCAAAACAGAAAAATAAAAAAACAAAGCTTTGAAAATCTTAGCGTTAGAAGCCCAAGAACTAGAAAAGCCAAACCATCTCCGGATCTCTGGATTCTTCTTTAACGCGATCTGGGACGGTTATTTCTGATGGAGGGATGAATCCAAATGAAACTGAAATTCAAGACTTCAATGATTTATGGAAAGCAGCTGTAAAGGGAAGGCCTTAAAAGAGGAAGCTAGAAAAAAGAAATATATATCCGAGGTTTTGTCTTTCTAAAGCTTCTGGATCATTTGTGGAATCCAATAGATTTGATTTTTCTTCTAGAAAAAAATAGGGCTTTTAGAAGGGTTTTGGGATGGATGGGATAAGGGAATTTCGTGGAAGGCAGGATGGATGGCCTTTGAAGGGTGTTGACTGGGAAATGGCTCTCTTGTCTTCTCTCCTTGGGTTTGCAGAGACTACTGGCTCTCCTTAGGGTTTTTTGTTTTGGGGTATATATACCCCTGGTCGAGTACCGAGTCAAGTCAATTTTGAGTACTATTTGAGTCAAGCCAAGTCGAGTAGGGTCAAGCTCGTGCTCGGCTCAAACTCAATTCGAGCACCAAAAATTAGCTCGTGCTCGGCTCGAACTCATTTCGAGCCGAGTCAAGTCGAGCGAGTTAACGAGTATACTCTACTCATGTACAGCTCTAACGTCCTGGTCCAACAAATGAATCCCCATAAGATTGAGGATTTGCAACTGAGTCTGGTCTGGGCTACAGAGGAGTTGCACTCATTACATTCTGTCCTGCGACATTGCCACCAGGAAGTGACCCACCATAAGATTGTGGACTTCCAGCTGCTTTCCCTGATTGATCCATGGATGATGACCGTGCAAGCATGGAAGCTCTTCCCTGTGTAGGAGTACTGGAAGTAGTGTCATCCCCATACTGCTTTGGTTCCCCAATAGGATCGCACTTTTCAACTATTACTTCTAAGTTGATGATAATAATGATCCTGATTGCAATGAATGAAATCATCATGAGATATATATATATATATATATATATATATATATATATATATATATATATATATATATATAAACACTTAGATGAAATGACGAATAGATATGATATGCATATGCTGAGCATTTTAAGAAAATGGGGAGAGTTTGGATATCTTGAGAATGAGGTTGGGGAGAATTAGCTTCAGCCCAAAAGTAACAGCCACATAGCTTTCTGTCTTACACAACCTAAGCAGAATATTAATTTTGAGTTTAGAAGGAAGAAAATGAATGGCCTTCCTAATAAGAAAATCACTTTCTTTGCCCTGCACACCTCCCACCTTTCCAGTGGTAAGTAGCTTTTTTCTTTTTCTTGATACAAAATGCTGCCAATCAATCCCTTGACCTTTTGTTGGATGGATTAGCTGCTCATTTAAGACTAGTTTGTGGCAAATAGCAACAAAAATTTTCTGCTACTAAAATGGGAGCTCTAATAATAATAATGCAAAATGCAAAGGAAATGTCGAGGTCTACGATGTTAAAAAAGAAACTACTGAGAAATTCATGTAATACAAAATAAATAAAAATGAATAATTGAACCTGAAAAAAATAAAAATTGTACAGAGCTAGTTAGGAAAAACAAAAATTGAGAAAGCAATGAATAATCCATATTGTACATCTTCCAATGAGGCATTTGAGCATCTTTCTACTTCCTCGCAGAAGACGTCGAGGCAAACGACACATGATGAACTGAAAATTGAACTTTTAGTCAACAATTTATGGTCAGTGAGGAAAAAAGACTACAGATTGTGGGAGAGACTTTCGAGGCAGGACTCATTCTTGGTGGGTCCTGCAAGATAAACAATCTGGATCACTTGACCTTCTGACCATCAATACGAGGTCTTTCGAGAATGACCCATAAATATAGGGGTCCACCAGATGAACTGTCTAGATCACTAAAGCATTAGTGCCAATTGTTTGAGTTGTTGGCTAGAATCAAAAACCAAACATGAACAAGTACAACCCATGCTGCTAATGAACTAAAAAATTCTCTACCTGAGTTGCAAAATCGGAATCGGGCTCTTGTGAAGAACTCGCATCCAATTTCTTTATTGCCGCAGCTTTGCCAGTGCTCAAAGTGGCATGGAAAACAGGACCATATGACCCTTCTCCAACCAAAGACTTTGAATCAAAATTACAAATCAATCTATTCAGCTCATCCAAAGACAAAGCTGGTATCTTGATCGGTAAGATCTTCGCAGGCGCCCCGCCCCTGACTGCATTGTGACCTCTCGCCTCTTTGTCATTGCCTAAATCACATAGAAGACACATTCGTAAACATGGTGCAAATTGACCATGGTTTAAAATACTATCTGATATGTATCATATCACTCGATACTGCAGTGGTTTTTTTTTTCCTGACACAGCCGCATGAAACTCATCGGTGCCTCTGCCTCAATATCAATCTAGTTTGGATATTGCCTGTAATAACATTTTAGCATTATTAGCAAGCCCATGATAGCAACTCAAAAAGCATGACATTTTGAGAAAGTACCATCTGGGCATCAGAAAACATGCTCGATGTGGGACCGTCTGGAAGAGGCAAGTGAGCAAAATGCGGATTTCCCCAAATATCACTCAACATTTTATTAATTGTATCATTAACAAGCAAGCAAATACAGTAACTTTCTTAAAAGGCTGTGTTTGGACACACAAGCGAACTGAAGTGAAAACATTGCAGATGTGATCCCTTTTGAGTTCAACTTTTAAGGACTGTATTTGTAATTTGAACCCATACCCTCAATATGAATGCACGAAAGGAAATTTCCATTTCTGCTATGTTGGACTAATAATTCCAATTCAATTCAACTTTGCATCCAAACACACCCTTAGTGAAGCTATACACCAGCCAATCTTCTACACTGGTTTTTCCTTATTCCATTTAAATTTCTCTGTTGGGTGCAGTTTCCTCTACAATGATCCAAACCTCAGAACATGTGTACATTACAATCAAACACCATGTACATTGCACAATCATATTCTCAGGCCTTTTATAATCATCAATCCAATGATTTGTCTACTATCATGAACTTCAGTACTTTGCACAGGTGGATCCCATGGTTCAGCAATATAGACCATTGATCATATGGACCACTCAAAAGAATTTTCCTCAGTGGGATAATCTTAACCTGGATCCTTGGTCTGCCAACAGATAGTTAAGGAAGACATAAAGCAACAGTCCACATTCTATGGAATACCTAGGAGAGTTTGCATCATAAATTCATGGTGAGTCCATCTGGTCATCAATCTGGACAGTCAAACCATGGGCCCCACCTGTAAATCAGGATGAAGGTTCGAGGAAACTATAACATATATATCCCTGGGAATCCTCCAAACTGAAATGACATATGCATTTTCATGAGGTTTCCTAATTCCAGATGCATAAACAGCCTAGCCCTATCAGAGTTGTCCATCAGGCTTGCCCCACCATGAAGATCCCCTGACCCCGAATGAGGCAAGTCCACTCGTCAAATGGACCAAAGTGTGAAAAACAAATGGATAGCTAAAATTAACTCAATCAAGCTTTTTTTTCCCATTTATTTGTTTTATACATCATGGCCCACCTGATGATCACATCCTGATTACCAAACAAGTGAATCTACACAGTAGTAACCACCCAGCAGATGGTTTGGATCTCACACGTCATATTGGCAAATACACAAACACGTGAGCAGCACCCACATGGATTTAGCAAAGTACCAGGACCAAGATGAGTTGAGTCTCACCATACGCATTCCCCTTTGGTGGTGCAGTGTACTAGTTGATGGGCTGCCCGAAATTCTCGTCCTCCCCACCTCCACAGCACAACATTGTGGCAGGCTGCAACAATCACGAACCCAATCAAGAAATAGACTCAAGAGAATAGCGGACATGATATGTTAGAAGTTATATATTGGGTGGAATTAGAAGCCGGCAGCGATTGCCCTCGCAGAAGCCGTCGAGGCAGACAACACAGTTGGAGGAAGGGCCAGCGACGTGGTGGAAATAGGGGAGGTTGTTGAGGGCCTTTGGGGAGAGGCCAGACCGGAGATCGGAGCAGTCGGGGGGGCTGGAGGCGGTGGAGAGTGCGGCGGCTATGGCTGCGGCGAAGTAGATGTGGAAGAGAAGGGTGGCGATGCATGATGGCAAAAAGGAAGAAGAAGGAGATGGAGAGGGCCATAACTAGGGCTTGGAGGAAGAACGACAACAACCTAGTGTTTGGGGTTTTTATTGTTGGTGAAGATATTGGAAGATGATGAGCATGCGGTGGTGATGATGATGAGGCTACCGGACAAGGGCTCTGATGGGATTCGATCTATAGGGGTTTAGGGTTTTGAAAGGGGCTGGGAGGGAGGCTTGCAGACCTTGGCTGCGATGGGTTTCGATCTATCAGAGATGGTGACTAAGGGAAGAGAAGAACTCGACTGGAAGAAATGAGATCTATCAGAGATAGTGACTAAGGGAGGAGAAGAAATCGACTGGAAGAAGTGAGAGGAAAAACGAGAGAGAAGAAATCGGCCATGACAAGAGAAGAAGAAAAACGAGAGCAAGAAGAAATCTCGGCAACGACGAAATGAGAAGGATAATAAGAGAGAGAGAGAGAGAGAGAGAGAGAGAGTAGTGAGTTTAGTACCATTTAGGAGCGGTTTTAAGCCGTTTTCAATTAGAAAGGACCCTAAGCCGTTTCTAAACAAAAATACAGCCGTTCCTGAACTAAAGTTTTGGTGTAGTGTAAATTGTGGGACGCATTGAGAATGAATCATACATCTAAGATTATAGCAATCAAGAAATCATAACCATCTCATTTGAACAGAAAGGGGCAGAGGTATCTTCTATGAGCCTGATCCCTTCAATACAGTCAATAATAAGATTTCTTTCAAGTCTGTGTTGGACTTTTTTTGTACATGGGCTTTTATGATAGGCAAGGCTTCAATTTTTTTGGTAAGCCTTGCCCGAAATGTTTATTAATAACCCTATTCAATAAAATTCTCCTTTCTGAAAAAAAAAAAAAACAGTCGATACAGCCCAGTTTTGGCAGTTACCAATATAGCTAGCCCATCAAAATCGATTTTTAAACCTTGCTGATATTAGATCAAATCTATTAAATAAATGGGTCAGCTTATCTTGACTTGGAGTCATGTAGCGTTAGCAAGCTAAGGACAAGTTATCAAGTCATGACTGAGTCACATCCAAAAATGAGTTTTCTAGTGACGCAGCTCGAAGTCTCAGTAAGTAAAGTTAACTCGACTGAGTCCAAGTCAAGTCACAGAGATTATTAAAAATATGATATAAAATTCTCTTATCTCATACCTGAATAAATAAGTTTGCTTATTTTAATTTGGACCAACCGCCATGTGACTTGAATTTTAGTGGGTTAACTCAATGTCAAAACACAAACCCGATTCTTAAATGAGTTAAAATTCTGAAGTCCCAACGATCGGACCTAACCGGAGCCCAATTCGAACTCTAGGTGCAACTGACATTAACTTCTACCAGGCCATTCATTTTGTTTGTATAACGTGACCTGACCTGAGAAATTGAGTTGCTTGAGTTTTGTCTCAGGTCATCGATAGTCAGATCCACCTGATGGATGTCTTGGATCTCGAACCTATATGCCATGATAGAGCTTATAAGTAGAATGTTCACGAGCTGCCTATACATTCTTGGAGACTTGGGCAAAGTTCTTCGCGAGGATGCTGATAATTATCTCTTCTTTTTCATATTCTGTGTGGAGAAATGCTCATCAACCAACTGGAACGTAAGTTACCATTAATCCACTGGATAGCTTCCAGGGTATTGCGTGACTGTGGCATCCACCCCATCCAATAGATTGGCCCCACTATGAGGATCACCCTTGTAAAAATTAGACCCATCCACTCATCAGGTGGGCCACACTGGAAAATAATTTATAGGCATTGATAAATAACAAATACAAGTATGATCCACCTCTTATGAGCGTATGGGTCTGATTTTTGCACAAGGTGAATATTGGAAGGTATGGCTGTTGCAGGTAGATGATAGGTTGGAAGTTATCCCAGGGTGGACAGTGAGTTATCTTCCAACCGGTTGTCTTTTAGCATTTCTCCTTTCTACCTCTATAATCATTCTTGGTGTTTCCTGTTTAGCAAATTGACATTTCTTTTCATTTTTGTTTTCTTTTCTTTCCTTTTTTCAACATTGGGCTTTTAATTACTAAGATCAGCGTGACTGTTTGATGAGCTTGGGTTTGTCATGTTGAAGCCCAGTACTCAGCTTGGGCCTTGAAAATCTTTGGCTGAACCTTGTTTGTTACGGGCAGACACCGATCGTTAAATCTAGCTTATTGATGATTGGAACCAGCTTCAGCTTTCACCAGTTCTGATAAGGACTTGAGGCCCATTAATGGTGGTGCCCACAACATGATCGCGCGGTTCCAATTGAAATCTACCAAGCACAAATATGGCAATGATTTTCTCAACATGATCTGGTGGTTGTTTTGGTGGTCCACTAAACTGGCCCTTACAGGTGGATCTTGCCACCGTGGGATCAAGATAAGATAATAATAGGAGGCCTCGTCCCAAAAAAACAATGCTGATGAGAGGTGGACGGATGACCTGACCCAACCTGACTCATTACTCGTAACAAAAGATTCGGGCAAAGTTTGGATCCATGGACCATTTAAAAGGTTATTGTACTTCTGTTAGGACATATTACATTAGAACTGGATTACATTAGTTTAGATCTAGCATTATCTCCAATGATCTACTCAGGTATCAAATTCTCCTGTATATTTTCTGGATTGCTATAAATGAAACATACAGTTAAGATTTCCAAAATGTAGCCTAAGTTCCCTATACGGCTGATTTTTGGCATATCCCATAATTTAAAGAGGACCCATCAAATGCACGGTGTTGATGTTGGAGATGCATCACGGTGGGGCCCACACAGCTCGACCTCATGGGAAGTTCCCATGAGCTCGACAGCATGGAAGCTTTTCCCATATATATATATATATATATATATATATATATATATATATATATATATATATATATATATATATACACACATATATATACATATATATATATATATACATATATATATATATAGCTCGAGCGCATAGTACCTTTTCCCATATATGGGAAAAGGTACTATGCGCTCGAGCCGATGGGAACGTCCCATGAAATCGACTTGTGTGGGCCCCACCGTGATGCCTTTCGAACATCTACCCCATCAGTCAGATGCACCATTCCATCGTGGGCCTAGGTCTCAAAAATCGAGTCAATCCGTGACTTGTGTGGGCCACACCACATACAGAAGTGCAGAGGGGCCGTGCACCATTAAAACATTCATAATCATTTTTTGGGCCCACCAAGATGTGGTTTGCAAATCCAGCCCATCCATTATGTGTGTCCCACTTAGATGAGGGTTCAAACCAAGTTTCGGCATCATTCAAAACTCAGGTGGGCCCCACCAAGTGCTTTTATATGTTTCTGGCATGTCTTCACATGATTTTAGATGGTATGGCCCACTTGAGTTCTGTATACGGTTGATTTTTGGGATATCTCATAATTTAAAGGGGACCCATCAAATGCACGGTGTTGATGGTCGACACGCATCACGGTGGGGCCCATACGGCTTGACCTCATGGGAGCTTATCGTGAGCTCAAGCGCATAGTGTGTGTGTGTCTATATATATATATATATATATATATATATATATATATATATATATATATATATATATATATATATATATATTCCTTAACTAGAGAAATCAGAAATTTAATATTGGGTTAGTTCGTGACTGCAAGGTCTTATTATACTTTAAATGGGTGGGGTTAGGCCAAAGGGTAATGGGTAGCAAGTTGGGCTTGGGCCAAAAATTTTAGCCCATTTAGTAAATGGGTTGGGCGGACTGACGCAACCCCAACCCTCATGGAACTTATACATGGATGTGAATTCTATAGAAGACAATTCTCTAGAGGAGGTATCTTTGCTTTCTTGAGAGAAATCATCCACACAATTCAAAACCATTAAACCAGAGCACAATAAGCATAAAACATTGTGTGCAAAACTCATAGTTAACGGACCATATAAAGATGATGATCAAAGTGTGCAAAAAAATGGATCCCAAAGGAACGCGCCCATGAGGGCCAATTTCGACATATTAGATCTCCCAATCTATAAATCTGAATGAAAATATTAGTGCAATTTTCGTCTAATAAACTAGAATTTGACCGGCTCTCATCTCCTGAAAAAACATCGCTGGAATTTTTAGATCAAATCAGAAATTGGCAATAACAATAGAACAAGACTGCTCTTATCCTCTAGGCTAGCTCTTTCTAGTTGCACCTCTTAATGAAATTCTTAGAACGAACTGATTTATTCTCGTTTGATGGATTTCCCAAAGCCATGCGGCACTATTTATTCTCGTTTGATGGATTTCCTAAAGCCACGCGGCACTATCTCAAAGTATAAAACGTCACATTTGTTTAGAAGACCGCCAATGCAGTAATCCTGATCGATGTAGAAGCCTCTTTTTTTTTCTTTTTTTTTCTTTTTTTTCTTTTTTTTTTTCTTATTAGATGAGGCGCATACTAGGTTGTTCTTTTTTAGATAGTATGCACCTCTCAATAGAATTTCTCCTTTACACAACGTTTGTAGTGTGCTATCTCAAGGATACAACCGCTCAACATATGTTCTCGTCAACGTGCACACATCGAGCAAAACCAAACACTAAAAGACGAACATACCTTCTCCCAACACCCAGGAACAAAAATAAAAAATGGAGTAGAGATATTGCCTTAAAACTCAAGAGACAAATACTCTTTTCATAAACATGAGCGAGAGAGAGAGAATCTCATTATGACATTACTGTGCCACGCGTACAAACAGATCATTCACGCGTGTGGAGATACAACAAACGTGTGGAAACACAAAAGAAAAGTGGCCACATCTAACTGACAAAAAGAGTTTTTTCTTCTTCTTATTTTCTTAAATACTTCAACAATCTACTACTTATACACTACAAGAAAAAGGACATTTACCGGTGCTTTTAAGGGCCGCTAAAAGGCATAAAAGCGCCTGCGGATTATTTTCGCGGCGCTAGGCAAGCGCCGATAAATAGTGGTGTCCGTAAAAGATTTAGCGGCGCTAGTAAATTGTGTACCATTTTGCCAGTGCTCATTTTGCATTTAGTGACGCTTTTGGTGACCACTGGTATTTCTGCCAAAAGCGCGGCATAAATATAAAAAGCGCTGCTAATATTTTTTTATTATATATAATTCAATTGAAAACCTTGCATTTTTTAAATATTTGAAACATAAAAAATGATGCAATACAATTAAAACTGAATATTAAATAAAATTTATATTACTTCATAATAAAAAAATATATAACATTTATTACAATAAATTAAAAATGGTCTTGAATAAATAAATAAAAACAAATCCTCTATATGGTCTACTCGTAGCTCGAATGGCGTCAAAGGGCTGAAGTGCTTGTAGGCCTAAATTCAGGCATAATTGATTAAAATCCTACACACAAGAAAAAAAAAAAAAAAAAAAAAAAAAAAAAAAAAGAGTAAAAAAGTAGCATTCAACAAATTGATGCATGGAAAATAATCAATCATTTAATCCTATCCTTAAAAAGTCAAAAACTATCAAGGCAACAAATGTTGCAACTTGAATTCCATTACATCTATTGGCCCTACATTGATGCATGTGTTTTATCCACACCCGTCCATCCATATGCACCCTTCAAACGTGACATTCAAGTGTACACATGACCAATATTAGTGGTGAATCTGGTTCATTAATTACAATTCTATGATCTGATTTAGGTGACATGGATGAAACTGGATGGTATCTAAGATGTGTTGAGAATCTAAGCAAGAATCTTCTACATAATGATCACAATAATAGTAGTATAGGAACAGATATAGAAAGTTAAGAATCTATTAGCATCTACAACAACTCTCAATTTAATTACACTCTAATATTAAAAATAAATAAATCAAAGAAAACCATTTCAAAATATCAAAGCATTACCTCATATATTGTTGGGGTAAATGAAAACCCACGCCTTATTTCTCTACATAGATAAAGAAACAAGGTTCAAAACCTGAATCTCCAGACAAACCAATGGAAAAGTGAAAAATTGAGTTGATAAAAACTTGCCTATAATCAAAGGAAGACATGGCCCCAAGCTCATGTTCCAACTGCTGCATGGAAGCAAGGTTCTGCCTGATCCTTGCATCAAGTCTACAAATCTGTAGGAATTTCAGTTTACTACAACCAAATATCAGAAAAATGAAATGAAGAATGTAAAGAAAGTTTCTTCTTCTTCTTCTTCTTCTTCTTCTTCTTCTTCTTCTTCTTTTCTTTTGCATTGAAGGAATTTCAGTTTAAGCCATGCTTGAATCCAAGATTACTTCAAACATGAAGAATTTGAATTCATAAAAATATTGTTTAATTTTCTGTATACCTTTTTAAACTCTAGAAATTCATTTAATTTTACTTATTTTTAGCTAGTGAATCTCTGATTTCAATTTTTCCAAAAACCCATTTCAGGATTCTTTTCCTTGTGCTTGGTTGATCAACTGGATTCCATGTTTTAATCCAATCAAAATTGCATGGCACACAACTGGAGTTGAAGAATGTAATATCAAAAGATTCTCTTCTCAAGAATGTAATATAAAACATGACAGAAAAAAGATCCTAGAATGTATATTTGTTGGAATTTCACTACAGAAAATGGTAGGTTCTGGTAATATCCTCCCATTGAATTAGGTGTTAAATATTCCTTTTCACTATCTGTTTGACGGTTACCAATCAGATAAAGCGGGGTGTGATTTTAGAAATCTACAAAATCTGCATTTAAAAAAGGAGGAGCCAAGCTAGCATTGCAAGGCCCAGCACATTTTCACATTTTTTTAACTAAAATTTCTATCCAAGTTATCCCTAAATCATGTGGTTGGAAAAACTTTTAGGAAACAAGTCATCCATGGGCCTTAAAATAGGAACAACTCATAAAAAACTCACATTCAACAAAAAAAAAAACAAAAAAAAAACAAAAAAACAAAAGCCTACAAAATAGTGGCATGGCTCTGGATCATTTGGTTTTTATGATTTCGGACATATGGAGCATCCACAGTTAGGTATAATAGATGAACGGTTTGGATCTCATACATATGTGCCTTACGTACCTGACATAACTAAGATATTAGAATCTAGCACTAGATACTTGATGATTCATACAATAATGAAGCACTTTGGCATCTGCAAAAAACAAAATGACAAGTGGAATTCTGCATATTATTGGTTTGCATTGGAACAAATAACCAACCAAATGGACTATAAAATGAAAATTAAAGAATGAAACACATTGAAAGAATAAATTTTCATTAGTCAGAGGTTAAAACCAATTTCCCAAAAAATCTTAATTTGAGGCCCTGCCCCGTCTAAAGATGGGCCCCCATGACAAGTGTTTTCATACTTGTGTTTTTGTTGCAGTATTTGTATCTAAATCAAATGAATAATACCCCTCATTACTGTTTAAGAAAAAACAGATTTTCACCACTTAAAGATGAAAAGTAAGAGGACTCAATAGGAAAGTTTTAGCCCTCAGAAAAGGAGTTCTTAAGACAGAAAAGGATATGCATATCTAGTTAAAGCTTTGGAAAAATCTGATCTACAAAATACTATTTTTCAAAATGTATAAGGAATTGAATAAAATGACATGTAGCTTAAGCATTTGATAGGAAGATTGGACCCGTGACCCTCTAGCTATGGGATTGTGTGCTTTCCTGCAGTCTTGGAGAGATTAAAATGAATACAAAAAACCAGCATGAAGCAGGAAAACAGGCACTTCAAGCAGTTTCTAGAACTTAGATTGTGTACATAGAATATAACCACCCTTTTATTTTAAAGAAATAAATCTAGTCCAAATATTAATTCTTAGAAATAAATAAATTTAAAAAAAAAAAAAAAAAAAAACCGTGGAGAATGAAGAAAGAGCAAAAGGCACTTTTATAGAAATTCTTCCTGAGTTATCTGCACAAGTTCCTACCTTAAAAGTTTTTTAAACTATAAGAGAAGGGCATTTTCTTGTCAAAAATCATAAAACTTGTTTTTAAGTTTCCCTGGAATTTCAAAGGTAGTCCAATTTAAAAACCAACATGTTCAGTCAGCCCCATCCAAAAAACATTGGAATATAATCAAGGAGTACAGCAGTCAATTCATGTGAAAACAAAGAACCTATTGTTTCGTAGGTTTCCTGAAGTTGGATGCTTTGACCTGATTTAGAGATAGATAGCATTAGAAAAATGTCAATTATTCTCCAGAACATCAGAATAAGCAGAACAAAGTAAAGACCAACTAGTCCATGTTAGAACTAATATTTCACATTGGTAAAAAAAAAAACGCAATACATCTCAAGTGACCTATGATTAGGATTACTGACAAATAAAGCTGAGAGGGAACAAAGAGAAATTAGATGGTACAGCTTTAGTTTTCCTAGATAGGCATGGGCTTTATAGTCAATAGTTGATTTTGCCTTTCTAGCTAGCCAACTAAAATGGCTAGGTTTGGCTACTTGGATAACATTGAGCAAGATTGAGCTTAAAAGAAAATTACTTCTTCATGGAAATAAAATTTAAGAAGTGGAACTAAAGTAGGTGCAACCTGCACAATTTGTAACCACATATGATCAATATAATTCATGCTAGGAAGTCCACTAAGATATGGTCCAAGCTCCTGGGTTAAAAACTTGGTGGTCATCTGTTGTTCACTAAAGTTCTATGCTGTAGGGTGTTCTAAGAGAGGAACACAAAGGAACAGTACAAAAAAAAAAAAAAAAAAAAAAACTTGCTACATTTAATTCCAGTGTTGTTAGAGTTAGCTCATCACAACACAAGTATGAAAAGCTTATTCAGCAATTTTAATAAAGGCATTTGAGGTGATTGTTGAATTCATTTCTAGAGTATCTTCTCTTGTTTTGATGAATTGCTAATCGATGATACTGGGAATTGGAGTAGATAATAGATATATTACATTGCTGATTCTTTTTATGCCAACCATGTTATGAATAGGTCTTCTAGAAAATTACAAATTGTTAACTAAAAGAATGTATTGCTTTACCCATATAATTCTAAGTAGATCAAGGACCCTCTTCCAAACTCCTGCAGAACCCACAATGGGTGAATAGATGCTTAATCGATTCCTCCTCCACACAGAGGAGACACTCATTTGTGATCATTGTCTTCCTTTCTGAGTAGGTTGATATTAAGCAGTTTCCTTTTTGCAGCTACCGGCCTAAAACACCAATTTTAGCTTTCCTGGAAATTGCCAAATATGTCCCACTTGGTTAGTTGTGCCTCCTCTTCCACTTTGTTTCAAATACATGAAAAAAAGACTAGGCCAAGAAAGATCTATTTCAAAGAAGATCATATGATTCTTTTGTTATCGGTAATCACTCCTGTGAAAATTGTAATGACTGGAGTTGCAGCTGTGAACTTGAAGAACTAATGTAAGATTAGGGGCTTCATATGCTTAGCAAAGAATCTGAGTGGTAGTCTAGGTAGAAAATAGGTGAGGTTAGTTGCAAAAGAGCATTCTGGTTTTGAAGTTGTTGGAGACTCCAATGTCATAAGTTGAGCTAGTACGAGTCATTCTGAATCGTGGAAACTCATACATTTTTTTTAAAAAAATGAAATTCAGCTCATTGTTTTGAGGTTAAACATTTCATTTGCCATGTTGGTACTTGGTAGAAATGGGGACATTTCATCACCAATGGATCACATCTATTTATCCAATCATCTATCTAACCATCAAACCTTCCATCCAAACATCCATCGATATTTCATAATAACAACAACACATGATACTTCGCTGAGAAATCATTGACAACTAGATAATTTTTAATGGTGAGTGTTCAATGACTACGGTTTCCTGTAGTATGGTTCACCTGAAATTTATATATGCTTTATTTTTTGTATCATGCTTTAAAATAAGTTAGAGAAATAGATGAATGACATAGATATACAATTAATACATATAGGTGGGTCCTATGGTTAGGGTCTCACCACATCGGTGGTGTCGGGGTCACATACAAGTCACTCTCCATGACGTGGCCCACTTCAACTGCATTTGCGAACCACATTAATACCCTCTCTGTAAACAAGCTGAAACCACATCCTCTAATAAAACCAATCACAGCCCCACATCCATCTGCACAATTAAGAAAAGGAGAAATACTCTGATACTCTTGCAGAATGTGAGAGATGATACACAGGCACTTAGAAATTGCATACATGGGATACCAATAATTCAAATTTAACTATCCAAAATATGTCTTCCCAATTTGGATGTATCATGAACTAAAATTATGAATTTTTTATTATTATTATCCATTATCAGATTGGTGCACATTTATTGGACGGTTAAAATGAAAAATATCCAATGGTCAAGTGAGTGCATGCATCTAAGGTTAAAGTCGTTCCATCAATCTAATTTTTGGAATTTAGTTAATGTATGCCACGTGTACAATTTCTATGTGCCTGTGTATTAAGTATCCCATGCTGTCTGAGTATCATGTAACTACAAGAGCCTGCTAACAAACAATACCATGTTTGGCAAGCCACTTTGCAATTCACCCAGATCAGGAAAATATAAGAGAACAAAATCTAGATAATCATAGCCGCAAACAACATTTGAATTTGAAATACTATGCCAACTCTAACATATAAATTGAAAACCGTTAGAACAGAGACATTTCATCAAACACTAGTTGTGCACACCTAAAACATTCACAACAATAAACAATAAAAGTGATTTTTTAGGAAAGCCCTAATCCTTATCCAATTACAGAGTTTAGGAAATCCCTAATTCTAATATCGTATCCTTTGATAATCTGCGAATTTACAGATCTAAAAATAAAAAACCTAAATATCTATTTGAGAGAAATGAGTACCTGGCCAGGGAAGAGATGAAGGGCAGGGGCTACTAGCCGCACCAGATCTGGAGATGATACAAGTGAGAGAGAGAGAGAGAGAGAGAGAGAGAGGGAGAGAGAGCGCGAGATAGGCAGATGGAGAGAGAGGTGTGAGATCTGGAGATGATGCAAGTGAGAGAGAGAGAGAGAGGCAGATGGAGAGAGAGGCGCAGGGTCTGGGAGCAAAATGTACCGTAAGGTTTTTTTTTTAATATACCGAAAAACATCCGTGGCCCTGGGCCCTATTTTACACAGCGCCGATGCAAGAGGCACCTAATGTCTTTTTAATATACCGTAAGTGCCGTTGTTGATGTTATTTATTGTAGTGTTATTTCAAAACAAAAAAGATTGGGCGTGACAAAAAGCTATTGTGCATAGATGACACTGATAAATCATCTTGAACCTCACTTGGTGAAAAATGCCCGAGCTACAAGAAATTAGTAACATGGGTATTGAGCTAAATTTCTTTTAAGTATACCGTACACGAGGCATACATGATAGTTTAAGTGTTTACGGGGTGTTCAGAGCTACATGTTACAACTATGTGCAATATCTTGATTTCACAAGGTTCTAGAGAATTAGCCTAATGATCATAGAAAGCGACCTAACTTTAACACTCACATCGATGAATTTATCAAGGATATCTCGGTAACAATTGTCAACCAAGCTTAGAAAAAAAAAAAAAAAAAAAACTATAAACTCATTAAAGAGTATATCTAACATAGATATGATGCATAGGTTCATATCATGTACATTATAGGGAGGGACTCGGAGAAATATTTTTTTCTCATACATGTAATGCATTTAAGTACGAATCACATAGAAACTTGTTTTTCCCAATGAACTTAATTCTTAGGATCTTATGTCCTTGTGTTGGCATGTTATTTTCAGTAATTCATTTTTAGGCATAACTCCCATCTTCCTTGATATTCTCTGAAATATTTCCCCACCCAAGCCCTTATCCATAGTATTCTTCTTGAATTTTATAAGGTTTAAAGTAATTACACCATTCTTCAATAATTGTCTTACCCGCCCATTCCTTATACAGATTCGTCTAGATGTTTCATTATAACATCGTTGTTATCCCTTATTATGCCAATCATGCTATCATAATGAATGAAAATGGATGGCACTGATTTCACTCAAAAGGGTATGTCTATTACTAAGTTTTTATCCATTCTTCATTATTTGCTCCCAGGACAACAATTTTACCTCTATTGTGGAATGATCTATACATGTTTGCTTCTTTGAATTCCATGAAACAACTCCACATGCCATGGTGAAGGTATAACTACCAGTGAATTTGAAATTGTCAATACCCAAACTCCAATCAACATCATTGTAACCTTTAATTGCAGCAAGGAACATATAATAATAAAGACCAAAATTTTAGGTCCTTTTATAATACATTAAGACCCTATAAATAACATTCCAGTGTTTATTAATCGAGTTGGTAGAATATCCACTTAATTTACTTACAGCAAATGCAATATCAAGCATAGTGACGAATGGGTGGTCGTGATGGGGTCAATCACCATCTTCCTCAGGGGATAACTACTCTAATTCCATGGAGCTTCTCTGAACTCTTCACAAAGATTCCTCAAATCCATGAGAAAAAATAGAAAATAGAAATGAATTTTAATAAATTCGTAAATAGATTGATTGATGATAAAAACGAATTTACAATCCTTTAAATAGTGATATCAAACTTAGGAAGAATTTTCAGAATCAAAACTCAAACTCCCTAAAAAAGTGACTTACTATAAATAGTAAACTTAGTATTTATAGATGATCATGATTTCTACTAGACTTGACCAAAAATAATAAGTGTCCAATTTGGCCTAAACATGTCATTCTCCTAAAATTTCTAAGCCCTTTTCATGTTGAGCACGACTCCTAAAGCTCAAAGGATCAAGAGTTTTGATTGAACTAAAACTTGTTATAAATAGTAAAAACAAAATTAAAATAGACTTTTGACCATCAATCTGATGGAATCTTGCAAATTTGGCATGAGTAACCTGGCGTAATGAGGTTGGTTGGATAAAGTATCTTCTCCTACCCCAAAACCATTATGGTACATCGAACAACTCATTCCGGTTTACGAGATATGCCTGATTCAAGGTTCTAATGGTCCTGATCACTTCTGCCTCCGATTGGGCCTTCTCTGGTCCATCTTGGACTTGAAAGTGTTCGCAACCTGCTCTACATCACATAATATAATTCATAACATAATCTAAACGTTGAATGTGAAATATTGCACAATTTTTCCTATTTATACCTTGGTTTTATAAACATTATGGTGCTTAATCGATCTAATTATGCATGTTTTCATGTGCGAGGTGATTTCGAGAGCTTAAGGTAAAATTGATGTCAAAAAGAAGATTTATGCTCAAAAGATTACTAAATGAAGATTTGGAGATTTAGAAGTCATTAATGAAAAATTCACATGCCAAAGATCTAAGAAAACCAAGTGAGGAATGAAGAGAATCAAAGATTTGAAGTGAATAAAAGGAATCCTGAAATTGTCTTGAAAATAAATATATTTCTGAAATTGTCTTGAAACAATATATTCTGAAACTCAGAGTTTATTTTAGAAAACTGCACAGAGTGCGTAAAATTCAGGCAGTTTAAACTTCAAGTATATTTTGAAAAATTGCTTAGAGTGTGTAAATTTAAGGTGGTTTCTAGATTTTTCCAACTCGGTGCGAAAGTTGGAGTTTCACAACTATAAATAGGACTCCCTAGGATGCTCCAAAGCATCTTATAGGGTTTAGAAATGTCTCAAGGAGCATACACAAGGGTAGAACAACCGCTAAAGAGTTTATCTTCTTCCCTAGTTTATTTTTCATGCTTTGTTTAAGATATTTGGTTTCAATCATGTCTATGGTTAGCTAAACCTCTTATTGAACTTCATTGATTTCTAGTTTTATATTAAGGGAATATTTTCAGTTTTCTATAATTTATTGGGACTTAAATTACAATAGATGTTGTGATAGCTTTGCATATCTTCTTTTCCTGTTTTGAGATAATAAGATTGGTAAATCCTATTATTCTTCATCATCTCCTGAGCATAGTAGGGTGATGGAATCCCTCCCAATCATCACAATTCTCCTCCATTGAGAATTAAGTCAATGAAAAGTTCAGATTTGATTTAAATTGCTTTATCTTCCAATTGGATATGATAAGACTCCAATTCCAATTGTGTTCCTTGAATCAAGTAAGGTAGCATCTTGATAGCTACAAGTGGATCCTTGACACCCTAGTTCCCACCTTTTAATTCATAAGTTTTAATCAACATTATTCACCATTACTCTCAATTATTCAGATTTTAATCTAGATCTTTTTCTAATTATAGTTCTAGTTATTTTCAGAATACGTATAAGTTTAGTCCCTGTGGATTCGACCTCTGTCTTACCGAGTTATTACTACATCACAACCCTATACTTGGGGTTGTGAACAAGTTTTTGGCATTATTACTGGGGACTACAGTTACGTTTTTCTGAAAATAATTAGTTTTAGAATTAAGCTAAGATTAAGGTTAACTTTTTGTTTTGCTTTAAGGTGATAATTTTTTTTCTGAAATTATTTTTATTAAAAAAAAAAAGAAAAAAAAAAGAAGAAAAAAACTAACATTATTTTATGTTTTGTAGGATCTTAACATAGCAACTCTTATTCGGTAATTTTGTTCCAACTCTCTCTCTTATCTTTTCTAGATCTCTTATTTGTTTTATTTTTTCTAGTTTTCTTTTTAGGTTTAGTTGTTTAGTTACTTGAGGGCTGAGAGTGTTTCATGCCCAAATGGGTCCGTGATAACACTCTATGTCTTTTGAGTGAAGGAGGATTAGTCAAAGGGTTACATATCCATCGCAGATTAGACGTTACTTGAGACCCTTTGAATCAATAGAAGTGATGGCTGCAAATCAACCTCAACCTCCAGTTAAGAAAGTTTAGGATGAGAATGAGGTGCATAATGCACCCTTACCTCATACTTTAAGAGATTGTTTACAATTGGCGGGGGTGAGCACACCTTCCTGCATGATTTTTCCAAACAATGCAGGAAATATGAATATTAAACTTGGGGTGATCCAACCGCTTCCGAAGTTCCATGGAATTGAATTTGGAAGTCCATATCTACACATGAAAGAGTTTGATGAGATAACAACCACTTTACACTTTCCCAACGTGTTTGAGGACACGATCAGGCTTAAACTATTTCTTTTCTCCTTAAAAGAAAAAGCTAAGACTTGGTTGCATTCACTACAACCACGATCCATTAGCAGATGGAATGACATGATAAGCAAGTTCATAAAGAAATTCTTCCTATACCATAAGACAAACATCATCAAGAAGTCGGTCATGAACTTCGTCCAAAAGGAAGATGAGACATTCTTCCAATGTTAGGAGTGGTTCAAGGATCTTATCAGTTCATGCCCACAACATAGCTTTGAAACGTGGTGCATAACAAATTTCTTCTATGATGGACTGACATCTTCCATGCATCAATTAGTCGAGATGATGTGCAATGGAGAATTCATGAACAAAAATATCAATGATGTGTGAGATTACTTTGACAAACTTGCTGAAAATGCACAATCATGGGACATCTCCCCAAGACTTAGCACCACTTCTAAGCTTACTCAATCAAAGGAGAGGAGCAGAATATATATTTTGAAAGAGGAAGATGATATAAATGCTAAAGTGACCAATCTCATAAGGAAAATTCAGGCCATGAAACTTAAGAAGGATAAGGTTAAGGTAGTTGTTTGCGGTATTTGTGCTTACAACATTCATACAACCGAAAATTGTCCAACAATACATGCTTTTCACGAAATATTGAATGAGCAATCGAATACCGTGAACAACTACCAAAGCTTTTTAATGGACCCACCTCAAATACATATAACTCAAGTTGGAAAAACCATCCAAATTTCAGTTGGACGAACCAACAAACTGCTACTCCTGAAGGGATCCTTAACCAAATTTTGAATAAAAGGAATCCTTAAGAGGATCCAGTCTTAAAATATATTCAAAATCAAGAGGTTTTTAATCAGGGTATGTTACAAGCCTTTCAAGGCCTTACAAAGGCCATGCAAGGGCTTGAGATGAACAAATTGATTGGGGAGAAAGGGATCCTTCGGGTCCAGCTTCTCCCCAACCCTAAACCACAATATGAAATAAGTGACCCAAGCTCTTCAAGTCAAATGGAGTAGGCTAAGTCTATCATCACTCTGTTTTGACCAGAAACAAATGGATTTGATTTCAGGAATTATCTTACTTAATGATAACAGAGAAAATATAGAGAAAATCATTATATTTTATATAATCTGAATTCATTTATATCCTTTCAATCATTCGATTCAAGGATAAAGTTTATAACATGCAAATATAGAACAAATTCGAATATCAAATCCAGCAACACTTTGGCTCTTTGATTTGTTCATATCATTGAGAGGAATATTGTATGAATATAAACATTCTACATCTTCTCATTGAACTCATTATCAGGATTCTGAACCGAAGAAGAGCTGGCTTGCTGACATCAATTCAACATCATTTCAATTCTTTAATGTCGATACCCGCGCAACACACTATGGTTGCGTGGGTCCGCACAATGCCACAGTGTGTTGCGTCGACCGACGTAGCATGTCTTCTTCCTCATTCTTTCCTATCTTCTAGATACCTTCAAATTCTTCTTCTCCTCTGTAGCTTTAATCTTCTTCGCAATCTTCCTCCTCCTCAAATGAGAGGGGGAGTGTTGTATTTATAGCCCTTTACACATGTGAACTCTCGATCTTTGTGCAATAGGGCCCACTTTTCATCTGATCTCAATCATCTGACTCATCCTAGCCATACTAGTGTTGTGCAGGTGCGCGCAACCAATAATGGTGTTTGCACAGACCCGCGCAACCAACATGCTTTTTGCAGTTACGCGCAACACCATGAATCTCTTCTTTCTTCTATATTTTCTTCATTTTTCTTTTGCTCTTCCTCTTAATATTTCCTTTGTCTTATTCCTGGACTCTTCATCATTATTTTTATACCTCAACAGATGTCCCTTTGATCCTTTGTTTATCCTTCCTAGGATAAAGAAATAGGATCAACTTTCTCTCTGCATGTTCCTACGTATCAACCATTCATTGCACGCTCCTGCGCAATGACTCAATTGGGTCCTCTAATCGGGTCCAATTCATACCAGAGCCAACTCTTCATCTTCATCCCTTCAATTTCTTGCGGAAGCCCTGTCTCTCTGCTGCTTGCCTACGCACACACTTTTGTTGCGTGCAAACTTTGCACAACAAATATCTTTTAGCCTAAGGGGATCTTCATCTATGCACTCCCGTGCAACAACCATTCATTGCGCATTCCCATGCAACGATTCTCCCTTCTGTAGAATTCTTATTCAATATGATAATCTTTATTTAACAAGTATGAAACATTTAAAGGTTTCATCTTCCAAAAAGAAAGATCACTCATCCTTTTCAGAATCTAAGCAGATTTTCCATTACACTTGTGACAACGTTGAGATTAATGAAGAATTCCTGAAATTCCACAATCCTTCTAAGATTGAAACAATTGTCATCCCAATCAATTTATGGCGTAATTGGTCGATTTTACACAGTGAACCATCTGACCAAATGATTCAAACAAATCTTGTCTCTACAAACAACTGGATTATGAGGGAACCAAGAATTCTAAAAGGATGTTTGGAGGGGAACAAATCTCATCAGAAAGCCGGCATGATCTATAAAATGTGATTCCTGCGTCCTTGTTATAATCCTCATCAGCCATTCCCCACTCATATCTTTAAAACTGCTCAGCAATATTTCTTTAATGGTCATTCAACCTGGAGGACAGACGAATTTCTAGCTGAAGGTCTCCTACCGCCTTGAGATTTCTATAGTGCTTGGACTTGAGCCATTGCTAAAAAACATGCTGCCATCTTAAAACAGATTAATCTCTTCAACATTGTCATAGCCACATCAGAACATTTTTATATATGGAGACGCAGCTATCTTCAGGGGTTTCCACAATCACTGGTCCCCAATCACCAATTCATTTCATCTTCCTTTGGGCAAAATGAGTATTACTTTATGAGATCTTCTTTACATATCAGGTCTCCCCATCATGGGCAATATCTTTGATGCATACATTCCTTCAAACGAAGAGTTTTCTCTTATCTCTGCAGGAGATAGAAAATTTAAAATTTCAAAGCCCACACTTGAACTCTTCAGAGAACTGGCCAATTTCCCACATTAATTCTCTTAAATGGCTGTCTCATTTTTTTCCGAAGACTATGGTATATTTTCATCTTTCTAGTTTCTCTTTCTGAAACCTTCGTCTTATATATATTCATATTATTTAACCGCATCTTTATCTTGACAGTTTTGCAGGTCATAATCATCGAGAACTCAAGATCATTCATGAGAGTATTAAGAGTACCACCAAATATAGTTCTTCTTGTGAATTAGCTGCTTTTCTAGCTTATTGGCTACGCTTGGTGATATTTCTCGATTCAAAACAAATAGATATCATCAAACCATCTCTCTTCGTAGTTGTGGGGGCAATGACGGAGGGTTAGAGATGTTCCCTATATCGCACTTTCGGGGATGCCATTTCTTCTCTAAGGATGTCATTTTCGGCTCTAAAAGTTCAATGACCAAATCCTTTTCAGCTTGTGCTCCCTGAAATTCTTTATAGGATGGGGAGTATACTTTCCTTGGACCTTTGCTGATTCTGGAAGAGCATATTCAAACCCTCATTGGCTCCCTCCTCAGCATTATCAACTGAGGAGGATGATTGAAAGTCAAAGGGTTGGGTCACTCGTAAGATAGAGAATAGTGATCCTATCGACTTTTATCAATTTCCGTTTACTAACCATCCATAAGGTATAGAAGTTGTTGATGATGATTCCATCTCTTTTGGTGAGCATTCTTTTCTTGTTTCCATCAAATCTAGTACTCTTCCACTGAGGGAACGTAACACATTCTAGCGTGAACCATAGTACCCAAGAAGATTTTCTCATCAATTTGGTTTTGACCAAACAGTACCGGAGACTTGTGACATCATTACGAGACCCATGAGAAGCTATGGTATCGGACCATATAACTGGGCTCTGATATGGAGTCAACTCTTAAATGTCAATCCTGGATCTTGCTTCGTAATTCCCGACTATAATTATTCAGTTCATACTTCTTACTCATGGATGCACTAGTGGGCTCATCAATACTATTTGGTCTGCGAGTATTATCCAGTAGACTATGCCATACACATTCTTCCACCATACATAAGAAGTCATCAGAAAGACCAAGGTATATGTTATTTTGA
Organism: Magnolia changhungtana; assembly: GCA_030180095.1. Lineage (NCBI taxonomy): Eukaryota > Viridiplantae > Streptophyta > Magnoliopsida > Magnoliales > Magnoliaceae > Magnolia > Magnolia changhungtana. The sequence continues at coordinate 10,736,988 of JASAUF010000625.1, read as the reverse complement.
AGAGATAGATCATGCCCCTTGTCCAGGTCAGCTTTGCATAAGAATTTCTTCAGAAGATACTATTTATGAAGTAAAACCTGCTGATACCCTTGAAGGTTCGATAGCTTTTAGAATTCCTTTAAGGGATTCAAAGAATTCATTCAAGTCACCAAACCTTCCAGAAGAAAATGATAACTCTTCGTAATTTCATTCTCCCCACCTTTGAGAATTTTGCAGGATAATCTTCCTTCATCATCAAAGGAACAAGAAACGGAAAGATCTCATAGTTCTCGTCAAAAGGATGAATACATTATAATCGAAGACTGATAGTTGATCTTGAAGATTTAATCTTTTAAATAGATGTTGTAAACATTCTGAATGTATTTGTTGTTGTTGTGATTTAAACCTGCTTCAAGATAAATACATTTCTATATGTTTGTCTAATAAGTATCTGAGATTTTCATAATTTATATTATCATATCAAATAATATAACTCTCATGAGTTCGCTAGACTTATCGCAGTCGGGGAGTTCACAAACCGCGATCCATCAGAGGGGCCCAGTTCACGGGCGCACAAGGCTACCTTAGGGTACCAAATTCAAGGCCGCCAATCCATCAATGAGGGGGTAGTTTGCTTTAGAGACCCGTCCTAATGAGTTTCTATTGGAATCAAACTAGAAATTTGGGGGATCTTACACATGGTTGGCCTATCTATGGACGAGGCAAAGAGCGCACACTGCAGCCTGCTTTTTCTTCGTTTGCCAGGATGAACCCATTCATGAGAGGGCATTTTTTCTCACATTCCCTCGTGACGCCATCGGAAGCTGTATAGACGACATTAGTCTCATGCGTGATTGGTTGTATTTGGACTTTTGCCACTTAGGGCTTTTAGTCAATGATTTCATCCGCTGCCCGCATGGGTCTAAGCATGTGATAGCCTTCATGGTCTTTTTAGGGCCACTGGCTTCTCACTACTGCCTGTAAAATATTTAATAAGTTGTCATCGCTATCATAAGGCTCATATAATTGGCCATATAGACTTGTTCCACTGTTGTAATTAATAAATCGATAAATGATATATCGCCATTATGGTAGGTTTTATGCATAGCATTCCACTGTCGTGGATGATAAATCGTCATCACCGCTACTGTAGATGATAAGTATGTAAACGATATATTGCCCCTTGTTGATCCTTGATAATATTTATGTTTAAAATAGTGTATCAATTTGGCATTTATATCAATTCAATGATGATGGTCTTTGTAATAATGGTCAGCAACGATCAGTAATGGTGATAATATCAATTTGACGATAACCATTAGCGCTTGACGATGATCCACAATAATTGTGATTTTTGGCGATGATCATTGGTGATAAATTTGATACACTTAATATGCGTTTGATATGTTTGAGAATCTTGCCCTTTATTTATATAAGAAGAAGGATAATACATGGAATTGTCTTTTGAAAGGAAACTCTTTCACCCTTCTACTTGTCTTGCCCCCTTTTAATTAAGAAGTATTATGCTGATAATCTTCATAATCAAAATTGCAACAACTTCCAGAGGTAATATATTCTGGCGAATCGGACATTATCATGAATACCCATATTCTCACATTCTTAATCGGAAAGATATAGAGAGTTGCATCCACAGTAGAATGTGACTTTCCTTCCAAATAATCATTACTAGCTTCAATTAGGATTGCGTGTTGTTATCTTTTCTCTTACATCATACCTTTTCCTTATGGCTATTTTGCCACTGTCGATCGTTTCTTGTAATATATTCTTTAAGTTGAAGCAGTTCTCAATTAGATGTCCAAGGAAATTATGATAATAGCAGTAATCATTTTCAACTATTTTCTTCATCACCTTTGGATGCTTTGGTCATGGCAATTTAGTTTTCTCTGCTGCCAATAATTCATTCAGCATAGTAAGTATCATCTTCTTCAAATGAATACTCTCTACAATTCTTGAACTGCCTGAGTTCTTTCTTTACTTTTTTAGTTGTAGAATCACTCCTATTTCTTTTATCAGAGTTTCTTTGCTAACCTTGATAGCTCTTCATTTTTCTTTCTTCTTCAATAGTATTAGTTGCAACTCTTTTAAGACTTTGAGAGAACCGACTCATATAAACATTGAATACTTTCACACTGATCTTTTCCAAATTGCAAGCCTTCGCAATCAAATCTCAAAATGTCTGTATATTCGGACCAATAAGACTTAATGCAATATCCGGCCTTATGCATTCTATGCACAACTCGACTTGTTGTCTCTCTTCTTTCACTAGCTATAAACATGATGCCCCCAGGATTCTCCATGGACTAATAAATTCTTTGACGAGTTCATCTTTTCTCTTCCCGTTGTATTTCCAGATCTTTGATGGATCTCTTGCGGACGTCGTGTTCATAGCCGCTTTCTTGTCTTGTTTCTCATTTTTCTTCATTATTATCTCACCTTGTTTTATCATTCTTTGTAATATATCTTTTAGTGTAAAACAATTTTCTATTAGATGTCCCACATAAGGATGTCCCACATAACGATGATAACAGCAATACTTCCTTTCCTTAGTCATCTCAACTTCTTCTAGACACTTGGGCTGAGGTAGTTGGATGGTTCCCACAGCCAGTAACTGTTCCATCATTGGTATAACATCTTCTTTTTCGAAATCGTTTTCTTTATGATAATCATATGATCGAGGTCGTTTGTCATTCACATGTTCATGGTAATGATCTAAATCTTCTCTTTTCTTTATTGTAAAAGGTACCTCTTTTCTTCTCCCGATCAATGGTTTTTATCATTGATCTATTTGACCTCTTCTCTGTGTTCTGATTTAAAATGTTGGCATTTTCCTAACCATTAGCTCTAACGCATGTGCCTTTGTTATGAGATCTCGAAAGGTTCTTATGCTAGCACTTGTGAGTCCAAAGGCAATTCCTGGTTCCATAGAATTCATACACATATTTACTTGTTCTCTTTCTTTAGGTAACTATCTACATGAAGCTCCCAAAGTTTTCCACCTATCGATAAGCTTTTCCACAGTTTCATTTTCTCTCTGTCTTACAGAAGCTAATTCCACAATACTAACATCACTTCCTGATGAGAAAAAGTTAGATATAAATGCATCTTGCATTTGTTCCCAAGTTCTTATCGATTCTGGTGATAGATTATAATACCATCGGAATGCTTTCCGTCAAGGAAGAACCAAATAATCGCAAACAATATTGTGAAACAGTGGAGAAGTTACCTATTATTGTGATGAAGTGTACCAAATGTTCTTCTGGAGATCCATCTCCATTGAATTTTTAAAAATCTAGATGCTTGAAATTAGCCAGGAATGGTACATCCTCCACTTTATTTGGATATGGCATTTTGTAACGGAACCTCCCAGTATGTCCTCGTTCACCGACGACTTCTGCAACCATCTATCGCATTTCTTCTTATGTTATGATTCTCTTCGCTGGAGTAGACCCATGTGATCCTGCTCTATACGGCAATAAACCTTCGTGTTATTGTTAAGGTTCATTCGTAGTGGCCATTACTGTGGGGCCACCACTTGAGCCACGTTATGAGCAAGGGTAGCCAAAGCTGATCGAAGACTTTGATACTCTTCCATCAAAGTTCTTTGAGCTTCCTCCATTTCAGCCATGCGTTCGTCAATACTCGGTGGAGGGTCTTGACTGACTCCTGCCATATGTACAGTGACTTCTCTTCTCCTTGATGAAGCCATTGTTGGAATAAATGAAAGAAGAGTTTTACTTCATTTTTCTGTACTTTCGTAGCATTCAACTGATTGTGATATAACTTCTGAAGATATAATTTGGGGTGACATGGAAACTGATAGCTTTCCCATAGGTGATTTACCTTTCTCCTTTCTTGTCCATCGAGTCTTAGCCATAGGCAAAGCTGGAAAATCTTGTGGTGTCAAGGAACAAATTTTTCTTGGTATAATGCTGGGGGAACGAGTTCGGGGTTCTTCCTGGCTACATTTCACATGATAGGTCCTCTGATTTTTTGCGATAATGAGATTATCCTGGCAGTCATGATGTTGCGATCTTTTGATTTCTGACGTGACATGACAACCCAATCATCGTTGTCTTCTTGTGCCAATGGTGAAACAGATATGACCGCAGCAGTAGCTTGAGATTCGTAATTTCTAAGCAGTGTAGGTTGCTTCTTATGAATCGAAGATTGACCACAGGCATATTCTACCACGAATCCTGTCGGCATGAAATAGAAGATCGTTTCTTTTGCAATGATTGCCATTGATTGTAGCGTAAATCGTATTATAATTCTTCAAGCAAATCAAAACAATATCAATTAGTATTTATTTTAAAATATGTTTTATCTTGGAGATGAAAGGGAGAATGTTCCCGTTGAGAATCGTCGTTTTGGCGTCGAAATGACGCCAAACTACGATGAAATTCTCTAGATTTCTTCTAAGTCAGATCAAGTAAGATAATATATAATGAACTCGAGATTCTGGGTTCGATCCCCCGTAGAGTCGCCATTTTGTTTCGACCAGAAACAAATGGGTTTGATTTGGGGAATTATCTTACTTAATCATAACAAAGAAAATATAGAGAAAATCATTATAATTTATATAATCTGAATTCGTTTACATCCTTTCTATCCATTAATTCCAAGATAAAGCTTATAACATGCAAATATAGAACAAATTTGAATATCAAATCCAGCAGCACCTCAGTTCTTTGATTTGCTCATCTCATTGAGAGGAATATTGTATGAATATAAACATTCTATATCTTCTCCTTGAACTCATTATCAGGATTCTGAACTGAAGAAGAGCTGGAACCGAAGAAAAGCTGGCTTGCTGACATCATTTCAATAGTATTTCAATTCTTTAATGTAGATACCTACACAACACATTATGGTTGCGTGGGTCCGAGCAATGCCACAATGTGTTGTGCGGGCCGGCATAGCATGCCTTCTTCCTCATTCTTTCCTATCTTCTGAATACCTTCAAATTCTTCTTCTTCTCCTCTGTAGCTCTAATCTTCTTCGCAATCTTCCTCCTCCTCAAATGAGAAGGGGAGTGTGGTATTTATAGGCCTTCACACGTGTGAACCCTCGATCTTTGTGGCATAGGGCCCACTTTTCATCAGATCTCAATCATTTGACTTATCCTGGCCATATTAGTATTGTGCAGGTGTGCACAACCTATAATGGTGTTTGCATGGACTCACGCAACCAACATGCTTTGAGCGGTTACTCGCAACACCATGAATCTCTTCTTTCTTTTATATTTTCTTCATTTATTTTCTTTTGCTTTTCCTCTTGATCTTTCTTTTGTCCTATTCTTGGAATCTTCATCATTATTTTTGTACCTCAACACACTCTTAAGATTGAGAAAATTATTGACAAAACCATTCCGGCGAGGACCGAAAAGCCTAAGGACCCGGAAGGAACTGAGAATGATGGACCTACCAATGCCCCACATGAGGAAGAACCAAAAAAAGTGAGTAAGCCGATTGTACCATTCCCCCAATGGTTGATTACACAAAAACCTCTAGCTAACTCACAGGATATTCTAGAGGTGTTGAAACAATTGCAAGTCAACATCCCTTTGCTGGACGTTGTGAAACAAATCCCCTCTTACGCTAAATTTCTGAAAGATTTATACAACCAAGAGACAATAGACTATTCAACAGAGAATTTTTCTGATAGAAAAAGGTGAGTTCCATCCTTAAGCAAGATGTGTCACAAAAATATAAAGATCCTGATAGCCCAACTATCACCTGTATAATTGGGAATCACCAGATGAGCACACACTTCTCGACTTGGGAGCAAGCGTTAATTTTATTCCTTTCTCGGTATATGAATAATTGGGTCTAGGTGAATTAAAACTCACCCGGGCCATATTACAACTCGCTGATCATTCGGTCCGTGTATGAGAGGGATAATCGAGGAAGTATTTGTCCGGATTGATAAATTCTACTATCTGGTAGATTTCATCATCGCGGATACTTAACCCATTGTAGATATGAGCACTCAGATCCCTGTCATCCTTGGTCATCCATTCATAGCTACATCAAATGCCATAATTAATTGTAGGAATGGAGTTATGAGTTTATCTTTCCAAAAAATGACGTTAGAGCTCAATATCTTTTTCAACATGAATAAACAGTCAGAAGATATTGACGATATTCACGACATTAACATGATTGACTCTTTCATGGAAGATAGAGCAACGTTGAATCTATACTCTAATACTCTAAAGATGTGCTTGGCCCACTCCACTGATTTGGGTGATGACACGATTAGGAAGATGAAAGTCATACTTAATGTTGTGCCAGTACTTGGAGTTAATCGGTGGAGGTCACAATTTGAGAAATTGCCCCAAGCCAATGTAGTGCTTCTACCGTCCAGTCTCAAGGCATTGAAGCTTGACCTGAAATCATTACCCACTGATCTTAAACATGTTTACTTAGGTCAAGAAGAGACAAACGCGGTGGTGATTTCATCCCACCTTGAGAAAGAACAGGAGAGTATGCTCATTTCTACTCTCGTGGAAGATAAAGGAGTCCTTGACCATATCATCACAGACCTCAATGTAGAAAATGAGCTCCTCTCAACTAAATACCTAGACTCTTTAGAAGTTTTCTTAGCATACTTTGTAGATTCAAACGATCGTATGATACATGACATAATAGACGCCTTGGAAGATAATACCTCGGTAGTTGATACTGACAGAGGGAATCATTCTTCTAAAACACCTCCTTCCACAGATCCTGAGTGTTTACCATTAAAGGAGGAGAAGCTAAAAATTGAACCAAAGTATGAAACTTCGGAATGTGCTGAGACTACACCACCTACTAAGAATTTTTCTGAATTGCATCTACTTGTAGTCTTTGATTCATCGTGGTGTACTAATATTGAAACTTTTCTGTCACAGGTGAATCATATAAACTTTGGATACCTAAGGGGATTAAAAGGAAACTTTTTGTTGAAGTTCATAAATTTCTCTTGACATTCATGCTTCAGGATGTCGAAGCCTACTACAAAAAGTGCTTCTAAATGATCTTGTTGAGAAACCTACTAAGAAATTTATCAAGATACTGTCCGGAGGAGGAACCTTGTTATATGATTGATTAGTTTTCCCTTATTTTCCTAGTTTAAAATCAGAATTTATTGGCTTTCTTAGGATTAGTTTACTTTTCGTAGTTTAGTTTATTCACTAAGAACCACATTTTATTGGAAGATCGTATTCACTTCACAGGTACTCTTCTTCTACTCCTCTTTATTTTTATTATTGTCAATTTTTCTCTTATTTCTTATGTTTATACATTGAGGACAATGTAGATTTTAGGTTGGGGGTGTGGATTAGGTAGGCAAATTAGTGTTTTCTTATGTTTTGAGCAAAATTTTTAAAAATTTTCAATTTTTCCAGTTAAAAGACATGTTTAGAAGTAATAGTTTACGTAATTAAGAATGTTGAGTATGATGATAAGATAGAGATTGAACTTTAAATTATTGGAGTTTGATCAATTGAGTAGACTATCACTTGAAGTTCTTTCATTTAATTGATTAAGAGGAAGTTTGAATATCATGATGATCTAAATCACGAGACACATTCAATCTACTTTATGTGAATTATACTAGAATTTTTTATTGTTAGTATGTCTATCATTGATAGATGTTGAGAATTAAGTCTGGAGAATTTTAATGACCTTAAAAGATGAAAAGAACTAGTTAAAAAACAGTGAGATCGACAAAAAGGTCATGTATAATGAAAAAGACTGAAAAAGAACGAAAAGAATGAATAATCTGAAAAGAATAAAGACAAAGTTTGAAAAGAATAAAGACAAAGTCTGAAAAGAATGAATAAAAAGAGACCGTCGCTTAAAAAAAAAAACCAGAAAAAGAAGAAAAACAGGATAAGTTTGGAATCAACACTTAACTATTCAATTAATCTTGAAGTGATGATCATGGATAATATTTTGAAATGATAGTATTTTTATGGAAAGTAAGTTGAAATTCACTGAGCACATTGAAAAAATTGATATATGAACTTATGCTCCTAAGTAATTGATATAGAACCTATTTGATTAATTGCTTATGTGATTCGGCTCTAGGTTTTCAAAGTTCCACTTTCTCGTCTTGATTCTACTCATTCATACTTGATTACACAAAAGATTATTTTCTGAAAGAGGTTTGCACATTGAGAATTGAGGATATCTTCACGCATGTTTTGTTCGAGACAAGCAAAATGTTAGTCGGGGGGTGTGTTGAGTGTCAAATATTACATATTTTTTCCTATTTATACCTTAATTTTATAAACATGATAGTGCTTAATGGATCTAATTATGCATGTTTTATGTGCGAGGTGATTTCGAGAGCTTAAGGTAAAATTGATGCCAAAAAGAATATTTATGCTCAAAAGATTACTAAATGAAGATTTGGAGATTTAGAAGTCATTAATGGAGAATTCACATGCCAAATATTCAAGAAAACCAAGTGAGGAATCAAGAGAATTAAATATTTGAAGTGAATAAAATGTCACGCCCCAAATTCATGGACGGACAGCTTCTGTGATACATCGAATTCGACACTCGACTTCCATACACCAAGTCCCGAGTTCGGCACATCACAAGAAAGATTTTTTTACTGAAATTTTTTTATATGCATATAATAATACCTGAGCATGAAGATCCATGATAACATTACCAAGCAACACTCTCCATTATAAATCCTAATAGTTATAAATACAATGCTTTCCAAAAGGTACACAACGTCAACATTCCCAAATCCACTTAGGCAAGTATGTCTTCCAAGCTACTCCAGCCTTAAAAAAATGAGAAATAGGAAGGTTAGGCAAAAAGCCTAGTGAGTACACTCGTGTGTGCAGTGTGTCCTACATGCAAGCAAGATAAATATGCCACAAAAAATCATATATGGTGAAAGGCGTGTAGTGTGTAAAGTATGATGTCAATGCCAATGCAATGCAAATGCAACATAGGAACACTCCGAGTCAATGCTACCAACATCACTAAGTCATATTTTCATTTATCCTATACCATAACCATAACCGTATTACACGCATCTATAATTACATTATCATCATCGTATTGTCATGCTATAATCATACAATATTGGAAATACTGGCAAGATCGTGAGTCATACAATATCAGAGTATGCAATACAGATTAGCTATGCAAATGAGGAGTCATAAATAGTCAAATATCAGATGCCCAGGATGCAATGCAATATACAATTCCTGATGAGTTCATGAATACCGTCAGCCGTATCTAGACTATATAAATGCAGAAACACAGTAACCCAAAATGTCACATGCCGCGGATGTAATGCAATAAGCGATGCGAATGGAATGACCATGCTGGAGTGTGAAGTCTGGATGATAGTACATAGTACCGCGGGCTATGGGGTCCATCACAAGGGACTTCTATCCAAATAAATCTCATACCTAAATTTGGATAGTCAGACTCAATGTGGTAAACTGTTGATCTCAGGTTAATCGCACACCCCAATCAAAATCCTGGCCATTGCGAAGATACACGTAATAAATAATTGTGCACTACCAGCCCGAGTGGATAGTGAATGAATGAATGAGTATGTAAATCTTGCTCAATAAGTACACATATTAGTACTATTCATCTCTGGGATCATCACCTGGGTCTAGTACACTCTACACCAGCTTGTCGCCCCATCAAGAGCACAACTGGGTAAGTGGAAGAGACCTCACTATCTGTTTGGCCAGTAGTCAGCCAATATCTACTCGGCACGTCGATAGCGGACCCATTCACGAGCTGGTCAAACTCAGCCTAGCTATACCTACTCCCTCAGGCGGGTAAGGCCACACCCCCTCCCAATAGACCACGACACAGTGGGAGACATGGCCTATTGGTATACAGCCCTCATGCGCTCATATATATCCACTCGGTCTCGACGTTGGGGCGTCCTCTAGTACCAAAAGGGTTTGGGGATTTTCATCCAGGGCCATCTATGACAGCCCGATACTAGTAACAGATTTTTGGTGTCCCATCTGGCCATCCATGATATGCCTGTGGAGGCTATGGCCTTGATGTCGCTAGGGCGTACAACATACAATACATGAGTCATACAATCCAATCATGCATCAACCTTGTGCATACCGTGCGCTTATGTGAGACAATCTTCGCCTATCAAGGAGTCTCATTACAATCTGCCCAATGACATATGCAACAGTCAACCACATCTCATAATAAACTTGCAGATGATGCGTATGAGCATGTACATGATGCTATAATGTCACATACTCATAATCGGTATCAACAATCAGCACCAATAATCGACATTGATAATTCGCCTAACAAAGGGCCTAAGGGAAGGTCATAATGTGGACATTTAACTATCATTGCCCATCAATGTGGACATTTAACCAACATTGCTCCCAACAAGTGGCCCACATAGAGCCAAACGTATAGTGGGCCAATAGCCTCACATAATGGCCTAATGTACATCATGTTGGGCCTCACTCAAGGGCATAATACACATCACGTAGACCAAATACACAGGCCTAATATACAATACCATGGGCCATGACCCATGGTCCTCAATATACATCATAATGGGCTATGACCCATGAGCGTCAATATACATCATAATGGGCCACATCCCATGAGCCACATAATCATCACATCGGGCCTCGTTAAATGGGCCGTAAATACATCATATGGGCCTCGGCACATGGATCATAAACACTAACGGGCCTTATATACATCAAGTGGGCTGCATCAATGGGCCGCACTAATGGGCCTCATATACATCAAGTGGGCTGCATCAATGGGCCGCACTAATGGACCTCATATACATCAAGTGGACCACATCAATGGGCCGCACTAATGGGGCAACAGCTTTGCTTAAACTTTCACATAGTCAAGCGGCCAGTACCATAATTTCACATATTTTAGTATGTATACGATTACTATCATGATCTAGTGTTCACATTTCAAAATATCCAAACATAATTGAGCAATCATAATCCTACACATGAATACAAGGCTACACCAATTATGACAAGTCTTATACTACAACCACTTCATACGTCACATAGTTAATGACTCATATTCGGTGTCACATGGTTAAGGACCAAGAGCTACATTTCATCATACCATTTACGGTTTAGAGATCACATCGTATAGAATCCAGGACCTTGATAGCATTAACTTGGGTAACATAACCCTACATCACATTCGGTCTAGTGTACAACTTGGTCATACATGATTTAAGTGGCGATATCTATATCAATAAGCACAAACCTACATTGTTGAATGGCCATCAATGCCACTTGATTTCATATGGTTAGGTGGCCTTGTACGTATTTTACATTCATACAATTAGATTACTACATATACTACATATACTCCACCATTACCTATGATTATGTGGCTATACATACATCAAATACTCACATGATTAATGGGCCAAACAGGTATATCACACCCTCACACCACTAGAGTCTACATATTTGTTATAATTAAACATTTTTAAGGGTTTAAACACAAGTCACATGATCCTATTACCTGGGGCCGTACTCTAACCAAAGTGCCAAGTGATCAAGGGCTGTCCACAATCAGCCAATTTAAGGGATTAATCATCATTACTTCAAAAATTACAATACTAGTTCGTCATACATTCAACACATGGAGATTAGAAACTCTTGTCGAAGAGGCCTAGTGGTTAGCCTAAACAAGGCTACCACTGATGGGCCCACATGGCATTCACTTAAAATGGGCCTTAACATTCTTGGGCCCACACACCAATGGAATTCACAATGGGTCCTATGCGGTGGAGCCCATGAGGTTAAATTGTGTGTGAACCACCTGAAGTTAAGATCAGCTCCAATAATCCGGTGAAGTCGATGGATGGTATGGATATACATTACATCATTAACCTCGGCCCTAAGAAAATCTTAGTGATAAGAGTTCGTTCCTTACTGTTTCAGGTGGTACAGTCTAGGAAGACTTTGGATCAGCCTGATTTTTGAAACCATACCATACAATGGGTTAGTCAAGGATGATGTACAGACTCAATAAATTAAATGCATCGTGGTAGATCCACAGGGAGTCTTTAATGGTAAATGTTCAATTTCTACTATTCGTGTGGTGCAACCTACCTAAAATTTGGATCAGTTTTTTTTTTTTTTTGGGCTCATGTACTAAAATGGTCTATCAAAGACAATGTAAAGTGCAGATCTGATGTAGACATTACGTGGGCCTCTTGGCTTAAAATCAAGTCAATTTGTGGCTCATGTGGGCCACGCCACACACAAAAGTTGAGAGAGTTACCATCCATTAAAACATTCATAATCATTTGTTAGGCCATCGGGATGTGGTTCACAAATCCAGTCCATCCATTATGTATGTCCCACTTGGTTGAGGGTTCAGTCTAAGTTTCAGATGCATCCAAATTTCAAGTAGACCCCGGCAAGTGTTTTTATATGCTCGAGCTCCGAGTTGTACAAATGGTTCAAGGAGATTAAAGTTACATGGGTCCCAAAGTGATGTATGTATTATATCTACATTGTTTATCTATATTTAGAGATCATTTTAGAGAATTATCCAAAAATGAATCATAACCAAAGACTATTTAGACCTCACCACAAATAGCAATGAAGATAATGATTTCACCATTAAACAATTCACAGAGCCTACCATAATGTTTATTTTCCATCCAATTTGTTCATAAGGTCACAAAGAACTGATTTAAGAGGAAAAACAATTTTCATATTGGTCCAAAACTTCTATGACCTAAAAAGGGTTTCAATGGTAAATGTTCAATTCCCTACTGCTCTTTGTAGTGTGGACCACCTAATTGTTAGATCTATCTTATTTTTCTTCTTAAGCCTTAAGACAACTCGCCAAATGGATGGACGGTTTAGATATAAGACATACCTCATGAATAGAACAAACCCATAAATCTTGTTGATAGCTTCAAATTTTATTTATTATTATTACTTTTTTAATGGTGTGGGCCACCTGAGTTCCATGTACAACTGATTTTTGGGGGTGACCCATTTTTAAACGGGACCCATCAAATGCACGGTGTAGATGCTCGACATGCATCAAGGTGGGGCCTGTGGTGGGGTCCACTTCCCTCCAGCGTCCAGCAGCAGGATGCTGCTTGCTGAAGCCTCATCTGGACGCTGACAGCAATAGCGTTAAGTGCTGTTGTTTTTATTTTTATTATTTTTTTATTTTTTGATTTCGTGGTATTTTGTAGGTGGGGCCCACATCATGACGATCCACTCCACCTGTTGGGTTCCCTGACTCGTGATGGGTCTAATGAGTCCAATATTCGATATATTTCGATGTATAGGAACATCACAGTGGGCCCTAACAGTTAATATCACCAAATATCACTGTTTTCTACAATATAGCCCGCCAAAAATTCAGATTAGCTTCATTTTTCGGCTCCATGGCTAAAATAAGCTGGAAAATTGAATGTATGGTGTGGATTGAATACATACATCATGGGTGGGGCCTACTGTGGTCCCACAGCCCCTTCCCTCTTTTCTTTAAAGCAGCAGCAAGGACGTTGCTTACTGCAGCGTCCTTTGGACGCTGGCAGCAACACGCTGCAGCAAACTGAAATAGCGGTGAAGACCGCTTGAGTAGAAGTCAGAATATGTCAATATGTCCTAGAGGGGGGTGAATAGGACTTTTTAAGAGTTTTATTGTTTATTTAAAAATCCTATCACACTAATCCTATTATGTATGCAATTTTCAGGATTACTCAAATCAACTCTACTGGCTTCCAAGCTTTGTAGAGGATCCAATCACAAACTAAAAAAGATATAACAATATGCAACTTAGTCTATGTTGGATGTGACTGTGTGTGTGTGTAAGATGTGTTCAGATATATGAATATGAATGCATTGTCATGAATCACACATATAGAAAAGCCATCACAAACACAGTCATTTTTATAGTGGTTCGACTACTTGTCTACTCCACTCCTGGCTGTGGCACTCAACCCTTGAGTGTACCGGATTTCACTAAGGAGGTTTCCCAGGGTTCACCTCAAACCTAAGGTTTTAAATCAGGTTCACCTTCAACCTTTACAGAGGTTTTAAGCAGTTCACCTCAAACCCAGAGTTTTGCTAGTTCACTCCTAACCAGATGTTTATGCTCTCCATAGAGCAAGGGTCCACACAACACACCCGGATTTTAGACCACACAGGTTAAGGACCTACACAACGACCTAACAGTTTATGCCCTACACAAGAGCAAGGGTCCACCCAGTGCACCCACTACGTACACTCCCGCCGGAGGCCTCCTTGAGGACTTCAAAGGGTGAGAACCACTTAGGACCAAGACCTAGGAAGGAATGATCATAGGTGTCCTCTGGACTCTGAATACTTACAGATAAGTTGATGAGTCCCGTTAAGCACAACGCCAAAGATCTTCTTCTCCTTGTTGACAAAGAGTCTTCAACTCCCTTGATCCGCAACATAAGATGATATACCAATGCTTGGCTTCGGGTTGGATTAAGGGTGAGATGAAATCCTACTCTCTAAAGATTTTCCTATAAGGAAGATAGAGTGGTTCCTCTCTTATGCATTCAAGGCATCCCAGCATAATGATTTGTCATTAAGGTAGTAGCTGGAGGATCCTTGAATGCAGAAGTTCATTCCCCAATCCACTTTATTTAATATCAATGGTAAGGGTGGATTGGAGGATGAACTCCCTAAAGAGAAAGACTTTTAGGTATAAGATGCAAGTTAAAACACACAAAAGCTCTCTCTTTTCTCTCTTACAGCAATAAAGAACAAGTCTTCTATATATAGGCAAGAAGTTCCAATGGATATAAAACGGTCACATTTATGACAGAGTTCGATATCATCGAGCAGGTTCGATATCATTGAGCGTATACTCTCGATAGCATCGATGGTCTGCTCGATGACTCGGACTCGATGTCATACGCTTTTGAAACTTCTTGCTAGTAGGTCGATGAATCAAACAGTTGTCGATGTCATCATATTTTGAACTCCGATTCCATCGATGACTGGGTCGATCCCTTGACACATGAAAAATGAGAGAGACTTGACTTTGAAAATATTTCAGGTTTTCATGAATGATCGGGGGAACCGTCGAGGTCATCGGAATTTGAATGTCAATGATATCGAGATTTGAATCGAGGCATCGATAATTCCAGCAGATTTATCTTTGAACTTGCTGGACAGATTATGGCTTAGTTCGATGCAATCGATCAGGTGTCGATATCATCGATATTTGAATATCGATTAAATCGAAGGGCCCCCGATCATAGTTAAAAACATCCTGAAATAACTGCTGTAAGAAATGCGCGCCCACCATCGATATCATCGATGGACCTCCGATCATATCGATATTTGATTTCAGATCATATCGGACGGTCATCGATATATCAATGAATTTTGAGATTTTCATTAAAAAACAGGGGCGCCAGAAATCTGTCTGTCAATCTTATCGAGCCACTCCCGATGTAACATCCCGGATTTTTGCCAACCTGGAATTAGACGTCTTTAGGCGATGGGACAATCCTAACTCCTGTTTAACTTCTCAAACACTCAATTCAAGGGTCTTAGGTCCCTTCTTCAAACTATTCTCTTGAAAACCTCACTTTTTCTTCGCAAATCTCACATTTCACTACCTCGTCCTTCAAAATTTTCTAAGTGCTTTCATATTAGACACAAATCTTAAAGTTTAGGTGATATTGATCAATACTTAACCTAAAAATTACTATAAATAGTAAATAAATAAATAAAATAGTTTTTTTAACCATTAACCTTTTGGAATCTCACGAAATGAGTAGGCTACATGGATAGATCAGCTTCTCCTACCCCAAAAACATATATTGCACGTCGAATAACTCATCCCAGTTTGTAAAATATATCCATTTTACATAATTGGACGGAAAAATCACCCCAAATAGGTCAGTAACCGGCGAGGGCATCGCCTGGTTGGCGAGGCCTCGCCAAAAGGCGGGCCTGGCAGGGCCGCAGGGGGGCAGTGGCCCGTTTTCCCCTACTTTTCCTGTGATTTTGGTCCGACTTTGAAAAGTCATATCTCCTTCGTTATAACTCCGATTTAGGTGATTCAAAAACCAAATTGAAGCTTAATAAGTCTAGTTTCATATAAAAATAAGTAAAAAATATAATAAAATAATTAATATAGTTAAATATAGGTCGTGGTGACAACTATCCGAAAGTCATTAGTTTAGACAGCTGCTGCTTCTGGAATTTTTAGAATTTTTCTACAACACTAAACCTATTGAAATTTGGTGGAGATGAAGTATACTTGATGATGAACTACTAGAAAAATAATTAAAATAATAGACTAACTAGAAATATCAGAAAGAGGCGTAGAACTTCCCTAGGACCATATTCTGTCATAATTAGGGCGGAATTTGGTTAAGTACTGAACTAAACAATCAGTAAAATTCGCTCGAATCACTTTAAATACGATCTGCAAGACCCAAAACTTGTAAAATCATCGATGCTATAGTACCCTATAATCTATGATCAATCTCATTACCCGGCTGCTCTCGGGAGCATCTCGATACTCCTTATCAGATCTGGACCGCACGTCGAAAGTTCGATTAACACGAAGTTAAGGAATTAGGACCGCCTTGCTGGGCTTGACAACCATCTTGGAAATCAAATCCAGATAGTGTCCCAGTGCTATTCGCTTAAGCTCGAAGTGAAGAGTGTGAGAAATGTGAAATTATTTCAAAATAAAATATCTTGAATAGTAATCTGGCACCTCTCGCTTGCGGATCAGTTTTAAGCAACCAGACCATCAGAATCAGACCAAATTACACCCTCGGATAAGGAGAAATTTCAAACACATTTACATGTACTCGGAATCTCTGATCGAGATCCGCTGACTGTTGAACTGAAACTGGTCTGCCATGAGTGATCTGGAAATCCCACTGAAATGAAAACTTAACTAAACGTAGATCCAGCATTAGTGAGCTTAAGTCCGACCTTTGGCTCAAGGAGGCCCGCCAGAAGTCCTCCGTTGAGCTGAAACTGACCCGTTTTGGTTATAACCCAAGTATACCTTGACCTTAAGCCTATTTTGGGCACATTTTAGGCTATATAAGGACCTTAAACCCTCTCTCATTGCAGCCATACGAATTTGGATTTGAGAGAGAGAAAAGAGAGAGAAAGTGTGGGAGTTGTGGGAGGATCTCCCTGCCGTACTTCCCTGCCGCTCCACGAGCTCCACCGCTCCGTTCTAATCACTTTCCCGGCGATTCCAGCTCCGTTTCTAGGTAAGAAACTGTCACGCCCCAGACTCGGTAACCGGACTCATAAGGAACCCGATGGCCGGTTCTGACCGCAACAGCCTCCGTAGTACCCCATTCTCGGCTCTTGAGGCAGGTTCCGATCCTGGGATCCTACAAGGAGGATTTTCATAACAGTATAATCATTACCAATACGAGCATACCCAAGATCACAGCAAGTACATCTGGAGGTAACAAAAGATACACATCACAAAATCCACTAAGAATTTGAACTTTTACAAGCTTACATCAGGTCTGAAAGGACATACATAAGATAATTGGAAAAGAGAGAAAAGAGTTAGCAACACTGGAGTCCTCAAGCTCAACTCTACTCCACGCTCTGCTGCTACGACGCCTGCCTAGGATCTCCTGCACGCATCAATCGTGCATAAGCTTATAGAAGCTTAGAGGGTGGTGTAAGTGTGTGATAATAGTGCTCAGAAGAAGATAGAGAATGCAGAAGGGAGTCATGATCAATACCAATACCACTAACCTTACCAAGGCTATCATGAATGTAAGAAACTATACCAAGGCAGTACGATAATGCAGGAAGCCATACCAAGGCTATATAATGCAATGAGTACTGTAATACAATGAGTACTGTAATGCGATGAGTACTGTAATGCAATGAGTACTGTAATGCATTATGAGGCTTACACAGCTGATGCAAATGCAATGCGAAGTAATGTCAGTGCTCATATCCAATCCACATATCAAGTACATTTCCTTCATAAGGAAATCACCGGGGTCCATTACACTACTGGATGACTGCCGCTCTACAGACCCCGCACAGTCAAACGAGCGTAAGAGACCTCACTACCCTGCCTGCGGACAGCCAATCACCAGCAAGGCCCATTCACGAGATGGTCAGACTCAGCCTAGCAATGCCCCCTTACGTCAGGCGAGTAAGGCCACACCCCTATCCAACTGACTACACGACAGTGGGAGTCGCGGCCTAACGGTATAAGGCCCTCATGCGCTCATATATACCACCCGGTCACGCCGTTGGAGCAGATCCTGGTACCATGGAAGTTTTGGGAATTTCACCCATGGGCATCCTATGAACCCGGTATGCTCAAGTAACATTTTCGGTGTCCAAACATGGCCATCCACGATGTATCTGTGGAGGCTACAACCCTGATGAAGCAAGGGCGATAATGCTCATATGCTATGCAATGTCAGATGCATGAATCACACAATCAACCATGCATCAATCTCAAGCATCCAACGTGCTCAAGAGAGGATACTACGTTCCTCGGGGAATGAATCATGCAATGCTCAATATGACCATACACACAGTGTCAACCAAGCATACAATGATGCACATGGTCATGAGGATGAATTTAATCACACTATAGGGCGATACACAATGTATATTACATTCCTCCTATCCAAGAAGGAACCAAGACCAGGTACTTGACAATATCCTTAAGGAATCCAACTTCTAGTGGGGGCCCATTTACCTGGGGTAGCCCACGAACTAAGTATACAAGCTACGGGTCTAAGTAATGTGGAAATGAGCCTAACAAGAGTCTAAGATGAGTATCTAATCACATTTAGATACAATCGGGCCTAGAGGAGTCCATGATGGGGACATTTAACCACCATTCTCCAAGAAGCATCTCAACTACGAACTATATGGATACAAGGCCCAAGGCCCTACATTCATGATAAGAACACAGGTAACCACATACATACATTCCTCATAATAGGCCATAAAAAGATACAATACCACTTTTAACAACATGGGCCCCAAGAGAGAAATTAAGGCCCAATGAAAAGGCCAAGCTATATGTCCTAGAGGGGGGGTGACTAGGACTATGCCAAATTTTTAATAAAATCAGCGGAACTAAAATAAACCAATACCCTTACAATTATGAATCAATTCACAATGCTAAATATAAATCACCTTGATAAATAATTATTGAGAGATTGATACAAATTTAGTTCTAAGGACAACCTTACACCATAATAAACAAGGGCTTATGGTAGGACAACCTTATTTCTAGAACCTCTTTTGAATCAAGAACTCAATGTTAATATAAGTAAATGAAATAGCAAGGAATTGAAAATAAATGCGATAAAGATCTAAATTATTACAACAATCCCCACACTTGCTTGAAAATGTAAATAGTTACAACATTCACATCCACTTGTACATTCCACACAATTGAATGATAAAAGATATGAAAATTAAGCAAGCATTCAATCCACAAGACAAAGAGTTATAGTGGTTCGCCTGTGTGTACACCAACTGTTTTTTACAACACCACACAGAATGCTACTCCACTCTAATATCCTCACACAGGGATATTAGCGTTCACTATCAAATAGGTTTTCTCGGGTTCACCAAAACCTTTACAATTGTGTCTTTTTCACTTGGGCTTACACAATTCAAAAACCCCTTTTTCTCGAGTTTTCGGTTTTCCTCGACAACCAATACAATGAGATTTTTAAGCTCAACCTCAAACAAAACCAAGATCTGATGAGATTTTTACTGCTCAACCTCAAACAAAACCAAAAATAAATGAATTTTACAGAATTGTAAAATACCTGGATTTCTCCTTTAGCAGCCCGGTAGAACCAATCGGAGTAGATGATTGAATATCAAAGTTCAATTTTCAATACTCACATTCATAAGGTTCTAAATTCTAATAGATTTTAGATTTTAACTTGTTGGGCGTAGCTATATTTGATTTTGATTCCAAGACGAAGGAATAAGATAATTCCTCTTTTCAAATAAGATTGGAATAGAGAAACAAAATCAAATTAAATAAGCTAGCAAAAAGGAATATTAAATAAGCACAATTTAGCTTAAAATAAACACAGACTTATCTCAGAGTGATTACTTGAAAATTCTTGAAATGGAATGGAGTTGAGGATGTAAAAACTCTGAATTTCGTGTTCAATTTATAGAAGAAAAAATCGTTCCTACGACTGGTCTTAGAAACTTAGGACTGGTCGTAGCTCTAACAATTTTTGAAAAATTGAGCGCGATCTTTGAAAACCGTTCCACGACTGGTCGTGAGTACCCTACGACCGGTCGTGGGTCACCTACGACCAGTCGTAGATACCTACGGCCCGGTCGTAGGACCATGAAATAAGTTCTTGGATTTTGAGTCGTAGCTCCACGGCCCGATCGTGGACTAGTCGAAGCCAACCTACGACCGGTCGAAGGACTTCCAGGGCCGGTCGTGGGCGTACAAAAATTAGAAAAATCTTCAACTACTTAGGGTGATCGTGGAATTTCTTGGACTAGTCGAACCAATGCTAGGACTGGTCGAACAAGAGCTAGGACTGGTCTTGGAACAAACCAAACTTATGTTAGATAAACATTTGATTTATGTATCCAAAATGACCTACTTAAAGGGTCAACCTAAAGTCATTCAAACCTGAAACATGTCGTATGGACATTGAACTTCAACCATTCAACGAATATAGATTGTTTGAACCATATCAGGCTTGAGATCTTGTAGCTTCAAACTTGAGATCTTCATCAGCATAACAACTACTACATGCATTGCTTATTACTCTTGAAGTCATGAGTCGTTCTCTAAGACTTGAACATCAACATAGAAGCTTCTTGAAGTATTTAAGCAGTGTCTTGAATAAAAATCATCATACAAGCACAAGACGCAGATAGATGTTTTGACTCATCAAAATTTGACAACCAAAGGAGTATGAGACCATAACCCTTACAATCTCCCCCTTTGTCAAATTTGTGACAAAACACCCAAGTAATAATATTTCCAAGAGAAACACAACATGTGAGAAGCATGCACAGATATATAGACATGATAAGCAATAACTAGCATCATTCATTTTCCCATAACTCTTGAGAAGTTTAACTCCCCCTGAGTAATAGGAAGCACATCAAAATATAACTCCCCCTGAGTAATAGGAAGCACATCAAAATATAACTCCCCTTGAGTAATAGGAAGCACATCAAAATTAATGACATTCACCAAACTTCTCCCCCTTTTTGACACAAAATGACAAAGGAAGAAGAGCCGTAAATGAAATAGGAGTTGATGCAAGAGAAAATTGTGCATAACCAACAGTAAGATTTTGAGATGCATGCAAACATCAGTAAATATTACAGACCAAAAAAATTCAAATCGAACCGAAGAGGGTGCGAGGATTAGATGGATCAATTTTGTGTAAACCCTTAGCAATCGCCTCATATATTTACGCAAATAAGAAAATTGTGTGTCTTGAGTAACACGAATTTGAGCCACACAACTCTTGAAGAGAATTCAATCTTTCAAGACAAAATCGGAAGGTGATAATCGGGATCATCGTAGTCGACTCAAGTTCTTCAAATAAGTCATCCATATTCACGTCTTCGGGAAGATCACAAGCTTCACATTACTAGCTTCAAAGACCACTCGCTACTTGCTACCGACATCCACTTGGCCTCTAGCCAAATCTAAAGTCATCTTATTAAGATTGGAATTATTAAAGGGAGATGATGGATGGGTTTTTCTCTAGTAGGCATAGCTATGAGCATATGATTTGCCAACATAGTCAATAAATAGCCAAAGGGTATATCACTATGTCCAGGATGGTGACGCGACAGAATAATGGAATGACAGATTAAAGAAGGAAGACATATTTTAGCACCAGAGACAACAGAATGCAAAACACGAACCATAAAAGCAGTGAGTTCGGTTTTATTACCAGAATGTGGATAAAGATTAGAGATGAATATCTTATGAAGTACTCTGTGTCTGGGTAACAAATACTTTGAGGGAAGTGTATGACCTTTATGAGTCCAATGAACATCCATATTACATAAATCTCTAGTAAGCATTCTTCGTTCAGATTCTGAGAGACTATCATGTAAAATATTAATTGGAATGCTTTCATCATTGATAGGTATTTCCATAATGTCTGCAATCAAATGACGATCTACTACAAACAAACCTTCTTGAGTATCAACTTTAAAAGTTAAATTATCAAGAGAAAAATCACGATACTACATGCAAACATGGATTGGGCAATGGACTGGTATGCAGCTCCACCCCAATGTAAGATGTTATCCCATCCCACAGATTCCAACAAAGAAGGAATACCAAAAGAAGCAATGTGATTGACATTAACATGACGCTCAACAATTACATTACGCATACGCAAATCTCGAGCATCAGAAGGATCATTTTCAGGAGAGCGAAGATGACGTTGAACAATAGAAGCTGATCTAGAAGAAGATGGACCTCGAGTAGTTTTCTTTTTACCTCTAGCATCCATTTTCAAAGAAGGAATTCAAGGAAACAACAAGTTGGAAGAAATGAGGTTTAAATAAAACAGATTTTTCAAGATAAAACCCCAAAACCTGCAATGAATGATCAAATAGATTCCACAAACATGAGTTTTGAAACACTAATAGCAAGAATCTTCAAAAAAAATGCAAAAGAACCACTAACCTTGAAGAACAATGAAGATGGGTTGGGGCAGTCGTAGCTAGAACCGTTGGAGAGAAATGAAGAAATGAAGAAGAAGACAAAAATCCCCAATTTTAAGTGAAATCCCGAGATTTACGACAGGTCGTGTACATGTTCGACCGGTCGTGTATTCTCACGACAGGTCGAGTACGACAAAATTTGCAAATTTTTTTTTTAAATAAATAATTTTAAATTTAAGCAAATATAACATCAAACTTATGTACATTATGATACACAAAATTATGCAAACTCAATTTAAATTGCACATACCGAGATCAAACTTTAATTTATTAAACCTGCTTTTGTCGAGCGGTTTAGTGAAAATGTCCGCAAGTTGAATCTCGGTTGGAATGTAATCCAAATATATTAATTTTTCTTCCACTAATTCACGAATGTAATGAAATCTAATATCAATATGCTTAGTACGTGAATCTTTGAATCGGATTTTTAGAAATATTTATTGCCTTTGGAATTATCACAAAATAAAATCATAGAATCTTGAGTAATTCCATAATCGCTTAACATTCGTTTCATCCAAACAAGTTGAGTACATGCATTTCAAATGACAATGTATTCACCTCGTGATTGATAGCGATATAGAACTTTGCTTCTTGCTAAACCAAGAAACAAGACAATTTCCAATGTAGAAACAACCACCACTTTGGTTGATTTCCTATCATCTATGTTTCCACCAATCGACATCTGCGTGCAGGCTAATTGAACATTAGTCTCATGTGGATACCGAGAGACCCAATTTAGTAGAACTTGCGATATAACGCATAATCCGTTTAACGAGTTAAGTGAGATTCTTTAGGATTTGATTGATAACGAGCACAAATACCAACACTCAAAGCAATATCTCGGTCTACTAGCAGTTAGATAAAGTAAACTACCAATCAAACTACGATACAATTTAGGATCCACATCATTACTGTAGAGTCTTTTGAGAGTCTTACGATTGTACTCATAGGAGTATCAAAATTTTTACCTTTCTCAAATCCAAATTTCTTAATTAAACTCTGAGCATATTTGGTTTGAGAAATAAAATTCCATCAGTTGTTGTTTTACTTGCAATCTAGGAAATAGTTTAATTCTCCAACCATGCTCATTTCGAATTTAGACTTCATCAAATCTGCAAACTCAACGGTCATGTTAGTACGGGTTGATCCATAAATAATATCGTCAACATATATTTGAACCATTAGAATATCATCGTTATATTTCTTAACAAAGAGCGTCTTATCAACACACCCCATCTGAAAATTATAACTCAGTAAAAACTTAGTCAGTTTTTCGTACCATACTCTGGGAGCTTGTTTCGGACCATAGAGAGCTTTCTTAAGACGATACACATGATCGATAAATTTAGGATCTTCAAATCCACGTAGGTTGTTCAACATATACCTCTTCATGTAAATCACCATTCGAGAAAGGTACTCTTTACATCCATTTGATAAATTTTAATTTTCCTAAAACATGCAATGGAGATAAAAAGTCGATTGATTCAAGACGAGCTACGAGGGCAAATGTTTCATTATAGTCAATTCCTTCAATTTGTGTATATCCTGTACAACTAGTCTTGCTTTATTTCGAATAATATTTCCCAGTTCATCAGATTTGTTTTTGAAAATCCATTTTGTTCCAATAATATGTTTATCTTTAGGTCTAGGAACAAGTTGCCAGACATCATTTCTGACAAACTGATTAAGTTCTTCTTGCATTGCAAGAATCCAATTTTCATCTGAAAGTGCTTCTTTTACGTTACCCGGTTCAATCTGGGATGTAAAGCATACGTAGTTACATATGTCCTCTAATTGTCTACGAGTGCGCACACCTGTGAGAGGGTTTCCAAGTATTTGAAAAGTTGGATGATCTTTAACAGTCCTTAATTCAGGATTAGTTTCACTTGATGAAATTTCTTATTTTTCAAGTATAAGAACTTCATCATTATCTAAACTAGGGACAGGTGTCTTCAAAAGATCATCAATCACAACATTTATTGACTCTTGAATCACACCGGTCCTGTTGTTCAAAACACGATAAGCACGATTGTTTAAAGAATAACCTAAAAGATCCCTTCATCACTTTTAGTGTCGAATTTTCCCAAATTTTCACGGTCCACGCAAAATATAGCACTTCTTTGCCAAAAATTCGAAAATATTTGTGAAGGCTTTTTCTCAAACCACATTTCATAAGCCGTTTTATTATTAGTTTTACAAATATAAACACGGTTAATAATGTAGCAGTATTCACTTGCTTGACCCAGAGATTCTAGGGAGCTTCATGCTATTTAACATAACATTTCCCATTTCTTGAAGCACTCTATTCTTCCTCTCGACAATTCCATTTTGTTGAGGAGTTTTAGGTCTTGAGAATTCATGCGATATTCCCTGATCACTACAAAATTTCTCAAAACCGCTATTTTCGGTTCGGATCCATGATCACTACGGATCTTCTTGACTTGAGAACATTTTTCGATCTGAATCGGTTTATAATCTTTTCACTTCATCAAGGGTTTCGATTTATCTCTCAAGAATGAAACCCAAGTGTATCTTGTATAATCATCTACAATAACTAAGATGTACTTTTTGCCACCTCGACTTTCCGTTCTTGTTGGTCCTATAAGATCCATATGGAGAAGCTCGAGTGGTCTTGTGGTGTTATTGGAGTTCACCTTTTTGTGAGAGCTCCTAGTTTGTTTACCATACTGGCATTCACCACAAATCTTGTCTACTTTTTGCATTTTAGGTAGACCTTTAATTAGTTCACTTTTGCTCAATCTGTATAAATTTCGGTAGTGTACATGTCCAAGGCGTTTATGCCATAAATCTGTCTCATTGGTATGGACCATGTAGCACGTTTGATTAGATGAGCTACCATTGCTTACTATATAGCAGTTTTCAGAAGTTCTGCGACCAGTTAATATTACAGAACCCTTTTCATTTGTAATTTCACAACCTTGATTAGAAAATTTAACATTATGGTTGTTATCGCATATTTGAGATATGCTCAACAGGTTGTGTTTTAAACCCTCAACATATAACACATTTTCAAATAAGGGAAGATTATAGAGTTGGACCGTACCTTTGCCAATTATCTTGCAGTTGCTACCATCACCAAATGTGGCTGACCCATCAGTCATATCTTTAAGATCGGTGAATAGAGCTTTGTCGCTTTGTCATATGCCTGGAGCATCCACTGTCCTAGGTACCATTTTGAATGGCTTGTAGCTTTGAAAGCGTGTGAGCAACCAAACAAGTAACCTTGGGAACCCATTTCAAGTCTTGTTTTGGGTTTAGGAGAATAATTGGTCTTCTTTTGTTTATAGTTATAAGAATGACCTACTGAGTTAGATTTTAATAGCTCCTTAAGTAAATCAACAATTTTTTCAAATTAGCGGGTTTCGAATCGATTTTGAAATTTATATAGGCTGCTTTTGTGTTTTGAAAGGTTTTGTATTTTTAGAAACAACTTGATTAGTACCTTTTCCATTTGAGTTAGAAGTCTCTCCTTTCACAAAATTGGAAGGAGCATTCTTCATTTAGGAGATGTGTTTTTATCAAAGCCCAACCCGGATCGATCGCCACATTTTCTTGATCCGGATAATAATTTTTCTAATTTTGGATCACCTTGGGCATATCTCCATGTGTCCTTCAAACTCGAGAAGAAGATACTTCATTTTTAAGTTTCTCATTTTCGATTTCAAATTTTCAATTAGGGAGGTTTTGAATTCTAAATCACACTTTGATTTTTCAAAACAATCAAAATTTGAGATTTTTCTAAAACAAGAGTTTCAAAACATTCTTTAAGTTTAAGAAACTTTTCTTTTTGAAGTTTAAGTTTAACGACAATTTTACAACTTTCCTTATATAAGGCATTGTAAGCATCTTGAAGATCTTCATCATTTTCATGATCACTATCCAAATTTTCTTCACTTGTTGAATCATCGTGATCTGAAAAGGTAAACTTGCTAGAGTCATAAGGGCCTTAAGTTCACTTTGCCAGGCTCGGTTCTGAATTTTCGATTCGAAGAGGCTTAGAATCGACGATTCATCCCAAGTAGCCAACATACCCTTCCTTTAGGATCTGTCCTTTTAGGACATTTGTTTGCTAAATGCCCATATTCTTGTGATTGTAACATTGACTATCTTTCAATGACTTCCAAGATTTAGACTTAGGTTTAGAACGTTTCTTTTCATTTGCCTTTTGAAAGTCGACTCTTTTCTTACTTTTGAAAATCTTATAAAACTTTTTTTGCCAAAAGGGCCATATCATCTTCAGACTTTTAGAATCTGAATTTTCTTGAGTAATACTTTTAGATGACTTGAGCAATAGACTTACCTTTAGGAGCTTTAAAACTTAATTCATAGGTTTGCAAAGAACCAACTAATTCTTCTACCTTCATATTGTCAGTATCACGAAGTTCTGGATTGCGGTTACCTTTGAATTGAACCGTTCGGGAAGAGAGCGTAGTATTTTTGCACACACTTTACTTTCTCGAGATCTTCTCCAAGACCCCACATTGAGTTTACAATGTCATTCAATCTAGTGTAAAAGTCCATAAACATTTCATTTTCCTCCATATGAATTTCTTCAAATTTAGTTGTGAGGAGTTGGACTTTAGATTTCTTGACAATTGAAGTACCTTCGTGTGTCATTTCTAAAATATCCCAGGCTTGCTTTGCAGTATCACAGGATATGATTCTTTTGAACTCATCCGGTGATAGTGCGCAAGTGATTGCATTTAGTGCTTTAGCATTAGCACTACTCTCACTTTTCTGAAGTGTGGTCCATTGGAAATATGGTGTAATTTTCATAGATTTTGAACCATCAACACCAGTTACTTCCATGGTAGGAGGTTTCCATTCAGTCACTGTGGCTAGCCAAACACTTTCATCCATTGATCTGAGGAAGATTCTCATTCTGGCTTTCCAATAGGCATAGTTGGATCCATCAAAAGGTGGAGGCCTAGTAACTGAAAGGCTATCAAAATTTGACATCTTTTTATATAGCTTAGATCGTTAGCTCAGGAAATAAATCCAAATAAAAAGCAACAAAAATGAGCTATTAGGCTCTGATACCACTTGAAAAGGCCAAGCTATATGTCCTAGAGGGGGGGTGAATAGGACTATGCCAAATTTTTAATAAAATCAGCGGAACTAAAATAAACCAATACCCTTACAATTATGAATCAATTCACAATGCTAAATATAAATCACCTTGATAAATAATTATTGAGAGATTGATACAAATTCAGTTCTAAGGACAACCTTACACCATAATAAACAAGGGCTTATGGTAGGACAACCTTATTTCTAGAACCTCTTTTGAATCAAGAACTCAATGTTAATATAAGTAAATGAAATAGCAAGGAATTGAAAATAAATGCGTATAAAGATCTAAATTATTACAACAATCCCCACACTTGCTTGAAAATGTAAATAGTTACAACATTCACATCCACTTGTACATTCCACACAATCGAATGATAAAAGATATGAAAATTAAGCAAGCATTCAATCCACAAGACAAAGAGTTATAGTGGTTCGCTTTGTGTGTACACCAACCAGCTTGTTTTACAACAACCACACAGAATGCTACTCCACTCTAATATCCTCACACGGGGATATTAGCGTTCACTATCAAATAGGTTTTCTCGGGTTCACCAAAACCTTTACAATTGTGTCTTTTTCACTTGGGCTTACACAATTCAAAACCCCTTTTCTGAGTTTTGGTTTTCCTCGGACAACCAATACAATGAGATTTTTCTGGCTCAACCTCAAACAAAACCAATTACAATGAGATTTTTACGGCTCAACCTCAAACAAAACCAAAAATAAATGAATTTTACTGAATTGTAAAATACCTGGATTTCTCCTTTAGCAGCCCAGTAGAACCAATCGGAGTAGATGATTGAATATCAAAGTTCAATTTCCAATACTCACATTCATAAGGTTCTAAATTCTAATAGATTTTAGATTTTAACTTGTTGGGCGTAGCTATATTTGATTTTGATTCCAAGACGAAGGAATAAGATAATTCCTCTTTTCAAATAAGATTGGAATAGAAAACAAAATCAAATTAAATAAGCTAGCAAAAGGAATATTAAATAAGCACAATTTAGCTTAAAATAAACACGGACTTATCTCGAGTGATTACTTGAAAATTCTTGAAATGGAATGGAGTTGAGGATGTAAAAACTACGAATTTCGTGTTCAATTTATAGAAGAAAAAAAAATCGTTCCTACGATTTGGTCTTAGAAACTTAGGACTGGTCGTAGCTCTAACAATTTTTGAAAAATTGAGCGCGATCTTTGAAAGCCGTTCCCACGATCGGTCGTGAGTACCCTACGCCTTTGGTCGTGGGTCACCTACTGGCCCAGTCGTAGGACCATGAAATAAGTTCTTTGGATTTTGAGTCGTAGCTCCACGGCCCGATCGTGGACTAGTCGAAGCCAACCTACGACCGGTCGAAGGACTTCAAGGACTGGTCGTGGGCGTGCAAAAATTCCAAAAATCTTCAACTACTTAGGACTGATCGTGGAATTTCTTGGACTAGTCGAACCAATGCTAGGACTGGTCGAACAAGAGCTAGGACTGGTCTTGGAACAAACCAAACTTATGTTAGATAAACATTTGATTTATGTATCCAAAATGACCTACTTAAAGGGTCAACCTAAAGTCATTCAAACCTGAAACATGTCGTATGGACATTGAACTTCAACCATTCAACGAATATAGATTGTTTGAACCATATCAGGCTTGAGATCTTATAGCTTCAAACTTGAGATCTTCATCAGCATAACAACTACTACATGCATTGCTTATTACTCTTGAAGTCATGAGTCGTTCTCTAAGACTTGAACATCAACATAGAAGCTTCTTGAAGTATTTAAGCAGTGTCTTGAATAAAAATCATCATACAAGCACAAGACGCAGATAGATGTTTTGACACATCAAAATTTGACAACCAAAGGAGTATGAGACCATAACCCTTACACCCAAGGCTTAATTCCCAATGGCCATAGAATCCATGCATTAAGTTGGACTTGGTGGATAGCCTGCGTACACAATATACGGCCTAAAAATAAGTTTAAGTTTGGATGATGAAATGGGCCCAACTACATCAGCCGAATAACTAGCAATTAAAGTGGGCAATCAAGGGCTCGATACTATCCCTATCTTAGCCCACAAGTCCATCAAAATGGTGGAAGTTGGCTTAATATATGGTTGGGCAAGCTGGGACGTCCCAACCCACTCTGGGCTCATGGGATGCCCCAAAAATCTGATCTAAGAGGAGGGTCCTCATGTGATCACTAAAGGTGACCCAAAAATGCATTTATTAAGCCCAAAGATTATAAGAAAACATAAGCACGCAACATGCACACAAGTTCTCAATATGGTGGGTCCCATGTCCAATAAAGTTTCAACCATAACAATGTACATTTAAGGCCCCTTAATAAACGTTCGGCCTACTCTGCTTCCTGGGCTAGCGAAAACCCAGAAATTAGTCAAATAAGTGGGAATGATCTCATGAAGGCCAATAATATTTATAGGGGACCCCACCAGATAGAGGGTGTGTATACATCAAGAAAAGATCAAGTGGGCCTGCTATTAGATTGTGAATCCAGTAGCAACCCAAGGCAAAGAGTGCATCCATGATCAGGCGATCCAAGGCTTGGACAGCCTGGACCAAACATGTGTTAAGGTACGTTCCACATATATACACATTGAGCCTTAAACAAATGGCCTAGGGTCTATGGTGGGCCTTTAACCATCCATAGGAAAACCCATGGGCCTACCTTAGAATCACCCAGGAGGACATCCAACCTCAACTAGTTTCCAAGAGGTAGCCCGCCACTACTCGAGTATGTAATAAGGTCTAAAGCTCAAGCAATGCATGGCCTAATGGGCCATACACCAAGCCCAACTCATAGGCCATATAGTAGGCCCTCAAGTAAGGTTTGGGCCCAACCACAAAGGTCATAATTCCACATATTGTGGTGAGCTTCATGGGCAGCCCAGTAATTCATTTACATGGGCAAGTTTCACATTTAACACAAGTGAGTTGGGCCTCACTTTTGGCCCAAGTACGGGTCAGTTTAGTGGGCAGCCAAGGGCCCAACTTCTTGTATATTATTGCCCTAAGCCCATCACAATAGATAGGAGACTATAGGCCCAAGATCAATGGGCCTATCCAAAAGAAGCCGAGTCCACAAGGCCTACTTGCTAACACAAACATGCATATAATATATCACATAATGGGCCCAAAAGAAATGGCCCAAACAAAAGCCATCCAATTCATACATTATGGTGGACTTGAAGGCAGCCCGTAAATCTAAGAATACACATGGGCAAGGCCTATACTGACAAAGTGTGGGCCTTGCCATACCAGCCAAAGACTTAGCAAGGTCCCCACAATATACATTTATGCGGGCCTTGCAAGTCAGCCCACAATTAGCACTTCATGAGGGCATCAAGGCTAATAAATGCACATGATCAGCTTGTAGACGGCCCATTGGGCCCGTGAATCAATAAGGTCAGCCCTTGTACAATCTTGGGCTCAAGGGATAGGTTTCCAGCCCAAAAGTCCCATAAAGCTACCAAAAATCTGGTTAAGGCTAGCCCATATTATCACCTCAAAGATGTGCCTTAAGAGGCACTAATTACACCCAAATTTGTCTAAAGAAATAAGGCAAGGAGTGTGTACAACACTCCCTTAAATCTGGTGGACCGCCACTGCTCCAAAAGATCAACTATGCACAAATTTGGGCCCCTTGCTAGAATTCCAGCCCGCCCACTTCACGGGCTCTTTGGAGTCCAAAAATTTATTTAATTTAAATGGGTTACTGACCCATGGTGACCCACACTCATCACAGTGGGTCCCACCAGATAAGAAGGGGGATATACAATACTTACTTCAAGTGGGCCATGCCGTTAGAATGCAGGCCCAGCAGCCCAAGGTAGGGGCATGCCATGGTTGTTAGTCATTTGGGCCTGGGTATTTGGCCCAAAATTGATCCAATTTATAGGCCATACCACGGTCAGTCCAGGGGCCTGATGGACCTAAAAATTTGCAAGATTGTCCTTCCATAGGTGGACCACAATCCCATAAAATTTTAGAATTTTTGGACATCTAGAAATAATTTAATTAATTTGAATAAAACAAGCTGTCCAGAAAATCGGACTGGCCTGGACGTCCCAACGTGGTGGGCCAGTCCGGGCCTTGCCACGGTATGTACATGGGTCCATTAGACCTGAAATTTGGTACGTAGATTCTACCATGAGTTTACTACCTCCCTGTAAATTTTCATAATTTTTGGATACTCAGAAGTATTTTAATTAATTTAAATAATACAATCTGTACAGGGTGAAATACTGCTGGAATATAACTGTCTTGAATTTGGGCCATCAAATGGGTGGGTTCTGGGCCTCCAAAATTCTTGAAATTTGGACCCAAGGTCCCTCATCAAGCCCACAACAAGGTGGGACCTAGAAATATGGCCCACCTTCAGAGAAAATATTTTTTTTAAATTTATTTTTTATGAAACTATGCTGCTGGACTGCATAGCAGAAATTTCTGGCAGTCCACTATATTGGCCCACCCATTTGGATACCCAAATGGTGTCCATTGGCCCTAAAATTTTGCAGGTAGGCCCTACCATGGGTGGGACACCTCTCTGAAATGCTATTAGAATTTTTTTGGGATATTAAAAGTATTTCATTTAACTCCTATAATTTATGGACAGCAAGGTATTTCTGAAACAATGTTGCTGCTGAAACAATGCTGCTGCCCCTGATTTGTGCACCCCATTAGAGTGGGCCCAAGTCTGCCAAATTTTTAAGAAAATGTAGGACAAATATCCCTACACAAGAATATAATAAGGTGGGGTCCACAAAGGTGGCCCACCATTTCAGAAACAGACTGATAATTATGTTTGTACAACAAGCACAGTTGCTAGACAGTCCAGAAAATCTAGACTATCCACCCTCCTTGGCCCACTCTTTTGGGTGATCAAACAGGGACGGATGAGGGTGAAATTCAACATACTTCTAGGTGGGGTCCACACCTCCAGAAATAATCAAATATTGGAGGTAAAACATCCTCTAAATCAGTCCATAATATGTGCCAAAGACAACCCAAAAATAGTCCAGAATTTTTCTGGACAGCAAGGTATGTCTAAAAATAACTGAACATAACCACTGATTAAATGGGAAAATACCCCACAAATTTTGTGTTAAGATCCACCTTAGTGGGCCCCACAAACATCCAGGCCATACCCCCTTATGAAACCCATTGCATGTGCCCAAAATGGAGCAAATAGAGTGTCAATGTCCCAGGAATGGATAGCCGTGAGCATCCACTTTGCTTGGACGGTTTGGATATTCCGAGGCCACTAAGTGGGCCACACACATCAGGAAATCAAGAATAGAATAATGAAAAATAAAAATAATCCAGCCACAAGAGAGAAAAATGACATGCATCAAAGGAAAATGCCATGATAGGGTCCATGGAGAATAGCCCCATCCATGGATCATGCATGCAAGGAAAAGGGCCATTGGCCTCAACCATGGAGACATGAGGGACCTCCATCACCACTTGATGGATCCCACAAGCTCCTAAGAAAGAAATAAAGAAAGATCTAAGAACACCCACCTAGATCAACCTTGAAACTTACATCACCATCATCTAGAGGCTCCAAGCAACATGAATCAATGGCTAAGATCAAGTAAGAAGGGGTAGATGAGGAGGTATTTTAGGGAGAAGGGGCTGGAGAAAATGGGGGATTTGCTGGCCATGGAGAGAATGAGAAGGAGGGAGAGAGATAAGGAGATAGAGAGAGAGTGAGAGAAATCATTTGTTTGTAAGAAAAGAAATAATTACCTATGAGAGGAGAAAACAAGGTTGTAGGGTAGAGTAGGCTTTTGGGTGGTGTGTGTGGGGTGGGTAGTGTCTATTCCATAGAAATTGTGTAGTGTGTGTGGTGTGCATGGGAAATTGTGCCATTGAGGTGGTCCACATGCATTTGTACAAAAAGTGGACCACATGATGAAATGCTCATAACTTGAGATGTACACGTTGGATTAACGCATGGGACGTGGCATTAGAATCGCGGCGCCGATACGGACAAGATGGCATGGGTCTCGGGTCAATTTGAGTCGGGTTTATATGACCAAACTTAAGGATGACCACAACATAATCCAAGGGTCGCGAGTCGCCGGGATTCGACCGGTAGGACCGCGGGACCAAAATGAACGAAATGCACACTTATGCACACACATGCACACATGAGAACTCAGGTCGGGTCTCACAATCCTCCCCAACAACAAAGAAATTTCGTCCTCGAAATTGATAAAACTGAGACAACGAAATGTATAACATCATCAATCAAGAAAAGTCAACACAAGCAATGCGTGCAATCAATCATCGAACAAATGGGGATAACGCTCCCTAATCTCGACAAACCTATGATGAAATCCATCAATACACTCTCATACTCCCACTTTGGGACACTCAACGACTACAAGGGACTAGGGGGTTCTCAGAGGATCGGCCTAGACTCGCTGACAAGCGTCACACTCAACCATAAAACTAGCAATTTGGCCTATCATCCCTAACCAGGAACACTGCCTGGACAACAAAATAAGCTCAACATTAGTAATATAAGACTATTTAGCCAGTAAGACATCTCACCAACCAAAACGAAATATGATAATATCATCGGCTTAACACAGGGATCTTCCCAAAAAGTTTCGATACTGATAATCTCTTACGACAGACTCTAATAGCAATCTGAGTGAACAAAAGCCCTTGGATACAAAAAGGGTGCGATGCACCAAAACACAAGACTTACATACAGAGGCAAGGGGAACACCCATAATAACTCTCCTGATAACTAAGGGTCCTGCTGGGTCACGCAAAATCGAGCCTGAGGTGGCTGGGGAGGTATCTGTCTCCTTTGCATCTTCGATCTCTGTTTCACTCTTGCGGTAGTGCGCGAAGGTCCATCTTGCTGATGGGGACACTCGTGCCTACGGTGTCCCGTCTGCCCACATCCATAGCAAATGCCAGTAAATGGCCTAGAAGAAGAAGTTGTTGTATGCGATGCTGATGCTCTGGCGGCTCGATAGGTTACGCACCTCTGCCGCTATCGACGCTGTCGTGAGCTACCGAAGGGGGCCTGCCTCTTCCGGCGTCTCCTTTGATCATGAACCCTCTGCGAACTGGTCCACTCGGACTCGCCCTGAAGTAGAAATACTACAAACGGAGCACGCTGCAGAGTCGAATCTCGCAAAAGGGGACTCGCACGCTCCTGTTCCGCCCATCCGGGCGCCTCAGGAACAGGCTGACGGGTCTGAAGTACATCAGTGATAACCTGCATCAACTGCTGGAGATGCTCAACTCCTACAGGGATCGTCAAATAAGCGGGGGTAGCACTGGCCTCTGGCGGAGGCACAGGTAGGGCTGGAGCCTCAAGAATAGGTATGGCAGGCTCCAAAGGGGAAACATGAATCTCAGATGGTGGAGCAAAAGTCACTCGGATCGCTGGAGTGGAATGAGAACCATGTCCATGGGCACCACGGCGACAGGCGTCACAATCAGGGGCACCACGACTAGACGACATGGTCTATAGAAAGAACAAAGGTGATGGATACCTCGTAATTAGAATCCTTGAAGGCGCAAACGAAACGAGGGAAACACACTCGGGACACTACTTGTCCTAAGCTCGCATCAGATATGTGATACTATCCTAAGTTATTCCAAAATTACTTGCTATGCTCTGATACCAACTCCTGTCACGCCCCAGACTCGTGCAGAAGGACTCACAGGAACCCGATGGCCGGTTCAGCCTGCAAACGACCTCCGTAGTACCCCATTCTCGGCTCTGAGGCGGTTAGATCACTGGGATCCTACAAGGAGGATTTTCATAACAGTATAATCATTACCAATACGAGCATACCCAAGATCACAGCAAGTACATCTGGAGGTAACAAAAGATACACATCATAAAATCCACTAAGAATTTGAGTCTGTCGTAAGAGATTATCAGTATCGAAACTTTTTGGGAAGATCCCTGTGTTAGGCCGATGATATTATCGTATTCCGTTTTGGTTGGCGAGATGCCTTACTGGCTAAATAGTCTTGTATTGCCAATGTTGAGCTTGTTTTGTTGTCCAGGCAGTGTTCCTGGTTAGGGATGATAGGCCAAACTGTAAGTTTTGTGGCCGAGTGTGACGCTTGCTAGCGTGTCAAGGCCGATCCTCTGAGACCCCCTAGTCCCTTGTAGCCGTTGAGTGTCCCAAAGTGGGAGTATGAGAGTGTATTGATGGATTTCATCATAGGTTTGTCGAGATTAGGGAGCGTTATCCCCATTTGTTCGATGATTGATTGCACGTATTGCTTGTGTTGCCTTTTCTTGATTGATGATTGATATATATGATGATGTTATACATTTCGTTGTCTCAGTTTTATCAATTTCGAGGATGAAATTTCTTTGTTGTTGGGGAGGATTGTGAGACCCGACCTGAGTTCTCATGTGTGCATGTGTGTGCATAAGTGTGCACTTCATTCATTTTGGTCCCGCGGTCCTACCAGTCGAATCCCGGTGACTCGCGACCCTTGGATTATGTTGTGGTCATCCTTAAGTTTGGTCACATAGACCTGACTCAGATTGACCCGAGACCCATGCCATCTTGTCCGTATCGGCGCCGCAATTCTAACGCCACGTCCCATGCGTTAATCCGACGTGTACATCTCAAGTTATGAGCATTTCATCATGTGGCCCACTTTTTGTACAAATGCATGTGGACCCCACTCCTCTTGGCACAATTTCCCATGCACACCACACACACTACACAATTTCTATAAAATAGACACTACCCACCCAACACACACCACCCAAAAGCCTACTTTACCCTACAACCTTGTTTTCTCCTCCCATAGGTAATTATTTCTTTTCTTACAAACAAATGATTTCTCTCTCTCTCTCTCTCTCTCTCTCTCTATCTCCTTATCTCTCTCCCTCCTTCTCATTCTCTCCATGGCCAGCAATTCCTCCATTTTCTCCAGCCCCTTCTCCCTAAAATACCTCCTCATCTACCCCTTCTCACTTGATCTTAGCCATTGATCCATGTTGCTTGGAGCCTCTAGATGATGGTGATGTAAGTTTCAAGGTTGATCTAGGTGGGTGCTCTTAGATCCTTCTTCATTTCTTTCTTAGGAGCTTGTGGGACCCATCAAGTGGTGATGGAGGTCCCTCATGTCTCCATGGTTGAGGCCAATGGCCCTTTTCCTTGCATGCATGATCCATGGATGGGGCTATTCTCCATGGACCCCATCATGGCATTTTCCTTTGATGCATGTCATTTTCCTCTCTTGTGGCTGGATTAGTTTTATTTTCCATTATTCTATTCTTGATTTCCTGATGTGTGTGGCCCACTTAGTGGCCTCGGAATATCCAAACCGTCCAAGTAAAGTGGATGCCCATGGCTGTCCATTCCTTGGACATTGGCACTCTATTTGCTCCATTTTGGGCACATGCAATGGGTTTCATAGAGGGGGTATGGTCTGGATGTTTGTGGGGCCTACTGGGGTGGTCCATACCACAATTTCCATGGATTGATTTCCTCTTTTTATAGTGATTATAATTATTTTAATTCAGTATTATGTTGCTGTCCAAAAGCCATCTGGACAGATTTTTGAGCTGTCTTAAGCTCAGTTTTGGGGATGATTGGTGGAGTGTTTGGTCCCATTTGACATATACCTCTTAAAGGTGGGGATCTCACCTAGATGTTCCCCAAATTTCACCATCATCCGTCCCTGTTTGATTACCCAAAAGAGTGGGCCAAGGAGGGTGGATAGTCCAGATTTTCTGGACTGTCTAGCAACTGTGTTTGCTGTACAAACATAATTATCAGTCTGTTTCTAAAATAGTGGGCCACCTTTGTGGACCCCACCTTGTTGTATACTTGTGTAGGGATGTTGGTCCTACATTTTCTTAAAATTTAGCAGACTTGGACCACTCTAATGGGGTGCACAAATCAGGGGCAGCAGCATTGTTTCAGCAGTAGAATTGTTTTTAAATACCTTGCTGTCCATAAATTGTAGGAGTTAAATAAAATACTTTTAATATCCAAAAAATTCTAAAATTTTTTAGAGAGGTGTCCCACCCATGGTAGGGCCTATCTGCAAAATTTTAGGGCCAATGGACACCATTTGGGCATCCAAATGGATGGGCCAATATAGTGGGCTGCCAGAAATTTCTGCTGTGCAATCCAGCAGCATAGTTTCATAAAAATAAATTAAAAAAAAATATTTTCTCAAAATGTAGGCCATATTTCTAGGTCCTACCTTGTTGTAAGATTAATTAGGGACCTTAGGTCCAAATTTCAAGAATTTTGGAGGCCCAGAACCCACCCATTTGATGGCCCAAATTCAGGACAGTTATATTCCAGCAGTATTTCACCCTGTACAGATTGTATTCTTTAAATTAATTAAAATACTTTTGAGTATCCAAAAATTATGAAAATTTACAGGAAGGTATTAAACTCATGGTAGAACCTACCTACCAAATTTCAGCTCTAATAGACACCTGTGTATACCGTGGCAAGGCCCGGACTGGCCCACCACGTTGGGATGTCCAGGCCAGTCCGATTTTCTGGATAGCTTGTTTTATTCAAATTAATTAAATTATTTCTAGATGTCCAAAAATTCTGAAATTTTGTAGGGTTGTGGTCCACCTATGGAAGGACAATCCTGCAAATATTTAGGACCATCAGGCCCCTGGACTGACCGTGGTATGGCCTGTAAATTGGGTCAATTTTGGGCCAAATACCCAGGCCCAAATGACTAACCACCATGGCATGCCCCTACCTTAGGCTGCTGGGCCTGCATTCTAATGGCATGGCCCACTTGAAGTAAGTATTGTATATTCCCCTTCTTATCTGGTGGGACCTACTGTAATATGTGTGGGTCACCATGGATCAGTAACCTATTTAAATTAAATAAATTTCTGGACTCCAGCAGGCCCAGGAAGTCGATGGGCTGGAATTCCAGTAAGGGCCCAAATTTACTGCATAGTTGAACTTTTGGAGCCGTGGCGGTCCACCAGATTTAAGGGAGTGTTGCACACACTCTTTGCCCTCCTTCGTTAGACATTTTGGGCTTAATGAGTGCCCTCTTGAGGCCCACCTTTGTGGTGGTTGTGGGTTAGCCTTAACCAGAATTTTTGATAGTTTTATAGGCCCTATGGGCTGGAAACCTATCCCTTGAGCCCAAGATTGTGCAAGGGCTGACCTTATTGATTCATGGGCCCAATGGGTCGTCTACAAGCTGATCATGTGCATTTATTAGCCTTGATGCCCTCATGAAGTGCTTAATTGTGGGCTGACTTGCAAGGCCCACATAAATGTATATTGTGGAGGACTTTGCTAAATCTTTGGGCTGATATGGCAAGGCCCACACTGTCAGTATAGGCCTTGCCCATGTGTATTCTTGGGTTTACGGGTTACCTTCAAGTCCACCATAATGTATGAATTGGATAGCTTTTGTTTGGGCCATTTCTTTTGGGCCCATTATGTGATATATTATATGCATGTTTGTGTTAGCAAGTAGGCCTTGTGGACTCAGTTATTTTGAATAGGCCCATTGATCTTAGGCCTATACTCTCCTATCTATTGTGATGGGCTTAGGGTCAATAATACACAAAAGGTTGGGCCCTTGGTTGCCCACTAAACTGACACTGTACTTGGGCCAAAAGTGAAGCCAAACTCACTTGTATTAAATGTGAAACTTGCCCATGTAAATGAATTACTAGGCTGCCCATGAAGCCTACCACAATATATGAATTTATGACCTTTATGGTTGGGCCCAAACCTTGCTTAAGGGCCCACCATGCTACCAAGTATTGGGCTTAGTGTATGGCCCACTAGGCCATGGATTACTTAGGCCTCGGGCCTTATTCCATACTCGAGTAGTGGCGGGCTACCTCTTGGGAACCAGTTGAGATTGGATGTCCTCCTGGGTGATCCTAAGGTAGGCCCATAGGTTTCTCTATGAATGGTTAAAGGCCCACCATAGACCCTAGGCCATTTGTTTAAGGCTCAATGTGTATGTATGTGGAACCTACCTTAATGCATGTGGTCCAGGCCGTCCAAGCCTTGGATCACCCGATCATGGAGGCACTCTTTGCCTTGGGTTGCTCTTTGGATTCATAATCCGATGAGGCCCACTGATCTTTTCTAATGTATACACACCCTCCATCTAGTGGGACCCCCTATGAATATTGTTGGCCTTCATGAGATCATTCCCACTTATTTGACTAATTTCTGGGCTTTCGCAAGCCCAGGAAGCAGAGTAGGCCGAACGTTTATTAAGGGGCCTTAAATGTACATTGTTATGGTTGAAACTTTATTGGACATGGGACCCACCATATTGAGAACTTGTGTACGTGTTGCATGCTTATGTTTTCTTATAATCTTTGGGCTTAATAAATGCATTTTTGGGTCACCTTTAGTGATCACATGAGGACCCCCATCTTAGATCAGATTTTTGGGGCATCCCATGAGCCCAGAGTGGGTTAGGACGTCCCAGCTTGCCCAACCATATATTAAGCCAACTTCCACCATTTTGACGGACTTGTGGGCTAAGATAGGGATAGTATTGGGCCCTTGGTTGCCCACTTAAATTGCTAGTTATTGGGTTGATGTAGTTGGGCCCATTTCATCATCCAAACTTAAACTTATTTTAGGCCGTATATTGTGTATGCAGGCTGCCCACCAAGTCCAACTTAATGCATGGATTCTATGGCCATTGGGAATTGAGCCTTGGGCCTTAATTTCTCTCTTGGGGCCCATATTGTTAAAAGTAGTATTGTATCTTTTTATGGCCTATTATGAGGAATGTATGTATGTGGTTACCTGTGTTCTTATCTTGAATGTAGGGCCTTGGGCCTTGTATCCATATAGTTCGTGGTTGAGATGCCTGTTGGGGAATGGTGGTTAAATGTCCCCATTATGGACCCCTATAGGCCCGTTTGTATCTAAATGTCATTAGATGCTCATCTTAAACTCTTGCTAGACTCACTTCTGTGTTACTTAGACACGTAGTTGTATGCTTAGTCTCGTGGGATACCCCAGGTAAATGGGCCCCCACTAGAGGTGTGATTCCTTATGGATATTGTCTAAATACCTAGTCTTGGTCCCTTCTTGGATAGGAGTGTACTACTTTATATATCGCCGCATAATGCGTCTATACCCATCTTCATGACCCATGCGCATCATTGTATGCTTGGATGACACTATGTGTGTGGTTATGATTGTGCCATTGGGCATTGCATGTTACATTCCCGAGGGACGTAGTATTTCCTCTTGAGCACGTTGGATGCTTGGGATTGATGCATGGTTGATTGTGTGATTCATGCATCTGACATTACATAGCGTATGAGCATTATTGCCCTTGCTTCATCAGGATTATAGCCTCCACAGATACATCATGGATGGCCATGTTTGGACACCGAAAATGTTACTTGAGCATACCGGGTGCATAGGATACCCATGGGTGAAATTCCCAAAACTTCCATGGTACCAGGATCTGCTCCAACGGCGTGACCGGGTGGTATATATGAGTGCATGAGGGCCTTATATCGTTAGGCCGCGACTCCCACTGTCGTGTAGTCGGTTGGATAGGGGTGTGGCCTTACTCACCTGACGTAAGGGGGCATTGCTAGGCTGAGTCTGACCAGCTCGTGAATGGGTCCGCTACCTTCAGGCCTTGTTGGTGATTGGTTGTCATCGCGGGCGGGGTAGTGAGGTCTCTTACGCTCGTTTGGTATGCGGGGTGCAGAAGCGGCGGATCATCCAGCAGTGTAATGGACCCCGGTGATTTCCTTATGATGGAAATATATTTGATATGTGGATTGGATATGAGCACTGACATTACTTCGCATTGCATTTACATCGGCTGTGTAAGCCTCATATTGCATTACAATACTCATTGCATTACAGTACTCATCGCATTATAGTACTCATGGCATTAAAGTACTCATTACATTACAGTACTCATTGCATTATATAGCCTTGGTATGGCTTCTTACATTATCGTACTGCCTTGGTATAGTCTCTTGCATTCATGATAGCCTTGGTAAGGCTAGTGGTATTGGTATTGATCATGACTCCCTTCTGCATTCTCTATCTTCTTCTGAGCACTATTATCACCCACTTTCACCACCCTCTAAGCTTTCTATAAGCTTATGCACAATTGATGCGTGCAGGAGATCCTAGGCAGGCGTCGTAGCAGTAGAGCGTGGAGTAGAGTTGAGCTTGAGGACTCCAGTGTTGCTGACTCTTTTCTCTCTTTTCCAATTATCTTATGTATGTCCTTTCGGACCTGATGTAAGCTTGTAAAAGTTCAAATTCTTAGTGAATTTTGTAATATGTATCCTTTGTTACTTCCAGATGTACTTCTTTGTGATCTTGGGTATGCTCGTATTGGTAATGATTATCTTGTTATGAAAATCCTCCTTGTAGGATCCCGGGATCGGAACCTGCCTCAGGAGCCGAGAATGGGGTAGTACGGAGGCTGTTGCGGTCAGAACCGGCCATCGGGTTCCTTGTGAGTCCGGTTACCGAGTCTGGGGCGTGACAGGAGTATCCTGGGATCCTACCTCAGGAGCCGAGAATGGGGTACTACGGAGGCTGTTGCGGTCAGAACCGGCCATCAGGTTCCTTGTGAGTCCGGTTACCGAGTCTGGGGCATGACAGAAACCCTAACCCTAATCTGTTTTAGGGTTGTATAGGTTGTAGATTATGAAATAGCTAACCTATTTCGTTCTCTAGGTTACCAAACTCCCGTATACGGAAGCTTAGCGAACCTATCGACTCCGTTACGATTCTACGACAAAAGGTGCAGACTTTAGGTGTATAGGTTATGGTTTTCAACGCTTTCAATGTCAGATAATGATAGATTCATGATCTGCATGCAATTGTACATGTACAAAGTGCTTTCTGTTTTCTGTTTCGATTAAAGATGTAGAATATGGAATTTTACATATTCTAGGTATTCGTAGAAAATACCGTATACGTATATTTTTTAGAAATGTGTTTGACATGATTATTTGTTGTATGAATATACGATATATGGATAAAATACTTATTTGGCGAAAGAATTCGCCCAAATACATGTTTTACTAATACACACTATGTATGTAGAAATACTGTATTGTAGAAAGTACCGTATACATATATATTTTGGAGATGTGTTTGCCATGATTATTTTTTGTAAATATATTATATATGCGTAACATACTTGCTTGGCGAATGGACTCGCCCTAATACATGTTTGCTAACATACACTAAGCATGTTGAAAAAGTGTATGTTAAGTGTTTGTGAAAATACTTGTGTGAGTAAGTGTTTGGATGTTGATGCCTTAGGTAGGTGTTGAGATGGGATTCTCAACTACCTTAGAGACATGTATGAATTCCTCCATGTGGTTGTTCACTTTAACCACTTATGAAATATATGTGTTTGTATTCC
Source organism: Magnolia changhungtana (assembly GCA_030180095.1). Lineage (NCBI taxonomy): Eukaryota > Viridiplantae > Streptophyta > Magnoliopsida > Magnoliales > Magnoliaceae > Magnolia > Magnolia changhungtana. The sequence continues at coordinate 10,693,743 of JASAUF010000625.1, read as the reverse complement.
TATTTATATAGTACTACATAACATGCTTTATAACCTGCTTCATAATATGCTTTATGATATACTTGTTAACATGCTCAACTGATTGTATGATTTTATTTATGTAAGGCGTATGTTTAAATTCATGTTTATGTTGTATGAACCGTCATGGGTGATGGGGGAGTGGTGTAACGATTCCGTGCAACAGCCCTGGCAGCCCTAAACGGATAGTACCAGACTTTGATTGTATGATTTGAATATTGATCCATTACTGCTTTAACTATCGGTAATTGAATGTGATTGGGGCTATGATTATAGTCCAGGCAATCGGTAACGGGATGGAATTCGTGGCTGTGATTCATTTGCCACGTGAGATGTGCTCGACGAACTCGAGTCGTACTTCGGTTGGCGATAGTGGTTGGCCACACGAAGTGCTTATGCGCTTCATGTCGTTCAACTTGTTGTGCGCTCGAGCTAGCCGAGCTCGTCAAGTAACCCGATCTGTCTAATGTGTGTTCACCATGTTTGGACGCTACTGCTTGAACCTAGGGTACCAAACTTACCAGTGAAATCCCGTTAACCATGGTACCTCGATCCGCTAAGACTCATGAGCCGGGCATGGTGGTATGGGACACCGTAGTCGAGCTGTCGGCCTACGCTGGGGCCACGTGCCTCCCCGTAGTGACCAGTGACCAACCAGACTTGTGAGCCGATTATGATGGTATAGGACACTATACTCGAGCTGTCGACACCTACGGCGAGAGCCGAATACGGTGAGACCTGTATTCGTGCTGACGGGCGACGAGTCCTTCGTAGTGTCTTCGAGTATACTCTTAGGTCTGTGATTGGCGACGAGCCCTTCACAGCAACTAGAGCATGAGTTGGGCCGAGTATGGTGAGACCTATATTCGAGCTGACAGCCAGCGATTGAGCCGAGTACGATGAGACCTGTATTCGAGCTGACGGCCAGCAATTAAGCCGTATACGGTGAGATCTGTATTCGTGCTTGGGACGAGCCCTTTGTGATGCCTTCGCGATGCCTCTCGAACCATAATATCGTATGAGATTAACTAGGATTGACGACCCTAGAATGGATCATGTTTGGGAATGATATAAGGGAGGTACCTTAGTTTCCCAATACTGCTGTTTGAAATGGATTAATAACTACTCGGTAATCATGCTCATCATCGCACCGCATGTGCCTAGTAGATGTGGAGCACTGAGGGAGGTATGCATCCGCGAACGTAAGATGATGTCGCATGAGGGTGGTTTGGCAAGGGCATTCATCATGTCATTTCATACTTGCATTAATAAGAGTATTTAGAATTATTTGATTCTACTGTTTTATCATTACTGCTTGACTGAGTTGATAACATGTTAACCTATACTTTACTGTTCCACTAAGTTGATAACATGTTAACCTATGCTTTACTGTTCCACTGAGTTGATCACTCACTCCCACTTACGGGACGGTGTTATACACACCAACCAGATTTGTTGAGTTTCAGGTGATGGCATGCTTATGAAGCAGAGCCGGACCACTACTATGATGTTGAGGAGGAGTTCTCCTACTTATAACTCTCTGACAGGTCTATGAAGACCTGGTAATGTATTGACGGGACTATGGTACTTGGGATAGAAGACATTACACTTCCTCATATTTGATAACTTTATCACACTCTGGAGACTCACCACAGTTTTTATATTTTATATGTCTATCACAGTCTTCCGCTTGCAATTTAACTGTCTCTGGAGTATGATATGCTGTTTTGGTTTAATCTCACTCATGTTCAATGCATGAATACAGTCAACATTCAATCATCATTCATTTTGTTGCATAAGTGATGTTCTGGAACTCGGGAGTTGAGTTTATGCTCGACCCCCGATTTTCGGGATGTTACACCTGATGGTCTCGAGATTTGAATATTGATGGTATCGATATGTGTATCGATACATCGATAATTCGTCCAGATATGTTATGAAGTTACTGGACATATTTAGTGCTTTTATCGATGATATCGATAGGTGTATCGATACATCGATAAATTCGTCCAGATGAATATTTAGTTGCTGGACACTTTTGGTCCTCTTTTCGATGATATCGTCAAGGTATCGAGGACATCGACAGAACAGGTCAATCATATTGAGGGTGCTTCGATAAAATCGACAATGCGAGAAAAACATAGAGATTTTCCTATTTTGAAAAGTTTTCTCACCATAAAAACCCTAAGATGTCTATCTTGTTTTAAGGGTTTTATTCACCTGGTGTATTGGGTTATGGGATGTGAGGCTATGATTTACCTATGGCGAGCTTCCACACATCCGGTTGAGGCAGACGCTTGAAATAATCTTCCTATCGAGTTCTGCAGCTAGTCTGACACACCGTTCATGTAACTTGACAAACCAGGGCACAAGTAGGTGCACTTTCACAAACAGCGTCCACTCCTCTCTTTTTTTTAAAAAAAATTATTTATTTATTTATTTATTTTTATGATGTGGTGTGCACATGTGTGCATGGGTGTGAGTGTGTGTGTTTGGCCAGCCCAATGGGCCACACTTTGGATGGTTTGGATGACATACAAAGGTTCTAGTGGGGCCCATTATCAATGGGTCCCACTTAAAGTCTATAATGAATTATTTTATTGTTATTTTTTTTTATGAATCCTCTTATGCATCCACACCATTAATCACATCATTATCATCATATCATCACCAGTATTAATCATCTTTTTATATGTATTATCCTATACATCCACACCGTTGATCACATCATTATCATCAAATCATTACCACTATTAATTGTCTAAATAATCAAAAAGAGAACAAACCATAAGAGTGGAGGGGGTGTAGTCACCTTAATGGACTAGATGTATGGTTGAGATGGATGGAAGGGATGGAATTGATGGAGTTGATGGCCTACCAAGATCACTCCTCTCTCTCTCTCTCTCTCTCTCTCTCTCTCTCTCTCTCCTTGTGTAGAAAAAAAATGGTGAAATGCTAAGGGATGAAGGACCATTTGTAAAGCAATTGTTAAAATGTGGTTAGATTTAATAAATGTGATATTGGTTAGCTTAGACTAGGATTATGACAATTAATTCATGATTTGTAATTAATGGTGGATTAAAGGAGCATGGGATGGCATGGTGTGATGATGTCATACATAGGGTATGGAATGGAGAGAAGTTGACTTTGGGGAGCACTTGAGAGAGGGGAGGTATGGGTGTGTGACATCACACACATGGGTAGAGATTCTCTCACCCATGTGTGGCATGTACATGTGTGCATGGCATGTATTGTGCACATGTGTGGAATGGGGTACATGGCACCATGCGCACATGATACAACAACAATTCTTCATGGTGTATCTCACTAATGGAGTATTGTACAGATGCACAGGTGGTACCTTCACGATCGCGGCGACAGGGCGGTCGATATGAGATAGGTTTCAAGGTCTTTAGGTTCCGGTCAGTTGGGTGTGTACTATTAACGACCAATCCAGGTCTAGATAAAGGCATCGATCATCGTGTATATAAGCATAGAAATTCGTACGGAATAGATGGGGTCTTACATAAAAGGAATCCTGAAATTGTCCTAAAAATAAACATATTTCTGAAATTGTCCTAAAAAAGCATATTCTGAAACTCAAAGTTTATTTTGGGAAATTGCATGTAGTGTAAATTTGAAGCGATTTAAACTCCAAGTTTTTTTTGGTAAATCACTTATAGTGCATAAATTTGAGGTGGTTTCTCGATTTTTCCAAATCGATGTGAAAGTTGGAGTTTCACAACTATAAATAGGACTTCGTAGGATGCTCCAAAGCATCTTCCAGGGTTTGGAAATGTCTCAAGGAGCATACACAGGGGTGGAACAGCCGCCAAAGAGTTTTTCTTCTTTCCTAGTTTATTTTTCATGCTTTGTTTAAGAGATTTGGTTTCAATCATGTCTATGGTTGACTAAACCTCTTAACTAAGGCTAAGAGGTTTAACTTGTAGCATGTCTGGATGTTTATTTTTCTTTAATTCTTATAATTATTGAACTTTATTGATTTCTAGTTTGGTATTAAGAGAATATTTTCAGTTTCCTATGATTTATTGTGACTCAAATTACAATAAATGTTGTGATAGCTTTGAATATCTTCTTTTCCTATTTTGAGATAGTGAGATTGGTAAATCCCATTTTTCACCATCGTCTCCTAGGTATGGTAGGGTGATAAAATTCCTTCCAATCATCACAAATCTCCTCCATTGAGAATTAGGTCAATGAAAAGTTCAGATTTGATTTAAATTGCCTTATCTTCCAATTGGATATGTGTAACGCCCTGAAAATCGGGGGTCGAGCATAAACTCAACTCCCGAGTTCCAACGCATCGCTTATGCAACATAATGAATGATGATTGAATATTGTCAGTATTAGTGCATTGAACATGAGTGAGATTAAGTCAAAACAGCATATCATACTCCAGAGACAAGTGATATAGCAAGTGGAAGACTGTGATAGATATATAAACTATATAAACTATGGTGAGTCTCCAGAGTGTGATAATGTTACCAGGTTAACTATTTACAAGTACAATTTCAAATTATACCAAGTTGTGTAAGGTCATCTAGTCAATATCCCAGAAAGCCCCGTCGATCAGGACACGGCTCACAGGAACCAGCTTGAAACTGCATAAAGGAGGAATCCTCCTCATCCTCATAAAAGTCTGGCTCCGCTTCGCAGCATCGCCATCATCTGAAACTCAAACAAGTCTGGTTGGTGTGTACAACACCGTCCCGTAACGTGGGAGTGAGTGATCAACTCAGTAGAACAATAAAGCATAGGTTAACATGTTATCAAAACAGTCAAGCAGTAATGATAAAGCAGTAAAGTCAAACACTCCTAAATACTCTTATTAATGCAAGTATGAAAATACAGTCATGATGTATGCCCTTACCACACACTCCCTCGTGCGACACCATCTTACGTTCGCGGCATGCTTTCATTCCTCAGTGCTCCACATCTTCCAGGCACATGCAATGCGATGATGAGCATGATTACCGAGTTGTTATTAGTCCATTTCAAACAACAGTATTGGGAAACTAAGGTACCTCCCTTGTATCATTCTCAAACATGATCCATTCTAGGGTCGTCAAACCTAGATAATCTCATATGATAGTATGGTTCCAGGGCGCTGCAAAGGCTGTCAGGGCTGTTACACACACTTGTTACACCACTCCCCCATCACCTTTTTAACGGTTCATCACTAAATTGATACAGGCCTAGTTCATACTCTATCCACTGCGGCAAAACTCGTCGCCTCACTACAAATTCAGAGTATGCTCGAGGTTACTACAAAGGGCTCGTCACCAATCAGTGTAGGCTGACAGCTCGAATATAGTGTCCCATACCACCATAATTGGATCACGAGTCTGGTTGCTCACTAGTCACTACGGGGAGGCATATGGCCCCAGCGTAGGCTGACAGCTCGACCACGGTGTCCCATACCACCATGCCCGGCTCATGAGTCTTAGCGGATCGAGGTACCATGGTTAACAAGATTTCACTGGTAAGTTTGGTACCCTAGGTTCAAGCAGAGGCGTCCAAACATGATGAACATACATAAGACAGATCGGGTTATTTGACGAGCTCGGCTAGCTCGAGCGCACAATAAGTTGAACGATATGAAGCGCATAAGTACTTCGTGTGGTCAACCACTATCGCCAACTGAAGTACGACTCAGGTTCGTCGAACACATCTCGCATGGCAAATGAATCTCAGCCACGAATTCAATCCCGTTACCGATTGCCTGGACTATAATCATAGCCCCAAACACAATCAATCCATGACCAGAAGCATGTAGAGTAAAGCAGAATAAACAAAGTAATTCAAGCATGTTGACAAGCATGTCTTAAAACATGTAATGAAGCACAATATAAATAGGAAATACAAACACCTATATTTCATAAGTAAGCGGTTAAATTAAACAAGCAACATGGAGGAAATCATATACATCTCTAAGGTAGCTGAGAATCCTATCTCAACACCCTTATACATTACAATTTACTAACTACTACTCATTAAGACATTTCAACAAACACTTTAAACTACATACATCAACATACATGACGTATGTTGATCACATAGGTATAAGGCCAAATCCTTTCACTAGGGAGTTGTCCCAATTATAACACACGTGCACCCACGACGGATAGTCATGGCAAGCAGGAATCCAAGTTCCATGTTCATTCAGTCATTTCCACAAACACTTGGGCTACACGTTTTAGCATATATAGTGTATATTGGCCGTGGCATGATTTAGGGCAAATCCTTTCGTCAAAGGGGTGTCGCCTATACAACAAGCATGTATCCATGACAATCAGTCATGGCGAGCACGAATGCGATTTCTATATTCGTTCTGTCATTTTCACAAACACTTAGAATACACCCTTTTTACATACATAGTGTATATTAGCAAAAACATGTATTAGGGCGAACCCTCTCGCTAAGTAAGTGTTATACACATATATAATATGTTCATACAGCAAATAATCATGGCAAACACATTTTTAAAATTTATACTTATACGGTACTTTCTACAAATACCTAGAATACACAAAATTCCATATTCTTCATATTTAATCAAAACAGAAAACAGACAACACTTTGTACATGTGCAATTGCATGCAGATCATGAATCTATCATTATCTGACATTGAAAGCATTGAAAACCATAACCTATATACCTAAAGTCCGCACCTTTTGTCGTAGAACCGTAACGAATTCGATAGGTTTGCTAAACCTTCGTATACAGCTATGTGGCAACCTATAACATGCATTAAGTTAGTTATTTCATAACTTACAACGATCAAAACCCCAAAACAGATTAGGGTTAAGGTTTCTTACCTAGAAACGATGTCGGAATCGCCGGGAAAATGATTAGAATGGAGTGGTTAAGCTTGTAGAGTGGCAGGATCAAGTGGCAGGGAGATGCTCCCACAACTCTCACACTTTCTCTCTATTTTCCTAGGGTTTTTTTCAAATTCGTATGGCTGAATGAGAGAGGGTTTTAAGGTCCTTATATAGCCTAAAAATTCACCAAAATAGACCTAAGGTCAAGGTATACTTAGGTTATAACCAAATTGGGTCAGTTCCAGCTCAACGGAGGACTTCTGACGGGCCCCCTTGAGCCAAAGGTCGGACTTAAGCTCACCAACCTTGGATCTAGGTGAAGTTAAGTTTTCATTCCAGTCGGGTTCCCAGATCACTCGTGGTGGACCAGTTTCAATTCAACGGTCAGTGGCTCTCGATCGGAGATTCCGAGTACATGGATATGTTTGGGGAAATATCCCTGATCCGAGGGTGTAATTTGGCCTGATTCTGACGGTCAGGTTGCTTAATACTGACCTGCAAGCGACAAGTCTCAGATTTATTTATTTTGAATTTAATTTAGAATTATTTTCACATTTCTCACACTTTCCGCTTCGAGCTCAAGCAAATAGCACTGAGACACTATCTGGATTTGATTTTCGAGATGGTTGTCAAGCCCAGCAAGGCGGTCCTAATTCCTTAACTTCGTGTTAATCGGACTTCCGACGTGCGGTCCAGATCTGATACGGAGTTTCGGGATGCTCCCGAGAGTAGCCGGGTAATGAGATTGATCCTAAATTTTTGGGTAACCTAGCGTCAATGATTCTACAAGTTTTGGGTCTTGCAGATCATATTTAAAGTGATTGGTGCTAATTTCACAGGTACTCTAGTTTAACACTGGCTAATTCTCGCCTAATTTCTAAAGGATTTAGTCCTGAGTAATTTCTGTCTGAGGTGGTACCTGGGCCTTTGTAGTTATGTTTAGTTTAAGTATTGTTCTTCATCACCTAAACTTTAAGATAGTGTTTAATGTGAAAGTACTTAGAAAAAATTGAAAGAGTAAGGTGGTAAAAGGTGGGATTTGTGAAGGAAATGGGTTCAAAAGCGGCTTTAGACTTTGGGATTGAGTTCTGACAGGTTAATAAGGTGTTAGGATCGATCCATTGCCTAAGGACGTCTAATTCCAGATTGGCAAAAATCCAGGATGTTACAATATGATAGGACTCCAATTCCAATTGTGTTTCTTGAATCAAGTAAGGTAACATCTTGATAGCTGCAAGTGGATTCTTGGCACCCTAGTTCCCACCTTTAAATTCAAAAGTTTTAATCAACATTATTCACCATTACTCTCAGTTATTCAGATTTCAATTTAGATCTTTTTCTAGTTCTAGTTATTTTCAGAATACGTATAAGTTTAGTCCCTATGGATTCGACCTCGGTCTTACTGAGTTATTACTACATCTTGACCCTATACTTGGGGTTGTGAACATTAAACTACAAATAATACTCACATATTCTAACTAAGATACTTATAACCAATATATTCATTTTATCTTGTTATTAGGGTCAAAAGGTGTATATGCAGCTTTATAATTAAAGTACTTACATTTTCTTAATATCTTCTCTGTGAAATGGGACTGAGTTAATGCCTTGCCAGTTTTGTTCAAAATTATTTTAATCCCTGAGATGACATTGGCCTCTTTAAGGTCTTTCATATCAAATTGAAAAGACATAAAATTGTTTAGGCTCGTTGATGACTTTATGGTTTGTACTAAAGATCAGTAAATCATCTATGCAAAGTCAAATCGAGACTCTAAAATTTTTATACACTTTAAAATTAAGCCATCATTTACCCTCATTAAACTTAAATTCACTGGACATTATGATTTGGTCAAACTTTTCATATTATTACTTGGGAGTTTGCTTAAGTCCATTGAAGGATATTAACAATTTACACACCTTATGCTCTTGACCTAATTCCACAAACCCTTCGGGTTGAGTCATATATATTTCTAACTCTAGTTTACCATTAAAAACAAAGTAATTTTAACATCCATTTAGTGAATTACATGGTTATATGTGGAAGTAATGCCAATTAAGATGCAAATAAATATTAATTTTTACACATGAGAATAATTATCAAAGTAATCGATGTTTCTTTTTTGCTTAAACCTCTTGGTTACTAACATAGTCTTATATATTTTTCAATTGAGTCATCAGCCTTATGCTTCTCCTAAAATATCCATGTGATTAGGGCGCCTTCAACTCTTATGAAGCCTTAAGACACAACACACATATACTCTATGGGATTATCATGTTAGGGTCTAACACAACCCAAGACCAATCATCCATGCCTGAAAGTGGTTGATCTAAAAAAAGAACATTATTGAGCCTCCCACTACTTTATCTAGACCCTTATACATGATCAACACATCTTACTTGGGTTATCCATAAAGTTTTATCCAGATCTAATCTCTAATGAATGAGATCCATTCCTAAAGGGTGCAAAGGTCCATAATCCTCCCTGGGTTGATATGACCATCAAAGGTCATATCTCGATCATTTAGAGGCATCCTCATAAGAAATAACACTTTTTCATGGATTGGGGGCTACAAAACCCATTAATGTGTGAGACACGGTTCGATCAATTACAAGTGTATTGTGGCGGTCTATCAGACAAGGTTCACTTGAGAGAGAAAAGTAGATCAATCTAGTGACCATATCACGTAATCTTTAGGGCCAGACCATTAATTATCAATCCACCCAGCATACCAAGCCTAAATTTGTGTGATTGGATGAAAATTTGACCATACAAGCTACTTACATGATCGCATGGACAAGTTCATAGAAATGATGGCCCCACACGACCATCTTAGGTTGGACATATGGTGCCAACACCCACCATGGGTAAGTGAACCCCACATACACCACACATGTGGTCTGTAATCATATATCAATCATGGATCAAAACAAGCAACATGATCATTAAAGCAACATGAATCAATTGCCCAAAAATGACTAACCGAGGCCCAATTAATTTTATCCATTCAATAACTTCGTGGTCCGAACTCCAATGGAGGAAAACAACTTGATGTTACAAAGCTAATGTCTAAGACGACAATCTCATTAATTCAAATGTCCCAAATGGGACCATCTAATTGCCCAAAAGTGACTCACAAGTCAGTAGGCATCATCTTGCACTATAATACACATGCACCTGGACAACCTAACTTGTAACAGATAGATCACGGTTATAGGATGTCCATTTGGGGTATCCAATCACTCATTTCAAAGGTATCAATAAGCAATTCAAGATATATAGTTTACATCTCAGTTTAGATTATTTTTTTTTTAACAAATCCCTAAACCTGAACCTACACCTAATCCTAATCTCAACTTCCTAACCTAAACCTAAACCTAACCTTGAAAACCCAAACCTAAACCCGATCCCAAACCTGAACCCGAATTCCTAAACCTAAACCTTAACCTATTCTTAAATCCCTAAACCTAAACCTACTCCTAATCTTAATCTCAACTCCCTAACCTAAACCTAAACCTAACTTGAAAACCCAAACCTAAACCCGAACTTGATTTCCTAAACCGAAACCTTAACCTATTCTCAATTCCCTAAACCTTAACCTATAACCTAACCTAAACCTAAACCTATAACCTACACTTATAACCTAAAAATAAACCTATAACATAAACCTAAGCCTAAAACATAAACCTATAACCTAACCTAAACCTAAAACCTAAACCTTAACCAATAACCTAAACCTAAACATAAAACCTAAATGTATTCTCAAATCCCTAAACCTAAACCTACACCTAATCCTAATCTCAACTCCCTAACCTAAACCTAAAGCTAAACTTGAAAACCCAAACCTAAACCCGATCCCTAACCCGAACCCGATTTCCTAAACCTAAACCTTAACAAATTCTCAACTCCCTATACCTATAGCTTATAACCTAAACCTAAAACTTAACCTAAACCTATAACCTTAAAACCAAAATCTATGACCTAAAACCTTAACCTATAACCTCAAAACCTAAATTTATAACCTATAACCTAACCTTAACCTAAACCTAAAACCTATACCTTAATCTATAACCTAAACCTAAACATAAACCTAAAACCTAAATGTATTCTCAAATCCCTAAACCTAAACGTACACCTAATCCTAATCTCAACTCCCTAACCTAAACCTAAACTTGAAAACCCAAACCTAAACCCGATCCCAAACCCGAACCCGATTTCCTAAACCTAAACCTTAGCCTATTCTCAATTCCCACAGAACCTATAGCTTATAACCTAAACCTAAACTTAAACCTAAACCTAAACCTAAACCTAAACTTAAACCTATAACCTTAACCTAAACCAAAACCTAACCTATAACCTATAACCTAAACTTATATCCTATAACATAACCTTAACCTAAACCTTAACCTATAACCTATAACCTATAACCTAAACCTAAAACCTAAATGTATCTCAAATCCCTAAACCTAAACCTACACCTAATCCTAATCTCAACTCCCTAACCTAAACCTAAACCTAAACTTGAAAACCCAAACTTAAACCCGATCCCGAACCCAAACCGATTTTCTAAACCTAAACCTTAACCTATTCTCAATTCCCTAAACCTTAACCTATAACCTAACCTAAACCTAAACCTATAACCTGCACTTATAACCTAAACCTATAACCTAAACCTAAGCCTAAAACCTAAACTTAAACCTAAAACCGAAATGTATTCTCAAATCCTTAAAACCTAAACCTAATCCTAATCTCAACTCCCTAACCTAAACTTGAAAACCCAAACCTAAACCCGATCTCGAACCCGAACCCGATTTCCTAAACCTAAACCTTAACCTTAACCTATTCTCAATTCCCTAAAGCTATAACCTATATACTATAACCTATAACCTAAACCTAAACCTTAACCTAAACCTATAACCTAAACCTTAACCTTAACCTAAACCTAAACCAAAAACCTATAACCTAAACCTTAACCTATAACCTATAACTTATAACCTAAAACCTAAAACCTAAATGTATTCTCAAATCCCTAAACTTAGACCTACACCTAATCTTAATCTCAACTCCCTAACCTAAACCTAAACTTGAAAACCCAAACCTAAACCTGATCCTGAACCCGAACCCGATTGCTATAATAATGTAGCCCAATCACATGGCAACGAATAAGAATGTATTTGAAAAGGCCTAGCTATATGTCCTAGAGGGGGGGTGAATAGGACTATGCCAAATAAAACTTATAACAGCGAAATTAAAAAGAATATGATAGCCAAAATAAATCACAATGCAGGAAAGTAAAACAACCTCAAAAATTGATCTTGAGGGGTTGATACAAATGTTGTTCTAAGGACAACCTTTCACCAAAAACCAGAGTTTATGGTAGGACAACCTTATTTCTAGAAAGATCTTTGTATCAATCTCAAATCAAAGAGGAATGCAGAAATAAGCACAAACTGAAATAAATTGTAATCACAAATGTATTGTTCTAGGGACAGCCATACACCATAAAAATGGCAGGGCAACCTTGCTGGAACAACTTTAAAGGAAACTAAATTTCAAGCAGATAAAGGAATAGTAGAAAGTAAATTCTAAACTATTACAAAATTCCCACAAAGCTTGAATTAAATGACTACAACATTCACCATCATACATACATCCCACAAATAAATAATTAAAGATTAGAAATGTAAATTATTCAATCACAACACAAGGGATTATAGTGGTTCGCCTGTGTGTTCACCAACTGTTAAACAACAGCCACACAAAATGCTACTCCACTCCTAATATCCTCACACATGGGATATTAGCGTTCACTAACAAAATAGGTTTTCACAGGTTCACCCAAAACCTTTACAATTGTGTCTTTGTCTATGGGCTTACACAATTAAAAAAACCCCACTTCTAAGTTTTCCTGGCTCTCCTCAGATAACCAATACAACAAGATTTTTTTGGCAAATCTTGAAAGAAACCAAATAGAAAGGAATTTACAATTAAATGTAAAATACCTGATTATCTCCTTTGTTATAGCAGCTCGGTAGAACCAAATCAGAGTAAATGATTGAATGTCCAAGTTCAATGTCTAGTACTCAATTACAATGGTTCTAGTTCTAATAGTTTTTAAATTAAACCAACTAGGGCTTGCCTTAATTGATTTTGATTCCAAAGAAAGGGAATAACAATTCCTCTTATCAAATTAGATTGGAATAGCAGAAACAAAATCAATTAAATAAAGCTAAAGAAAGAGAATATAAAATAAGCACACTTAGCTTAGATGAAGCACTAAATTATCACTCAGAAGTTTGACGAAGATTGGCTTGAATAGATTGATTAATTCACTCATTCTTCTGAGAATCATGCTCAATTTATAGGTGAGCAGATCGCGTCTTCGACTAGTCTAGGGAGCTCTTCGACTAGTCGAAGAAGTAACAGATTCGAAAAAAATTGGGCGCGATAAGCTTTGACCATTCTACGACTGGTCGAAGGTATCCTTCGACTGGTCGTAGGTCACCTTCGACTAGTCAAAGGTCTCCTTCGACTGGTCGAAGACCCTGTAAATAATCGCTGGACTTTGAGTTGAAGATATTCGATCGGTCGACGATGCAGTCGACACTGTTCCTTCGACTGGTCGAAGAAATTCCTAGACTGGTCGAAGGCTAACTGAAAATATCCGAATTTTGTAACAACCTTACGACTGATCGAGGAAATTCTTAGACTAGTCAAAGCAAGGCTAGGACTAGTCAAAGAAAGCCTAGGATAAGTCTTCAGACGGCCCAAACTCAAGTGACATATACATATGACTTATGTATCCAAAATGGCCTACTCCTAAGGTCAACCTATGGTCAATCAAACCTCAATTAGAAGTAAGGACATTGAAACATTTAGGAACAAGTGACCTTGAAGTTTAAGCCTTGAAGTTTTGATGTAGTTCAATCTTGAAATCTTGATGTAGCTCAACCTTGAAAGTGTCTTGAGTTCTTTACGAACTGCCTTGTACTCTTCTTGAATTCTTGCATTCTTGAGTCATGTCATGTGAGCAATACTTGCAGTCAAGGTTGATCTTTGAGTGAATCTTTGTACTTATGAGCTTTGCTTGTTCATGAATGTTGATCTTTGAGAGAGCTTCACTTATGCAAGTTATATAACAGTGATTTTGGCATCACAAATTTGACAACCGACAGGGATATAGACTATAACACTTACTGTATCCCTTTTAACACATGCCCCTTTTTACAAAGCTTTAATTTTTGTTGTTGTTTCTATTAATTGAAACGCTTTTTTGATTATTTGCTCGTATTAGTTTTATTTTAATGATCAGTTTTATTTTAAAAAAGTGCCCACTTTTTTGGAAGAAGTTTCTGCAATTCTTCATGATTCTGAATTATAATGTTTTGTTGGTTGAATATTTTTTTATTAGATGAAAGACACAAAAAAAGAAAATTGTTGCTGTTTTTTTTTCCTTTTCTTTTTTTTTTTTTACTTATGATGTTAAACTTATATGTATTATGCATGGATGAATGTAATGTGGATAAGATTGGTTTATTTGGATGGATTTACGTAGTTTGGGTTTAGATGGATGTGAATGTGAATATGATGAAATATATTGTATAACAGGTGTATATCAGGAAGAATACGATGAAATATATTGTAACAGGTCAAATTTGAAAATGTCCTTTAAGGGTCATAAGAGACGGCCCATAGCAGTCCTTTTAAAGGACGGTCCATGACCGTCCTTTTCAAGGACGGTCTATAACCGTCCTTTGAATGCTCATAAGAGATGGTGCATAGCAATCCTTTTTAAGGACGGTCCATGACCGTCCTTTTAAAGGACGGTCCATAACCGTCCTCTAAAGGCTCATAAGAGACGGTTCATAGCAGTCATGGCCGTCCTTTGAAGGCTCATAAGAGACGGTCCATGACAGTCCTTTTTAAGGACGGTCCATGATCGTCCTTTTTTCGTCAATAAGAATGACATTTTTCAACCATCCTTTAAGTAATAGGACACGTCAAAATTTGACGGCCTATGCAACGGTCCATGACCATCCTTTTTGGTCATTTGAGACGGTTTTGGACCGTCCTTTTTTCACTGTTTTGGCGTAGTGGGGGCCCACATCATCATGGTGGGTTTCTTAACTAGATAGAGAAGATGGAGTCACCTCCAATGGCAGATTTTTACCCATGGCTTTATCCAATGATCTGAGCCTTTAGGACGGACCGGATGGGACCTCTAATTATTGCGGGGCCCACTTATCCCGACAATAGTCGTGATTCTCTGAACATCTCGAGAGATTTTCGGCCGCAGCCGTCTTCTCGCAGGATAGAAGTTCTTTTCAGATGGAGTTGTTGCTGCCCTAGTGGAAATGATTAAGATCTGTTTACGGAGCTTGGTGGAAGGCTCAGATCGAGCCAATGTGACTTTCCCAAAGAGGGAAGGCTTCCCACACCGTCTCGCCTAATAGACGGTTACCTGCCCTTTTTTGGCGTCAAAAGGAGTGCTAAGATACTCCCGAATGGACGGCTAGGATGACTCAAAAGCTAATGCAGGCGGATCGCCAAGCTAGCGATGAAAACGGTGAGGTTCCTTGCTTCGAAAGGTAGCGCACGCCACTAATCGTGCTGCCATTTATGCGTGTGCACATGTGTATGAATGAGTGTTGGTCGCATGGTTATGGTGGGTTTCATCGACCGAATACGATGGACAACTTGGAACGTCTCAAAGTAGCCCACCTTGATCATAATGGATCAGTTTCGGAGCGAATAGAAGCACACCCCCACTCGCACACTTGACCACTTGCATTGTCACTATGAGCGCGCACGTAGTCATGGATTTGTAAAAACGACATGGTTCTGGTTAGTCTTGCCCCCCCCCCTACAAGATGGATGATGTTTTATTTAAACCAACATGATTTAAATGATTTTTAAACTCGCAAGTATACGAATCAGATGTAGATATGGTACGTATTACGAGATCGTTCCCACGAGGACTGGTCGTCACAATTCAAATCTATGACTCTCCTTAACTAATCCAACAGATAATGGAATGAACTACTAAGCACAATTCTTTAAAAAAAAAAAAAAACAATTAAGAACAGGGAAAAATTTTCAATCAGAGAGAGAGCACTAGGACTTTCGAATCCACCCCTAATTATCCTAACCCTTGTTTTGTCTGTTGATTCACCTTGATCTAGATTGATACCACTTATACAGAGAAAGCACAATCTGTGTCCTGAATCGGGCATACAGAATGTCTAATTCCTTTAAGCAATGCCATGAATAACATATCCCATGTCCTTGGTCGGGTACATGGAATGTACATTCATTAAAGCACCCTGTTTCTTCCTCTATAGGAAACTTGTTCTTGATCAGACCCAAGCACCTATAATAAGCATCCAAACAACATCCATATATATACTTTGATCAAGTTCATAGATGGAGAAGTATAGAATTTAAACCAATCAAGCCCACTTAGAGAAAGAAACAAATTAATTAATATTTAAAGTAAATCAACCAATACAAGAGCTAATCAAATTAGGGGTTTCATCTCAGCCCTAGCTGAGAGATTAGTGACCCATAAAATCCATCAAAAATATTAAATAAAATTCATAAAAACAAACACCAAACGAATTAATCTCTCTCTTCTTTCTTCTCTTTCTTCTCTTTCTTCTCTCCCTTGCTCTGGATCTCGAATTCCCTGGTTCTGAATGTCTTTCCCACGGCCAAAACTCTCCTTTTATAGGCAGCTTTGGATGGTCAATCGGTGGCGGAATCGTAGAAGGACTCGGAGTACAAATTTTACAAGTAGTGATCGGTGGGCCCCACCGGAAAACCACCCCGTCCATTGGATTCGGACGAAATTTCACCAAGAATGGGTGGTTTTGAATGTCCATTGACGCGGCCCACAAAAGAAATCTCAACAAAAACAGTTTTCAACGTCACAAGACCGCCTGTTTGTGGCCTCTGTATCACGCACGTGTGTACACATGGGAGTGGAATATCAGCATGGTTTTGAAGCTCTCGAAGCCCTCTACACGATGAACGGATCAGATCGACCGGACAGATGACGTACGGGGCCCACTAATTTTCGTAAAAACTGGCAGCGTCCATGCGTTTCGCGGACGCCAAACCGACGCTGCGATGATGGTGGGGTCCATTATTGGACTTTTCACAGGAATCCACGCCGTCCATTGGTTTCAGCTCGAAAAATCAGTAGGAATTGACTAGTTTTGGGGTGGATTCGGTGCAGTCCACGTGGCTTTCTGTCTTGCCATCCAACCTGTGTTTGTACGGTTAAAAACCGATCTATGCTATCATTTAAAATAAAGCCACCTAGGCGAGGGCTATGGCTGCCCCAGGAAGCGGATGGACGGCTTGGATTGTCCATTTGGACACTAGGTGGGCCCCATTGGCCACGGACGGGAATGCGATTTGCGTTTTTGAGGAGACGGCGCGCAGGGCTGCCGCTCGTGACCGTCTTGACGGTTGTGCCGGCACATGGCAGGTGTGAGCAATGTACACTCCTCATCCACAAGCCCTACCGTGATGTTTACGAGAGATCTGCTCCGTCCATCCTTTTTCCCATATTATTTAACCCGTCCAGGTAAATTTTGGAGAGGTTCCAGATATCAGGTGGGCCTGAAATCAACGGTTTATGGGCTGATTTGTCATTTAGGACACTTCCATTGTGATCCGACGGCTGAAATTTGAAACGTACGGTTAATTTATGTCCCTAATCCCATGTATAAGGTTTCAAACTGATTGGATGGCGGGAACCATGTGATCTTGCATTCTGGACCCTTTTCGGGCCCCTTTGGCTTGCTTTCCTCCGATCCCAGGCGTGTAAAATCTTCATCATCGGTTCTCTGGAGTCCATCACGTGCTCTGGAGACTTTGGCTCATGAAATCCATGCCTTTAACATCAATTTCCAATTAACGCTCCTGATTTCATCCTGTAATAAAAACACGATTAAAATACTCCATTAAACCTTATCATGTATGTAAAATTAGGCAATTACTGGGTCTGGTATGCAACATTCGACACTCATCAATGGATGGTCCAGATTACTCATTCACTCATTGATGGTGACCCACAGACATTGCAAATAGACACCGTCCGCTAATTTTCCATTGGGCAGAATCAGTGGAAGGAGGGAGAAGTCTCAAATCAATGGGGTTTAATTCAGAATCTCCATCCAAGTTAAATGAACAGCTTGGATTTCCCAACTGGGTAGTGGAAGTGGGCCCCATCTTGATCAAGCGAAAGCAGTTCATTTCAGGCTGTTGTAAGCAAAAACGAAAAAGGGAGAAGGAGTTTTCCTCCTTCTGGTAATCATCGGTCAAACCCAATTTGACTGGGCCACTTTAGTTCAATGCACTGTTGGTGCACAAGCATCGTACACCCTTGGTGTTGATTGTGAGGTCCACTGTGGAGATTTGTAAAATCTGCTCCGTCCACCAACCCCCTACTGCCTAGATAAGCCATTTATCCAGCCTTGAGGCAGATCCAACGTTTAGGCAAGCCATACTACTTGATTTTGGGTTATTTCATTGGCCTTTACTAATCCAACAATCGGATTGATTTCAATCCTAATTCCAACGGTCAAAAAGGGCACTAGGGATTTACTTGGATGATTAAGATGCTTATTGTTTGACTATTATGTGGGCCACGTCACATGAACTCCGAATTAACAAATCTCGATTTGTGTTTTCAGATGATGAGACATTATAAGCCTGATGGACAGCAGATCCATTCATCCAGACCTTGATATCAATCTAGGGTGATCCACATTATCTAACAGGGCATTTCTTAGTGTTATGCCAAAGCCTGGCTATTAGGAGTAGGGGTTCCAAGGTTTAGGATCTGGTGAACCTAATTGATGGCGCGTTTCCTAATCCTAGGGGGTCAAACCCTGGTCAAACTAGGTTTGTCTCTATCTTGAATTTGGTTTCCATGGCACCCAAGTATTGAAAGGAACAGGGTGTTACAGCAACCTTACCATAAACAATCAAGGGTCAATCCAAGGTGGATCGACTTTAAACCCTACAGATGCGTTGTGGATTATCCTAGCTCAAATTCAAATGGTTAAAAGCCATTAGGGTCCAGGGCCGATTGAACCCAACTCTTAAGGGTTCATCATCGCCATGGACATATTGTGAATTGTTGAATGATGATGTGTAATATAAGCTACGTGTGTTCCCACACATGCTCGTGTTAAATTTGATTTAAATGGTAACACCCGAGTACTAAAAAGTGTGGGATGTTACAGTAGTTGTAACATCCTGGATTTTTTCCAACCTGGAATTAGACGTCCTTAGGCAATGGGCGCTCCTAACACCTTATTAACTTATCAGAACCCAATCCCATAAATCTAAAAAATCACTTTTTAACCCATTTCCTTCACAAAGCTAACCTTTCACCACCTTGTTCTTTAAATTTTTCAAAGTACTTTCACATTAGACACTATCTTAAAAGTTTAGGTGATGAAGAACAATACTTAAATAAACATTACTGTAAATAGTAAATACATAAATAAAATGGGCTTTTAACCATTACCCTTATGGAATCTCACAAAACGAATAGGTTATTTAGAACATCAGCCTCTCCTGCCCTAGGATCTTCTTCTGTTGTAATTAAGGCATGCTTTAGTAAGTATTAATAACTTGGATTACTTTATATACGACCTACAAAGGCCTAAGTACCACCTCAGACAAAAATCATACAGGGCTAAATCCTTTAGAAATTAGGCGAGAATTAGCTAGTGTTAAACTAGAGTACCTGTGAAATTAGCTCCAATCGCTTTAAATACGATCCGTATGACCCAAAACAAGTAGAATAGTTAGCGCTACATTACCCTAAAATCTAGGATCAATCTCATTACCCAGCTGCTCTCGGGAGCACATTGAAACTCCGTATCAGATCTGGACCACACGTCGGAACTCCAAATAATACGAAGTTATAGAATTAGGACCACCTTATTGGGCTTGACAACCATCTCGGAAATCAAATCCAAATAGTGTCCCACGGCTATTCGCTTAAGCCCGGAGTGAAGAGTGTGAGAAAACGTAAATTTCTTTAGAAATTGGGTCTCATTTAAGTAATTTGAGACTTGTCACTTGTGGGCCTGTTATAAGAAATCAGACCATCAGAATCTGACCCAAATACACCCTCGGATCAGGGAAAATTTCATACACATGTCCATGTACTTGTAACCCTGATCGAGTGTCAGTGACCGTTGAACTGAAACTGGTCTGCCATGGGCGATCTGTAAATCCGATCGGACTGAAAATGTAACTCGACCTAGATGCATAGTCAGTGAGCTTAAGTCCAACCTTTGGCTCAAGGGGGGCTCCGAAAATGCTCCGTTGAGCTGAAACAGATGCCTTTTAGACAATACCTAAGTATACCTTAACCCTGGGTCTATTTTGGAGAGTTCTGGGCCTATATAAGGACCTTAAACCCTCACTCTCTCATTCCATACGAATTTGAGAAAACCTAGGAGAGAGAAGACAGAAAAGAGAGAGAAAGTGTGAGAGATGTGGGAGATTCTTCCTGCCGTTCTACCCTGTCGATTTACAACTTAACCATCCTGATCTAATCACTTTCCCGACGATTCTGACTTCATTTCTAGGTAAGAAAACCCTAACCCTAACCTGTTTTAGGGTTTGAATTGATTCAAGTAGCGAAATAGCTAACGTATCTCGTGCTATAGGTTGATATACTGCCGTAGACGAAGACTTAGAGATTCTATCGACTCCGTTATGATTCTACGACAAAAGGTGCAGACTTTAGACGTATAGGTTATGGTTTTCAACGCTTTCAATGTCAGATAATGATAGATTCATGATCTGGATGCTATTGCACATGTACTAAGTGTTGTCCGTTTCGTTTTTCGGTTATATGTTAACTATGTTGAATATACTTAATCCTTGTATTTGTAGAAAATACCGTATATGTTCAAATTTTGAAAGTATGTTAGCCATGATTAATTACTGTATGAACATGCTATATATATGTATAATACTCACTCGGTGAAAGGATTCGCCCTAATACATATTTTTGCTAGTATACGTTATGTATGTTAAAAGAGTGTATTCTAAGTGTTTGTGAAAATGACCGAATTAGTATGAAATTCGCATTCGTTCTCACCATGACTAATTGTCATGGATATATGATTGTTGTATAGGCGATACCCCTTTGACGAAAGGATTTGCCCTAAATCACGCCACGGCCAATATACACTATATATGTTAAAATGTGTAGCCCAAGTGTTTGTGAAAATGACTGAATGAATATGGAACTTGGATTCCTGCTTGCCATGACTATCCGTCGTGGGTGCAGCTCCCTAGTGAAAGGATTTGGCCTAATACCTATGTGATCAACATACATCATGTATGTTGATGTATGTACTCTAAAGTGTTTGTTGAAATGTCTGAATGAGTAGTAGTTAGTAAATTGTAATGTATAAGGGTGTTGAGATAGGATTCTTAACTACCTTAATGATGTGTATGATTTCCTTCATGTAAGTTGGTTAGTTTAATCACTTACTGGTTTATGAAACGTATGTGTTTGGATTTCCTGCTTGCATTGTGTTTTATAACATGCTTGTTAATATGTTTGAATTACTTGTTTATTTAATTCTACTTTGACTACTTCACATGTTTAAGTTGTATTCCATAAAAACCGTGAAGGGTGATGGGGGAGTGGTGTAACGATTCCGTGCAACAGCCCTGTCAGCCCTAAGAGGACAATATTGGATATTTGATTGTATGATTTGAAATCTTGATCCATTACTGCTTTAACTGTTCCGTAATTGAATGTGATTGGGGCTATTGTATAGTCTAGGTAATCGAAAATGGAAATGAATACGTGGCTGAGATTCATTCGCCATGCGAGATGTGTTCAATGAACCCGAGTCGTACTTCGGTTGACGATAGTGGCTGGCCACACGAAGTGCTTATGCGCTTCATATCGTTCAACTTGTTGTGCACTCGAGCTAGCCGAGCTCGTCAAGTAACCCGATCTATCTTATGTATGTTCACCATGTTTGGACGCCTCTGTTTGAACCTGAGGTACTAACCTTACCAGTGGAATCTCGTTAACCATGGTACCTCGATCCGTTAAGACTCATGAGCCGTGCATGGTGGTATGGGACACCGTGGTCGAGCTGTCGGCCTAACCTCCCCGTAGTGACCATTGAGCAACCAGACTCGTGAGCAGATTATGGTGGTATAAGACACTATATTCGAGCTGTCAGCCTACACTGCTTTGATGGGTGATGGGGGAGTGGTGCAACAATTCCGTGTAACAGTCCTGGCAGCCCTGACCGTACCCGGTGTTGTGACCTCGAGCATACTCTAAATCTGCGGTGAGGCGACGAGCCTTCCCGTAGTAACAAAGTATAAACTAGGCCTGTATTGATAAGGTGATTGGGGAGTGGTGTAACGATTCTGTGTAACAACCCTGACAGCCCTTGCAGCGACCTAGAAACACACCATCGTATGAGATTATCTAGGACTGACGACCCTAGAATGGATCATTGTTTGAGAATGATATAAGGAAGGTACCTTAGTTTCTCAATACTGCTGTTTGAAATGGATTAATAACAACTCGGTAATCATGCTCCTCATCGCATTGCATGTGCCTGGAAGATGTGGAGCACTAAGGGTGACAGCATGTTGCAGACGTAAGATGGTGCCGCACGAGGGAGTATGTTGGCGAGGGCATGCATCATAATCGCATCTCATCCTTGCATTAATTACAGTACTTAGGAATGTTGATTGTACCGCTTTATCATTACTGCTTAACTGTTTTGATAACATGTTAACCTATGCTTTACTGTTCCACTGAGTTGATCACTCACTCCCACGTTACGGGACAGTGTTCCGGACACCCACCAGACTTGTCTGATTGCAGATGGCGATGCTACTTCTGAGGCAGAGCCGGACTTTTGTGACGACGAGGATGCTTCCTCGTATATGTTGTTTTCTGGCTGCTTCCTGTGAGCCGTGTCTTGATCGACGGGATTACAGGGATGTTGACTAGAGGACCTTATGCATTTTGTATATTTTGGAATTGTACTTGTAATGAATTAACCTAGTAACATTATCACACTCTAGAGACTCACCACAGTTTATATATTTTATATATTAATCACAGTCTTCTGATTGTAAATTTAACTGTCTCTGGAGTATGATATGCTGTTTTGGTATAATCTCATTCATGTTTCAATGCTCTCATCATAATCATCATTATCTGTGTTGCATAAGTGATGCGTTGGAACACGGGAGCTGAGCTTTGCTCGACCCCCGATTTTCAAGGCGTTACAAGATGGTATCAAAGCATGATTTGGATTAAACCGGACCTGGGTTATGGTCACACGATGCACTCTGACGCACTCTGACTTAGGAAGGAGCGACGAAACGTAGAAACCGACTTAAATTTTTCTAGATTCGCTGAATGGAGAAACCGACCGAAATCGACCACTATGAGTGGGCCCGTACAGACCCATGATCACGTAAAATAATCCCAAATCACTTCTAGACCTTCAAACGATGGGTTTAGATCACAACTCACCCCATCCCAGCTGTTAGAAATCGGTACATACAGGTATGTATCGAAAACATCCCAAAACTACCGGAAACGACCTAAGTCGCCTCTAGGCCGTCAATCGACGGGTTTGAGTCATTCCCTAGAAATGAATGTCCTTAGGTTGTGGGTCAACCACAATACCTTACACTTAATCTCAAAGCCTAAAACCCTTTTTTATCCAATTTCTTCAAAATCTCTCCTTTCACCACCTCATTCTTCAACTTATTCTAGTCCTTTCATACTAAACATAAATCCTAATGTATAAATGATGAAGAATAATACTTAAACAAAAATTTACTATAAATAGTAAATATATGTATAAATTAGCCTTTTGACCATTCAAATTATGGAATATCGTAAAATAAATAGGTTAGTTAGATAGAATAGTGTCTCCTACCCCAAAATCATATATTACATGTCTAATAAAATCATTTCAGTTTGCAAATTGGACCCAAAAATGCCTCAAATGGAGTCGGGGGCCAAACGGAGCATGTACAGGGAGACTCAGGGTGGGACCCAAAGTTTTTTGGGGCCTAGGGGGCACGAGGACCTCGCCCATGTGGCGAGCCCTCGCCCACCTATCCAGGGGGTGGCGAGGCCCTCGCCCAGTCGGCGAGGCCTGGCCTGGTGGGCCGCCTGGGCCTATCGTATTTGGGGTCTAGTGGGATCCCCTGAGGTAGGTCCCGTCCACTGCAACCCTCCTAAACACCTCTCTCCTTCACAAACTCCATCCCCAAGGTCTCTTTTCTCTTCCAAGTTGTTGTTTCCTCTCTCAAATCTCCCTTCCATCCACCCATTTCGTCATTCCCTGGCCAAACACACACACCATCACCGTTTTCTGTAATAGCCAACTTCCAACCTCTCCATTCTCTATCATTTGAGCCCATACGTCTCCTATTGGTGGCTCAAAATCGTGTAAGCTTCCTAACTCATCCCATTTCTTCACTTTCCTTCTTCAAACCCTATCATTTGGGCCTTTACAATCCCTGTTGAGGCTCAAATCCGTGGAGACCCAAAGATCTCATCCCTTTCCTCCCTTTTCTTTACTTTTTCGTGGCTCTATTCGAGTTTATTACGCCACTTTTTCGATTTCCTCCATTCTTTCTCTCATGGGAAAGAGAGAGGGTGCCCCTCCTCCTTCGCCTGACTCGGATGCCTGGCCATCCATGCCGTCGCCCTGTAGCTATTGCTGCGTTAGGATCTTTGTGTTTTCATGTTGATGGGCCTAGTAGTGTAGTAGTTGGTAGAATGTTTTAGATGTTTGAGGATGTTTAGGGCCCGTTCGGCCAACTGCATTAGGTAAGTTTAAGGTGGATAGAATTGTAAAAGTAATAATAAATGTATGTGTCAGGTATTGTCCCTAGATTGGGTGTATCACATAGTTTCCGACACCATGTTTGGAATGTATGCAATTAAAAGTAAATCCTGGGCTTTTCTTTCAAATTACACTTAGAAATTCATTATCCTAGGATTTGGAAATCCCATTTCACACTCTTCCAACACAAGGCTCATTTTCCAAAGCCTATAAAATTAATCCCCACCCACCCTCCTACCAAACAAGCCACTCCCAATCCTGAGGCGGGATTAACAACACAACCCATTGAACCTAAATAGGCCCTTAGAGTTTTGGACTCAAAGTTGGTACTTTTAGATTTCAAAGAATTTGACAATATAGGAAATCCCATAAACTAATAACGCGAACCCTATGACCTCCTTAGATAGTACGAGCATGTGTGTAGTGCTCGAGCATAATTAAATTCACGTTCGGGTAACTCAATTCCAATCAGATGACGTTTGACCCTAAGCGATAAAACAATTTCCTATATTAAAAATGGTATAAAGTCATCTAGTGTAGAAGCATAGACTTTGGATCACAACTAGTGGATTTTCGCTACTCATACGTTGCGACTGGGCTACTGGTTAGACTAAGGAATGTAAATGATTCGTTTTGCTAAGATAATTGAAAGATAAATTTTGTTAGTTGGCTTGAATTAGGTTAGAGCGAAACCCCATTCCTTCGTTGAATCCCCTTGGTACTCACCAACTCCTCTAATAACTCTTAGGAAGGTTGTATGACATAAAACTATTCACGCTCATAGAAAACTTATATATCCATTGGATTGATGTTAGGTCAAATCAATACAACCCTTAGAATTGCCTTCCCAAAGACTTATTATAATCGGGAACACGGAGTAGAGGAACTATATCTATAAGCGAGGTATTCGCGGTTTGAGTTAAATTCTCAATCATGGTAGTGACCAATGAACCCTATGCTCTGATCAAGTAGAAGGTCAGGATCAACTAGGATTAAGAACTGATACGATAATTTTCTATCCTAGCTAGGCAGAAGGTCCATGTATTCGACTTAGACCCACTACACAACTTTCCTTCCGTGTTGGCCCAACCACTTACAACCAAAAGCTTATAATGTTGTCTTTGAGAAGTGTTAGGAATATATTGCCACTAGAGACTTTATCTTTTTAGACCTATGGAATTGCCCAAATGGGCAACAGACAGTTAGGAATTAGGTCTCAAATAACATGCCATGTCAGCATACATATTGTGCATATGAACGTTGAAAGATATCCTGCCTATTAAGCTAGACATGATTAAATAGGATAAGACTAGACTGTGACAAAACTCCTTGGTAGAATCAGGCATCTTGCCTCAAACTCACACCTGCCCCTGAAATCAACCACAATACCCATCATCTTTAGCTCCTTTCTATGACCATAGATATCAATGTCATAGTACACATCGTTGATGAAAGGCAAACCAATGTAATTCCCATTTCATGTCAAGGATAGGTCTTAAATTTCAACTCGTTCTGACATACAGATCGATGTACAAATTCTTGATCCTTGAGAATAGAAACAATTTTAAGGGGGGTAGACAAGTTATGAACCCAGTTGAGTTAAGTAGGTATACACGTCTACCCACTCACAGGTGCAGCGGAAGCATGGTTGGCCCTTGGCCCACTGGCCCAGGATCGAAGGAAATTGATCCAGGATATGTAAAGTTAGGTCACCAAATAGGATCTGAATCTTCCTTAGCACGTCAATAATGGAGTTACTAGAAGGAAAGCAATTAGGGTTTAAGTAGTAAACCAATTCATATTAACGATAGAGGCCTAGCAATGGGTACGAGATGAATTGCAATAGCCGAGGTCAGTTTATCCACAAATTTGCTCGTGAAATACGATCATAATAGAAGCCTTAGCAAGTTCTACTATGTGAAATCATTTTAGGATGAATTACTAAGATATTGATTCACCCTTACCTTGGACATAAAATAAGACGAGGACTCTCTTAGACCAAAACCTAAAGGGCAACCCGAGAAATAGGACATTTAAACCTTTCTGTGATGGGCATTCCCTAAGTTTTTAGAATGATCGGTCTATGGAGTTACTGAAATATAAACTGTGAAGCATTCGCGGCTTGACCCAATTCTCAATCCTGGGTGACTACCAATGGACTCACTGCTTGGCTGAGCAGAAAACCAGGAGTCACTAGGACTAGGAAGGGATACGATGAGCTTTCTGCCCTGGCCAGGTAGATGATCGATGTATCGGGACCAAGCCCACTATAACCGTCTCTCCGTGTTGGTCAAACAATGAAAACAGCTATCTTACTCTAAATAATTGGGAAGTGTCGTCAAGATTCCAAATAGGTAAAGAAATAAATTGTAGCAAACCATTAGGGTATGAGAAATGGATAAAGAAATATGTTTTAAGGGGGGTAGTGCCTAAAATGTACTAGACTAGCATGCACAATATATACCCTACCACGCGTAGAAACTCGAAATCATAAATCTTTCCTTATTACCCTTAAGCAATTTCGGGGACGAAATTTTGTTTTAAGGGGGATAGATTGTAATATCCCGGATTTTTGTCAACCTGTAATTAGACGTCCTTAGGCAATGGGTCACTCCTAACACCTTATTAACTTGTCAGAACCCAATCCCATAAATCTAAAAAATCGCTTTTTAACCCATTTCTTTCACAAAGCTCACCTTTAACCACCTTGTTCTTTAAATTTTTCAAAGTACTTTCACATTAGACACTATCTTAAAAGTTTAAGTGATAAAGAACAATACTTAAACTAAACATTACTGTAAATAGTAATTACATAAATAAAATGGGCTTTTAACCATTACCCTTATGAAATCTCACAAAACGAATAGGTTATTTGGAACATCAGCCTCTCCTTCCCTAGGATCTTCTTCTGTTGTAATTAGGGCATGCTTTAGTAAGTATTAATAACTTGGATCACTTTATATACAACCTACAAAGGCCTAAGTACCACCTCAGACAGAAATCATACAGGGTTAAATCCTTTAAAAATTAAGCGAGAATCAGCTAGTGTTAAACTAGAGTACCTGTGAAATTAGCACCAATCGCTTTAAATATGATCCATAAGACCCAAAACAAGTAGAATAGTTAGCGCTACATTACCCTAAAATCTAGGTTCAATCTCATTACCCAGTTGCTCTCGGGAGCACATTGAAACTCCGTATCAGATCTGGACCGCACGTCGGAAGTCTGAATAATACGAAGTTATAGAATTAGGACCACCTTGTTGGGCTTGACAACCATCTCAGAAATCAAATCCAAATAGTGTCCCACGGCTATTCGCTTGAGCACGGAGTGAAGAGTGTGAGAAAACGTAGATTTCTTTAGAAATTGGGTCTCATTTAAGTAATCTGAGACTTGTCACTTGCGGGCCTGTTATAAGAAATTAGACCGTCAGAATCTGACCCAAATACACCCTCGGATCAGGAAAATTTTCATACACATGTCCATGTACTTGTAACCCTGATCGAGTGTCAGTAACTATTGAACTGAAACTGGTCCACCACGGGCGATCTGTAAATCCGATCGGACCGAAAACGTAACACGACCTAGATGCATAGTTAGTGAGCTTAAGTCCGACCTTTGGCTCAAGGAGGGGACTCCGAAAATGCTCCGTTGAGCTGAAACAAATATCCTTTGGACCTAAGTATACCTTGACCCTGGGTCTATTTTGGAGAGTTCTGGGCCTATATAAGGACCTTAAACCCTCACTCTCTTATTCTATACGAATTTGAGAACACTTAGGAGAGAGGAGAGAAAAGAGAGAAAGTGTGAGAGATGTGGCAGATTCTTCCTGCCATTCTACCCTGTCGATCTACAACTTAACCATCCCGATCTAATCGCTTTCCCGGCGATTCCGACTTCATTTCTAGGTAAGAAAACCCTAACCCTAACCTGTTTTAGGGTTTGAATTGATTCAAGTAGTGAAATAGCTAACGTATCCCGTGCTATAGGTTGATATACTGCCGTAGACGAAGACTTAGAGATTCTTTCGACTCCGTTACGATTCTATGACAAAAGGTGTGGACTTTAGACGTATAGGTTATGGTTTTCAATACTTTCAATGTCAGATAATGATAGATTCATAATCTGGATGCTATTGCACATGTACAAAGTGTTGTCCGTTTCGTTTTTCGGTTATACATTAACTATGTTGAATATACTGTATTCCTCGTATTTGTAGAAAATACCATATACGTACAAATTTTGAAAGTATGTTAGCCATGATTAATTACTGTATGAACATGTTATATATATGTATAATACTCACCCGGCGAAAGGATTCGCCCTAATACATGTTTTTGCTAATATACGTTATGTATGTTAAAAGAGTGTATTCTAAGTATTTGTGAAAATGACCGAATGAGTATGGAATTCGCATGCGTGCTCGCCATGACTAATTGTCATGGATATATGATTGTTGTATAGGCGATACCCCTTTGATGAAAGGATTTGCCCTAAATCACGTCATGGCCAATATACGCTATATTTGTTAAAATGCGAAGCCCAAGTGTTTGTGGAAATGACTGAATGAATATGAAACTTGGATTCCTGCTTGCCATGACTATCCATCGTAGGTGCACGAGTGTTATACGTGGGGCAGCTCCCTAGTGAAAGGGTTTGGCTTAATACCTATGTGATCAACATACGTCATGTATGTTGATGTATGTAGTCTAAAGTGTTTGTTGAAATGTCTGAATGAGTAGTAGTTAGTAAATTGTAATGTATAAGGGTGTTGAGATAGGATTCTCAACTACCTTAGTGATGTGTATGATTTCCTTAATATAAGTTGGTTAGTTTAATCACTTACTGGTTTATGAAATGTATGTGTTTGGATTTCCTGCTTGCATTGTGTTTTATAACATGCTTGTTAATATGTTTGAATTACTTGTTTATTTAATTCTGCTCTGACTACTTCACATGTTTAAGTTATATTCCATAAAAGCCGTGAAGGGTGATAGGGGAGTGGTGTAATGATTCTATGCAATAGCCCTGGCAGCCCTAAGCGGACAATATTGGATATTTAATTGTATGATTTGAAATCTTGATCCATTACTACTTTAACTATTCCGTAATTGAATGTGATTGGGGCTATTGTATAGTCCAGGCAATCGGAAACGGAAATGAATACGTGGCTGAGATTCATTCGCCATGCGAGATGTGTTCGACGAACCCGAGTCGTATTTCGGTTAACGATAGTGATGGTCACACGAAGTGCTTATGCGCTTCATATCGTTCAACTTGTTGTGCACTCGAGCTAGCCGAGCTCATCAAGTAACCCGATCTGTCTTATGTATGTTCACCATGTTTGGACGCCTCTGTTTGAACCTGAGGTACTAACCTTACCAGTGGAATCCCGTTAACCATGGTACCTCGATCCACTAAGACTCATGAGCCGGGCATGGTGGTATGGGACACCGTGGTTGAGCTGTCGGCCTAGCCTCCCCGTAGTGACCATTGATCAACCAGACTCGTGAGCCGATTATGATAGTATGGGACACTATATTCGCGCTGTCGACCTACACTGCTTTGATGGATGATGGGGGAGTGGTGCAACGATTCCGTGTAACAGCCCTGGCAGCCCTAACCGTACCAGGTGTAGTAACCTCGAGCATACTCTAAATTTATAGTGGCGACGAGCCTTCCCGTAGTAATAGAGTATAAACTAGGCCTGTATTGATAAGGTGATGGGGGAGTGGTGTAACGATTACAGTAATGCTGACCACAGCGACCCTTGCAAAGTGACCTAGAAACATACCATCATATGAGATTGTCTAGGACTGATGACCCTAAAATGGATCATTGTTTGGGAATGATATAAGGAAGGTACCTTAGTTTCCTAATACTGCTGTTTGAAATGGATTAATAACAACTCGGTAATCATGCTCATCATCGCATTGCATGTGCCTGGAAGATGTGGAGCACTGAGGGTGACAGCATGCTGCAGACGTAAGATGGTGCTGCACGAGGGAGTATGTTGGCGAGGGCATGCATCATAATCGCATCTCATCCTTGCATTAATTACAGTACTTAGGAATATTGATTGTACCGCTTTATCATTACTGCTTAACTGTTTTGATAACATGTTAACCTATGCTTTACTGTTCTACTGAGTTGATTACTCACTCCCACGTTACGGGACAGTGTTCCGGACACCCACCAGAATTGTCTGATTGCAGATGGCGACGCTACTTCTGAGGCGGAGCCGGACTTTTGTGACGACGAGGATGCTTCCTCGTATATGTTGTTTTCTGGCGGCTTCATGTGAGTCGTGTCTTAATCGACGGGGTTACAGGGATGTTGACTAGAGGACCTTACGCATTTGGTATATTTTGGAATTGTACTTGTAATAAATTAGCCTGGTAACATTATCACACTCTGGAGACTCACCACAGTTTATATATTTTATATATTTATCACAGACTTCCGCTTGCAAATTTAACTGTCTTTGGAGTATGATATGCTGTTTTGGTATAATCTCATTCATGTTTCAATGCTCTCATCATAATCATCATTATCTGTGTTGCATAAGTGATGCATTGGAACTTGGGAGCTGAGCTTTGCTCGACCCCCGATTTTCAGGGCGTTATAGTAGTAGCCGATGACGGAACCAAATTTATGAGTGAAATTGCATTTTATTTATGGACTGCTAGTCAGAAAAGTGAAAGCAGTGCTAATGCTAAAGCCTTAAATGTTATAACTTGCGCTCTATCACTTGATGAATTCAAAAGACTTATTTCATACGATACAACTAAGCAAGCATGGGACATTCTTGAAATGGCACATGAAGGAACTACTATTGTCAAGAAATCAAAAGTTCAAATCCTCACAACTAGATTTAAGGAAATTCGTATGGAAGAAAATGAGACTTTCATGGACTTCTATACGAAACTGAATGACATAGTAAATTCCATGTGAGGTCTAGGTGTAAGTACCGTTCCTTAGACTTTCGTGCTCCTCCATGTCGAATCTAGCAAAGCGTGACCTGTAATTGACGTTTGTGCACGATCTTGAGTCACATCTTATATATCTGAGTCAGCTCGACCCGAGACTTGTACCATTACGACCGCGCCGTCGCCGCAGTTCCAACGCCGCGACTTGTGTACCGATGCGATACCCAAGCCAGGAGTTGTGGGCCCCCGTTTATTTCGAGGAAAACACCACACGTTGTGAATTATAAGAGAATATCTATAACTCGTCACATCAATCAGTCAATTACACGTCTTCTCACAAGTACAAGTCAAGTACAAGCAACCCATCCCTCTCCGAATCCCAAAGTCAACTCTCTCTCTCTTTCTCTCCAACCATCCGTTTCTTACACTCACCCATTACCCATCACTCACTCTTACATCACCTCTCTCTCTCTCTCTCATTTTCTCACTCTATTCAGCAATTCTTAAGGAGAGGAAACGTCCATGAGAGGAGCCAAGTGTGGCCCACTCCCTACCCGTAGATCTCTCATCTTCACCCTTCAAATCTCATCAACTTCTATCAAAAGGAAAGCCATGGAGTTTAGGAGTCCAAGGAGCTAAAGGAGTGATATAGGTGGGTGATCCACCGTTGATTTCATTTGAGGGCCCACTTGTGGTGAGACCCATCTTGATGTATGCATGTGTATGGAGGAGCTCATAGTGGCGGAGCTCCTCCCATCTCCACCAATTTTTTTTTCTCTCTCTCTCCTTCCCTCTCTTTGTGATGATGTGTGTGGCCCACATGTGTTATGGTATGTTGATACAGACCGTCCAGTAGGTGGGACGGCCTTACTATCCACCCTACTGGACTATCGGTCCGAATGGGCCATTTAGATGGTTGGAAAACACCAATATCGGCTTGATCTTTAACTGTGTGGACCCCGATTGGATCCCACTGTGATGTATGTATTTGATCCACATCGTCCATCCTCAAGATCATGATCCAGCGGGCCAGATGAACCGTGATCTGCTGCACCTGCTGCTGTCCAGCAGCAGGCATTGCTGCTAGGTAAAATACAAATAGCAGCTTGATCTAAATCGTTGTGGCCCATCCACGTGGCACACGATGTATGGGTTTTATCCCACGCTGCCCGTCCGTCTATGTGGGACTCACCCCACACATGCTACACATGTGGAGGTGGGGCCCACTAGATGTATGCGTTGTACATTGATAGGTGGAAGCCTACCATGATTACTATACTTGTGGGTCACGTGGGCTGGACCCCACCCGATGGGTGTTCTGATCTCACCGTCCAGCTGAGGATGGTAGGAAACCACCTTGATGTTTGTTTGTCCCCACCGTCCAATCTCTGGATGGTGGGAGTGGATTGGCTGGTGTACCTCACCCCTAGCTACGTAGTTGCTGTATATGTGACATTAGCAAGCTCTGTGGGTCCCACCAGCAGCTTGCTACTGTAGCTGATGTCAGCAAGTTTTAATGGTAGATTAAAGGAGCATGGGATGGCGTGGTGTGATGATGTCATGCTTAAGGTATGGAATAGAGAGGTGTTGACTTTGGGGAGACATAAGAGATGGAAGGTATGAGTGTGTGACATCACACACATGAGTAGAGATTCTCTCACCCATGTGTGGCATGTGCATGTGTGTATGATATGTGTTGTTCACATGTGTGGAATGAAATACATGGCGTCATGCGCACATGATATACTTATTATTCTTCACGGCGTATCTCACCAACGGAGTATCGTACCGACGCACGAGTGGTACCTCCACGATCGCGGCGATGGGGCGGTCAATATGAGATAGGTTTCGAGGTCTCGGGGTTCTGGTCAGTTGGGTATGTACTATGAACGGCCAATCCAGGTCTAGCTAAGGGCATCGATCATTATACACATATGCATGGAAAATGGTACGGAATGGATGGGGTCTTTACAAGGTCCCCTCCTCCATCTCATCTCTCTCATCTCTCTCTCTCTTTATCTCTCCTTCGTTGTTGATGGTCCACCTAATGATTTATATATCTTATCCATGTTGTCCATTTAATGGACCACACCACAGTCCACTTGTGGGGCCCACCTTGCTGCCTGACTGTTTGGATAGGCTTGATGAAGGAAAAACACAAATATAGGCTGATCCAAAGCTTTGGTGGGCCACCACGTGGACCCACCTTTGATGTATGTGGTGTACCCGCACCATCCAGCGAGTGACAGTGGGTCCTACGCAGTTGTGCAACTGCTGTATTAAACGTCAGCAAGTTTTAAGGGTCTGACCAAGAGGTATGTATTATATCTAAGGTCCGACCATTTTTCTCAGGGTCGTGGACCCACCCACACGTGCTGGGTGGGGTCCACCTTGATTCACGTATTCTATAGCCTCACCGTCCATCTACTGGGGATGGTGGGACCCTGATGCAGTGGCTCTAAATCCAGGCCGTCCGTCCATCTCTGGACGTTGGACGTGCGCTGAAGCACTTCATGGTGTATAATATATATTATAATATTATATTACGGTGGGACCCACACGTGATGCACACCCTTACACCTACATCGTCCATCCAGCGTCCAGACCCTGGACGCTGGACACTTTTCATTTATATATACTAATATATTATTATATATATATATAACATAGTATATATATGTGGTAGGCCCACGTGGAACCCACCTGTTTGAGAAGTATTATATAATATAATAATATATATTATGATGGGCAGCTCCCTCACGTATGAGTTTCCTCCATGCTGTCCGAGCATGGGTGCCATGTGGGTGCTACATGATGTATATGGCGTGATCTTCACCGTCCAGATGTTTGGACGGTGAGTCACACATGATATGTGTTGTTTCCATGCGGCCAAGTAGCGTGGCCCCATATACGTGTAGAATCCACCGTGATGTGCAAATCGTGGGGCTCACCTCTGATGTACTTAAAACCATGTCATTCCATCTAGGCGTGAAATCTCTCTCACGTGTGTGGGATCCACCTTGATTTATGTATTTCATATGCACCGTCCAGATGTGCTGGACGGTGGTAGCCACCAAATGTATGTATTATATCTAACACCGCCCATTTTTTATTGTGGGCCCACCTTGCACATGTGACACATGTGAGGTGTGAACTACCTTGATGTAAGTGTTTTTAATTCACACCGTCCATACTTGAACGGTGGAGTAGCCCACCATGATATGTGTATCTTATCCTTGCCATCCTCCATTGCTGGACGTGTGGGGACCATCACACGTGTGGGTGGGACCCA
This sequence comes from Magnolia changhungtana, assembly GCA_030180095.1. Taxonomy (NCBI): domain Eukaryota; kingdom Viridiplantae; phylum Streptophyta; class Magnoliopsida; order Magnoliales; family Magnoliaceae; genus Magnolia; species Magnolia changhungtana. Next base: position 10,658,766 of record JASAUF010000625.1, on the reverse strand, counting down.
CCTTAATGCATTTATTCTATATCCACCACGTCCATCCGCCCTTGACAGTGGAATGGATCCCACCGTAATGTATGTGCTTATGCAATCCGTCCATCCATTTCAGCTTTCATTGGGCCCACCCGACAAGTGCTACACATGTGGGATGGGACCCACCTAGATGATATGTTGAATATCTGCTTCATCCATGGCAGGTGGGACCCACCTTGATGTATATACTCTATATCCACCTTCCCATCTGGACGAGTGGCGTGAGGCCATCATGATGTATTACTATATCCAACCATCCGTCCGCTTGAGGACGTGGACCCCACTTGAATGTATGTGGTTCTCCAGCCATCCATCTATCCAGGGTGGTGTGGGAACCCGCCGTGATGTATAGGTACGTATTCCCCACGCCACCCATCAGCATGTGGGGTGCACCATGATAAATATGTTTCAACCACGTTGTCCATCTATTTTGTTAAACCATGGACTGCCCCATTTGGCCCACTTAATATATATATATATATATGAGGCCCACCTGTTGTATGAGGCCCATTGTGTAATATTTGAGGCCCGGAAATCAGACCCATGCAATGTATTTATGGCCTTTGAATGAGGCACAATGAGATGTATTTGTAGCCCATTTGACGAGGCCTATGTGATATATTTAAGGCCCATGTGATGGGGCCACCTATTTTGTATTTGAGGCCCATGTGAGGGGCCCACCTATTGTATAATTGAAGCCCATGTGATGAGGCCCATCATGATTATACGTGAGACCATGGGCTCACTATATGATTGGCTCTATGTAGGTACTACTTGGTAGCAATGTTGGTTAGATGTCCACATTGATGGGCAATGATGATTGGATGTCTACATTGTGACTTTTCCTTAGGCCTTGTTAGGCCCACTTTCATTATCCTCTTAGTGGGTTAACCCAAATAAGTGGGCCTCATTCACCATGAACGGATGGCTCCGTCTTACCGGATTTGATACACACACGGCCAAGGGTCAATCTTTAGATTATGGTTGTTCGGTTGTTCATCTATGGACCCCTCCCTGTTTATATGGTGGTTGTCGGTATCGATCGTCGATACCGATCATTGGTTCAGATTGCTGTGGCCAAATGCTGATTCCAATTGACGTGACTGATTTATCGATTCTAATGATTGATCGATTCCGATTGTCGTGACCGATTGCCGACTTCGATCGACGTGACTGATTTGCCGATTCTGATTATTGATCTATCCCGATGGTTGTGACCGATTTGTCGATTCTGATTATCGATCGATTCCGATTGTCGTGACAGATTGTCGACTTCGATCGTCGTGACCGATTTGCCAATTCTGATTATTGATCTATCTCGATGGTTGTGACTGATTTGTCGATTCTGATTATCGATCGATTCCGATTGTTGTGACCAATTGCCGACTTCGATTGACGTGACCGATTTTCCGATTCTGATTATTGATCTATCCCGATGGTTGTGACCGATTTACCGATTCTGATTATCGATCGATTCCGATTGTCGTGACCGATTTACCAATTCTGATTATTGATCTATCCCAATGGTTGTGACAGATTTGTCGATTCTGATTATCGATCGATTCCGATTGTCATGACCGATTGCCGCCTTCGATCGACGTGACCAATTTGCTGATTTTGATTATCGATCGATTTCAATTGTTGTGACCAATTGTCGACTTCGATCGACATGACTGATTTGCCGATTCTGATTATCGATCGATTCCGATTGTCATGACCGATTGCCGACTTCAATCGACGTGACCGATTTACCGATTCTGATTATTCTATCCCGATGGTTGTGACCGATTTGCCGATTCTGATTATCGATCGATTCCGATTGTCGTGACCGATTGCTGACTTCAATCGACGTGACCGATTTGTCGATTCTGATTATTGATCTATCCCGATGGTTGTGACCGATTTGCCGATTCTGATTATCGATCGATTCCGATTGCCGTGGCCAAATGCTAATTCGATTGTCGAGCCCGATTTCGATTACTAAGGCCGATTGTCGTGATATATATGATGTACATGCGACCCGTAGTTGAGGCCCATTATGACACGTAGTAGGCCCATGATGCATGACCCATTTAATGTATTCAAGACCCATGTGTAGGGCCCACATGTCATATATTTGAGGCCCGTGGGCAAAGCCCATTGTGATGCGTTCATGGCCCAAGGGTAAAGCTCATTATGACGTATTCATATATGGCCTATGGGGCAAGGCCCATTGTGATATGTATTAGGCCCATGAGCAGGGTCCACCTATTGTGTATATGTGGCCCTTGAGTAAGGCCCATCGTGTTGTATATTAAGCCTTTGTGTGAGGTCGTGGGCCCATTATATGTTTGGCTCTATGTGGTCATTCCTAGGGGCAATGTTAGTTAAATGTCCACATTGTCGAGGCCGATGGTTGATGCTGGTTATTGATACCGATTATGAGTATGTGACTGCATAGCATCATGATACATGTCATACGCATCATCTGCATATTTGTTATGAGATGTGGTTGACCATTGCATATGCCATTAGGTATATTGTTATGAGACTTCCTGATAGGCAGAGGTTATCTCACATGAGCGCACGGTATGTGCATGATTGATGTATGACTGGATTGTATGGTTCATGCATCTTGCATTGTGTGCCCTAGCGACATCTAGGTCGTAGCCTCCACAGGCATATCGTGGATGGCCAGACGGGACACCGGAAATCTGTTCTACATGGGGTGTTATAGATATCCCTGGGTGAAAGTCTCTAAACCTTCTTGGTTCCAGAGGTTGCTCCAACATCTAGACCGAGTGGATGCATGAGCGCATGAGGGCCATATACCGTTAGGCCGCGTCTCCCACTATGTCGTGGTCGGTTGGAAGGGGGTATGGCCTTATCTGCCCGAGAGGAGGGGGCAATGCTAGGCTGAGTCTGACCAGCTCGAGGAATGGGTCCGCTATTGATGAGCCGGGCTCGATATTGGCAGGCGGATAGTGAGGTCTCTTCCACTCACCTTGTTGCGCGCGATGGGGCGGCAATCTGGTTTGGAGTGTAATAGACCCTGGTGATTTCCCAGAGAGGAACCGTATTGATATGTGGACTTATTGAGTAGGAGTTGCACACTCATACATTCATTTCATTCACTATCCACTCGGGCTGGTGGTGTGCAACTAATTATTGTATACCTTCGAAGGTATACAAATTTAGATATGGGACTAGTTTGGATAGAAGTCCCTTATGATGGACCCCATAGCCTGCGATACTACGTACTATCATCCTGACTTCACACTCTAACATAATCATTCCATTTACGCCGCATATTGCATTACATTCGCAGCATATGACATTTTGGGTTACCTGTGTTTCTGCATTTATATGGTTTAGATGCGATATCTGATATTTGACTCTTTATGACTCCTCATTTGTGTATAGTTGATCTGTATCGTGTATTCTGATATTGTTTGACTCATGGACTTGCCAGTATTTTCGCTTACTCTGATAACATATGATTCATGACCTTGCGCCTATTTCGACATTGTATGATTATGAGATTGCGTTGAATACTTGACACTTACCTTATGCACACACTTTCACCACCAACTAAGCTTTCTATAAGCTTATGCACGATAGATGCGTGCAGGTGGCGTTAGGTTGCAGCAGTGTTGAGCTTGGAATGTGCAGCGGTCTTCTGGAGCTTGATTTTCGATTTAAGTATTTTCCTTTCAGCATTGTACTCAAACGATTATATTAGTGGATATGTGATGATGATGTTGCCTTTGTGATTTGGGTAATCTTGTGGTTATGCTTATTATGAGATAAATGTACGTTGGAAAATCCTCCTTATAGGATCCCAGGATCGGAATCTGGGGTATGTACGCTGGGAGCCGAGAATGGGGTACTAAGGAGGCTGTCAGCACCGGATTCGGCAATCGAGAATTTTGTGAGCCCGGTTTCCGAGTTTGGGGCATGACACCCGAGTTCCAAAACATCACTTATGCAACATAAATGCTTATGATTGAATGTTGTCTGTGATAGTGCAATAATCATGAGTGAGATTATACCAAAACAGTAATTCATACTCCAGATCAAGTTATAAAATGCAAGCGGAAGACTAAAAGATATATATAAATGGATAGAAGGCCAAAAACGTCATAATCGGTCTCAAGAGTATGAACACCTTACTGAGTCACCATATACATGTATTTGTTTCAAAAGTCAAAATGCCAAAAATGGTACAACTAGAATAGTACACCCTATAGCCCCGTCATCTGAATAGCCTAAGCATAACCTCCAGAGAACTACATGTAGGAGAACTCATCCTAATCATCATAGTAATCAGTCTCAGCCTCCTGCGTCTTGTCAATACCTACATCTAAGACAGGGTCTGGTGGGTGTCCAGAACACTGTCCCGTAACGTGGGAGTGAGTAGCTAACTCAATGGAACTATAAAGCATAGGCAACATATTATCAAATCAGTCAAGCATTAATAATAAAGCAGTACAATCAACCATCTTAAGTATTCTTATTAATGCAAGTATGAAATGCAGTTATGATGCATGCCCCTCGCCTAACCACCCTCATACGGTACCATCTTACATCCGCGGCATGCGTTCATCCCTCAGTGCTCCACATCTTCCAGGCACATGCAATGCGATGATGAGCATGATTACTAAGTTATTATTAGTCCATTTCAAACAGCAGTGTTGGAAAACAAGGTACCTCCCTTATATCATTCCCACACAATGATCCCTTCTAGGGTCGTCAATCCTAGATAATCTCATACGATAGTGCGGTTCTAGGTCGCTGCTAGGGCTGTTACACGGAATCGTTGCACCACTCCCCCATCACCTTATCAATACAGGCCTAGTTTGTACTCTTGTTGCTACGAAAGGGTCGTTGCCTCCACATAGACTCATAGTACTCTCGAGGTCACTACAAAGGGCTGTCAGGACTGTTACATGGAATGTTACACCACTCCCCCATCACTTTATCAGTGTAGGCCGACAGCTCGAATATAGTGTCCCATACCACCATAATCGGATCATGAGTCTGGTTGCTCAATGGTCACTACGGGGAGGCTCGTGGCCCCAGTGTAGGCCGACAGCTCGACCACGGTGTCCCATACCACCATGCCCGGCTCATGAGTCTTAGCGGATCGAGGTACCACGGTTAATAGGATTCCACAGGTAAGTTTGGTACCCTAGGTTCAAGCAGTAGCGTCCATACATGGTGAACATACATTAGACAAATTAGGTTACTTGACGAGTTCGACTAGCATGAGCGCACAACCAGCTGAGCGACATGAAGTGCATAAGCACTTCGCGTGGCCTAACCACTGTCGCCAACCGAAGTACGACTCGAGTTCGTCAAACACATCCTACGTGGCGAATGAATCTCAACCACGAACTCAAGTTTGTTACCGATTGTTTGGACTATAATCATAGCCCAAATCATAATCAATCCCTAATCAGAAGCATGTAGAGTAAAGCAGAATAAACAAAGTAATTCAAACATGTTAACAAGCATGTCATAAAGCATGTTATAAAGCACAATATAAATAGGAAATACAAACACATATATTTCATAGTAAGCGGTTAAATTAAACAACCAATCATGGAGGAAATCATATACATCTCTAAGTTAGTTGAGAATCCTATCTCAACACCTACCTAAAGCACAATCATCTAAACACTTACTCTTACAAGCATTTTCACAAGCACTTAGAATACACTTATTAACATACATAACGTATATTAGCAAAAACATGTATTAGGGCGAATCCTTTCGCCAAGTAAGTATTACACATATATATACCATGTCCATACAGTAATTAATCATGGCAAACATACTTTCAAAATTTATACGTATACAGTATTTTCTACAAATATACAGAATACACAATACACCATAATTTGCATATGCAATCGAAACGCAAAACGAACATCATATTATGCATGTACAATAACACCTAGATCATGGATCTATCATTATCTGACATTGAAAGCGTTGAAAACCATAACTATACGTTTAAAGTCTGCACCTTACGTCGTAGAAGCGTAATAAATTTGGTAGGAACGCTAAGTCTTCTTCCACGATAGTATAACGACCTAAAGCACAAATAGTGTTAGCTATTTCACTAATTGAATCAATTGAAACCCTAAATCAGATTAGGGTTATGGTTTTCTTACCTAGAAATGAAGTCGGAATCACCGGAAAAACGATTAGATCGGGATGGTTAAGCTTAGATAGCAGCAGGGTAGAGTATCAAGGAGATCCTCCCACTTCTCTCACACTTTCTCACTCTTTTCTCTCCTAGGGTTTCTTCAAATTCGAATGGGCTTAATGAGGGAGAGCTTAAAGTCGTTATATAGCCTAAAATATCACCAAAATAGACCTAGGGTCAAGGTATACTTAGGTTATATCTAAAGTGCATCTGTTTCAGCTCAACGGAGCATTTCCGGAGCCCCCCTTGAGCCAAAGGTCGGACTTAAGCTCACTGACTATGGATCTAGGTCGAGTTAAGGTTTCATTCCAATCAGGTTCCCAGATCACACGTGGCAGACCAATTTCAGTTCAATGGTCACAGAGACTCGATCAGGGTTACAAGTACACAGACATATATAGAAAATGTTTCCTGATCGAGGGTGTATTTGGGTCAGATTCCGACGGTCTGATTGCTTATATTTGGCCCGCAAACATCAAGTCCCAGATTACTTAAATTTAATTAAATTTCTAAAGAAAACCAAGTTTTCTCACACTCCTCGCTCCTGGCTCAAGCGAATAGCCCCGGAATACTATCTAGTTTCGACTTCCGAGATGGTTGTCAAGCCCAGCGAGACGGTCCTAATTCTATAACCTTGTATCATTCGGACTTTCGATGTGCGGTCCAGATCTGATACAGAGATTCAATGTGCTCCCGAGAGCAGTCGAGTAATGAGTTTGATCCTAGATTTTAGGGTAACCTAGCGTCAATGATTCTACAAGGTTTGGGTCTTGCAGATGGTATTTAAAGTGATTCAAGCAGATTTCATGGCTAATCTAGTTTAGAACTTAGTTAACTTTGTCTAATTTTTAAAGGATTTGACCCTAAGTGCTTGCTACCTGAGGTGATACTCGGGCCATTGTAAGGAATTTTCCGAGTCGTTACAATCTACCCCCCTTAATGAAAAATTTCGTCCTCAAAATTAGTACCTTTTCATACTCCTCGAGAAGCTGAGGGTAGTTCTTTCGGATCTCAGCTTCAGCCTCCCAGGTGGCTTCCTCCTCTATGTGATGCGTCCATAGTACCTTCACGAGTGGAATCACCTTACTGTGTAACATCTGCTCCTTCCTATCTAGGATACGCGTCGGACGCAGTACATATGTAGCATCATCACTCAACTGCACCTGCTCCCAATGGATGATATGTGAAGGATCAGGGACTTATTTCTTCAGCATAGATACATGAAATACGTTGTGCACGCCCGCGAGTGGTGTAGGCAAAGCGAGACGATATGCCACCGCACCCACTCGATCAAGTATTTGAAACGGTCCCGATAAACCGCGGCGTAAGCTTCCCCTTCTTCTCAAATCGAAGGACTCCCTTCATAAGGTAAACTTGGAGGAACACATGGTATCTAACCTCAAACTCAAGTGGCCGTCGTCTCGTATCGGCATAACTCTTCTGTCTGCTCTGTGCTGTAAGAAGTCGACGCCTGATAATGTCGATCTTTTCCGAGGTCGCCTGTACCAATTCCGGGCCAATCAAGCTACTCTCGCCAACCTCTGCCTAGCAATACGGTGCTCTGCAAGGGCGCCCATATAAGGCCTCATAAGGAGCTATGTCAATACTCGCCTAAAAACTATTGTTGTAGGCGAACTCTGCGTACGGAAGGCAGTCATCCCAACTGTCCTTGAAGTCCAAAACACAAGCCCGTAGTATATCTTCTAAAATCTGATTCACCCGCTCTATCTGCCCATCAGTCTGAGGTTAGAACGTGGTACTGAACTTCAACTTCACACCCATCACTTCTTGGATACGAGTCCAGAAGATAGACGTGAATCGCGTGTCGCGGTCCGACACAATCTCCAAGGGAACTCCATGTGGATGCACTATTTCTTTAATGTACAACCTAGCCAAGTCATCTGAAGAGTTCGTCACTCTAATAGGGAGAAAATGAGCCGATTTGGTCAATCGGTTCACGATCACCCAAATAGAATCATAACCCTTTCTCGTCTTCGGCAGCCCCGAGATGAAGTCCATAAAGATAAAGTCCCACTTCCATTCAGCTATGGACATGGGCTGAAGGAGTCCAGGAGGTCGGCGATGCTCAGCCTTGACCTGCTGACACGTGAGACAACGTAAAACATACTCTGCGATATAGACCTTCATATTGTCCCACCAATACGATCTCTTCATATCCTGATACATCTTCGTGCTATCAGGATGCATCGCAAGCTTCGATTTGTGAGCTGTCTCGAGAAGCTCCTGTCTCAAGTCCTGAATATCCGGGACGTATAGGCGGCCATGGTATCGTAGGCCCCCATCTATTCCAACTGTCCACATCATCACTAGCTTACCCACGAAGCTCAAATAATCGCTCGTCGCCCTTCTGCGCCTTAATAATCCGGTCATCAATAAGCGGCCGCACCCGAACGTGTGCGACACACTCGAATGGCTCCTCCACTGTGAGTTTCTGCTCGAAGTCCCGCACAAACTCCAACGTATCCCACTCTTCAATCATCAACGGAGCCGCAAATATGATCGCCTTCTTACAGCTCAGCGCATCTGCCACAAGGTTGGCCTTGCTAGGATGGTAGGAAACCTTGAACTTGAAGTCCTTCAAGGTCTCCATCCATCGGCGCTTCCTCATATTTAAGTTCCGCTAAGTGAATATATACTTAAGGCTCTTGCGGTCGCAGAAAAGCTCGAACTCCTCTCCATAGAGGTAATGTCTCTAGAGTTTCAATGCGAATATGACCGCTGCTAACTCAAGGTCGTGCATAGGGTAATTCTCCTCGTGCTTCCTTAATTGTCTCGAGGCATACGCAATCACCATGTCCTTCTGCATAAGGACACAACCCAAACCAACGCGAGACGCGTCAGTGTATAAGTATACTTAACCCCTTGCTCTGGCAATACTAGCACAGGGGCGGATGTCAACCTGTCCTTCAACTCTTGAAAAGCTGCTTCCGACTTCTCATTCCAGGCGAACTTCAGATCCTTCCGTGTCAACTGAGACAATGGTCTGGCTATCTTCGAGAAGTTCCGGATGAATCATCGGTAATAACCTGTCAGGCCCAGAAAACTCCTCACCTCAGTGACTGAACCAGGCTGTTTCTAGTCCTACACTGCGGCTACTTTAGCCAGGTGCACTGCTATCCCTTCCTTGGACACTACATGTCCTAGGAACTTGACTTCCTCCTGCCAGAAGTCGCATTTCTTATACTGCGTGAACAACTAGTTCTTCCTCAGAGTATCAAAGACTGCCTGTAAGTGTTCCTCGTGCTCTTCCCGACTCGTAGAGTACACCAGGATGTCGTCAATAAGCACGATGATGAAACGATATAGGAATGGCCGAAATACCTGGTTCATCAGATCCATGAATACGACCGGTGCGTTCGTAAGACCGAACGACATCACAAGGAACTCGTAATGCCCAAAACAGGTCCTGAAAGCTGTCTTCTGCACGTCTTCATCCCTGATGCGCAACTGATGATACCCTGACTGTCGATCTTCGAAAAATACTTTGCCCCCCTCAACTGATCAAACAGGTCGTCTATCCTGGGCAAAAGATATTTGTTCTTCATGGTCAACAACTAGTCGAAGGTTTCGAACGATTCAACCTATAGTAATCAATACATAATCAGAAAAAGAGAATTATCTATTCATGTTCTTGAAGCGACCCATCTTTCTTCTTGACAAACAACACAGTGCTTCCCAAGGAGACACAAAAGTTCAAGATCTGGCATTTTACAGGTCGTATAAAGCCCTTCTCTACGAGCTCGTCAATCTGTTTCTCGGCTCTTCCATCTCACACGGAGGCATCCAGACATACATAGGTAATGAAATGGGGGGTCGCCGGGATGTGAATGCTTGCTTAATTTTCATATCTTTTATCAAGGTCAATGGTGAAATCGATCTCGCGTCGAGGACATTACGACTTGAGACTACGATCTTTCAAAGATCGCGAATTTTTCAATTTAATAGCTTATAGTTAAGGTTTCAAGTAATCCAGGGATCATCCTGAACACATCTGAAAAGTCTTGAACTACTGGCATGTTTCCTAACGTCGGCCCATCAACAGGCTTAAGTAAAACGGCATAACACTCAACACGACATGACCAACTAACCTGCACTGGAAAAGTGAAGACCGTGCCGTCTGGTTCGCTGGCTGTCACGACCCGATTAACGCAATCAATCTCTGCCTTCATCTCGGTGAGCCAGTCCATACCGAAGATAATGTCGTAGTGCCATAGGGGAGCGACAATGAAGTCAATGAACACCGTACTACTACCCAAATCGACGGAGCAACCCTCACACACCCGTGTGATATCCGAAAATGTCCCCGTAGTAGTAGTGAGTCTCACTCCCCTCGTGGGAGTAGTATGTAAAGCTAGACGCTTAACCGCTGCACATGAAATGATGGAAATAGTGGACCCAGTGTCTACCAATAAAAAGACAGGAGTACCTTGAACATGTGTAATGACCTCGAAGGCCATAGGTGTTGTCTCCGGCTCCTCTGATGTGAGCGCATGAACACGTGCCTACTGTGGTCGGTTGGGCTGAGGCATCATAAGTAGTTGTGGCGGCCTAAAGCGATGTGCAAGTGGTCGGAAGGATGGATGTGCAGGGGCAGTCCGTAGAGGTGGAGCCGATATAACCTATGGGCGAGGGCGATCAATCCTCTACGGTGGAGAAAACCCGCTATCCCTCATCCGACCAAAGCAGCTCCCTACAAGGTGACCTGGTCTCCCGCAGTATGTACAAGTCACACCTGGACGCCTCATCGGAACTACTGGCGTCGTGGTCCTGGGGTGAGAGTCAACATGAGGCCTCTTGCCAAGGAATGGCCTGCTCTGAATATCTAGTCGTGGTCTCGTAACCATAGGACCGCGAGAATGTGTCAGCCGATCAACATCCGGCTCTGCCCTCATAGACATATGTATCAGCTCGGCATAGGAGGGTATACTAACGCAGCACATCTTCGATCGAATGTCCGATCGCAAGCCCTTTGAAAAACGTCGTATCCGCATCTGCTTGTCAGCAAGAATGGTCGAGACATATCTGCCCAACTCAGTGAATCGATGCTTGTACTCCGTAACTGTCATGCCTTCCTGCCTGAGGCGCAAAAACTCGTTCTCCCTCTAATGTTGGTAGGTCTGAGGGTAGTATTTCTCATGGAAACGGAACTCGAAAGCCGCCCATGTCCATGCACATCCAACTGCCACTGTCCGTAGGACACTGTCCCACCATAAGCTAGCCTCCTTCTCAAACATGAAGGTGGCCAGCTCAACTTGCTCCTGCTCCGTACAATGGAGCATCCGTAGCACCTTGGAGATGCGGTCTAACTAGTATTCAGCCTCATTGGGTCTGTGAGAACCCATAAAAGCAGGAGGCCTCAAGCGCTGGAATCGCTCGAGAAGGCCATTAGTTCCCAAATGCCCCGTAGAGTATGCAGTAAGAGCAGGCGGAGGCACATCCTTAGCCTGACCAGAAGGCTCTGCAGTCTCAGTAGGACGTGTAGACGGTGAAGGTGGAGTCGCACTCCCACCCTGAGATAAGGCCCCTGCAATAGTGGCCATAAGCTGATGGTGCTTCTACTGCTACTACATCTGCTGTCGATGCATCATCATCATCAACTGCTCAAACCTATCATTAGGTGGGGCAGCCTGTGGCTCATACTATGTCGAAGAGGATGCCCGGTTCTGCTCGTGAACCGGTGGCGTAAAAGGTGGCAGTCCAGCTGTAGGACCAGCGGAAGGCTGAGACGTAGGTCTAGTCTCACGATCCGGCCCCAAGCCAGGGTCCGTACGACCATCTCTGTAGGAAGGAGCCTGGTCCATCGTATTAGTGAGTAGAAGGTGTGCCGTGCTCCGTGTATATTTCTGTGGCATGCCCTATACAACATAGGGTGCAACGCATGTGAGGTGAAGCATAACAACACAAAACCCAATCACTTAAGCATTCACACACTTCATAGCAAAGAGGCTATATGCATTTCATTACCAAAATTGTCATAATACATGGAATACAAAGTTACATGAATCATGACAGGAGATGCATGGGAGCTAATACAACCAAAGCCTCAAACATCCAAAACATTATACCAACTACTACACCCAACAACATGAAAACATAAGCATCCTAAGGCAGTAACCAAAGCAAAATACAAGACAACAGTACGGATGACTAGGCATCCGAGTCTGGCGATGGAGAAGGGGCGCCCCTATCCTTCAAGCAGCACATGATAATTTTCAGCGCGTGAGTTACTTTCTTGAACTTGTGCTTTACAAGGGCCCGAAGATCTATGACGTCCTGTTGCAGGACAGCCTGACCCTATCGTAGCTCAGTATGATCCTCCTCCAGTCGAGCAAGACGAGCCTCCCAAGCAGTCCGATCAGTGCCCTGCACTGATGTCGTAGGAGGGGAGCTCTCCTCAGTATCTTGGGCCTCCTCTTCCTCTACTTCCTGTTCCTCCTCTTCTATTTCAACCCCATCTTCTTCCTCACTCTCTTCTTCCTCGCTCCCCGTCTCATCATCGCTCTCCTCGAGTTGAGCCCGGCGTCGTCGTGGCCCGATATTCATCTAGTTGAGGGTAGTCTCGTCGATATGATGAACCGACACCGGCATCTCCTCCCCAAGACTGTAGCCAAACTAATGTGCAATCTTGCATATGAGTCGGCCGAAAGGGAGCGAATCAGTTCTTCTAGTGGAGCGTGCAGTATTGATTATCTGTCGTAACATGAACATAGGCACGCACAGGTTCGCTCTCTGCCCCACCTGATACAGGAAATCTACCATGAGGCGCGTACACTCACTGTGATTACTCCACCTAGGGTAGACATTGAATGTGAAGATGTGATGGAGTAAACGGAAGTTGTTAGACATATCAGTCGCTAGAAGACTTTTGTTCGGCTGCCACTCGACCAGTCGGCCACCACAAAGGAAACGTGTGCGACAATTCCTTTCACGTACAGTCCTCAGATTCTGCTTGCTAGCATGCACCTCGCCAAGAGGCACATTCAGAAGCCGGGATATCAATCTGACATCGACAGTGGCCAACCGATCCCTTCCACATGGAATCTTGAAATGCAACGGTTCGAACGTAGGCTCGTGAACATTGGCATAGAAAGATCGGACAGAGCTCGTATTAGCGCGATACCCGCCATCAAATAGTGGACCCTAATGGGCTTCTTCCAAGAACTCAAACAATAGGTACTCTCCAAAGAGCCACCCATCCACCTGAGCTTCAAAGAGGACCCTACAGCCCTCATACACTCCATGGGGCAGCTCCGTCAATAGAGGTTATTCAGTAGGAATCCAGGGATCAAGATCCCGCTTCGTCCGAAACTCCCGAGCGACGCTTGTACTAGTGGCGGCGCCTCTCGGCCTCCTTGAACGCGTAGGGCGGCTAAGCCCAACTTCATCCATGGCCCCCTTTCTCTTTCCCATGAGAGAAAGGACAGTGGAAACATAGAAAATGGCCGAAATGAACTCAAAGAAGGCTATGGAAGTGGAGAAAAAGGGGAAATGGGGGCTAGAGTTTTGATTCTCCATGAGTTTGAACCTCAACAGGGATTGTAAAGGCCCCAAAAGTCAGGGTTTGTGTAACGACCTGAAAATTTCCGTACATTGGGTCGAGTACCACCTCGACCAGAAATCACGTAGGATTAAATCCTTTAGAAATTTAACAAAGTTAACTAAGTACTAAACTCGATTAGCTATGAAATCCGTTAGGATCGCTTTAAATACGATCTGCAAGACCCAAAAGTTGCAGAATCATTGACGCTAGGTTACCCTAAAGTTTAGAACCAAACTCATTTCCCGTCTGCTCTCGGGAATGAAACGAAACTTCGTATTAGGTCTAGATCGCACATCGGAAGTCCGATTAACCCGAAGCTAAGGAACTAGGACCGCCCCACTGGGCTTAACAATCATCTCAAAAATCAGCTTTATCCGACGTTCCACGGCCATTCGTTTCGAATCGGAGCGAGGTAGTGTGAAAAATACTATTCATATGCCAAAATAAATATCTGGAATAGTGATCTGGCATCGTTCGTTGACGCGTCAGTATTAAGCAACCTGACCGTCAGAATCAGACCAAATTACACCCTCGGATTAAGAAAAATTTCAGGAACATTTACATGTACTTGGAATTTCTGATCGTGGCCCACTGACCGTCGAACTGAAAGTGGTCCGCCACGTGCGATCTGCGTATCCGAATGAGTCAAAAACGTAATCCCACGTAGATCCATTGATGGTGAGCTTAAGTCTGACGTTTGGTTCAAAGAGGGCCACCAGAACTTCCCTTTTGAGCTGGAAAAGCGGCGAATATCCTATATAAGCAGTACCCCATGAACCTAAGTCTATTCTCGTAATGTTTGAGGCTATAAAAGGAGCTTAGATCAGCCCCTCTCACAGCCATACGAATTTTGGAAGAAACCCTAGAGGAAGAGAGAGAAAAGAGAGAGAAGGACTTGGAGATTGTTGCCAATCTTCCTCCTCCTGCTTTGGCTTGCTACACGGCCTACACCGCTCTATTCTAGATGCTTTCCCGGCGTTTTCCACCTCATTTGAAGGTAAGAAACCCTAACCCTAGGTCTGATTTGAGTTGGAATCGAGGTAGGATGTATACCGACTAACCGATTCCGCTCTTTAGGCTAGAAATCGCCTGTAGACGGAAGATCCATTACCCTTGCTGATTCGTTCCGTTTCCAAAGGCAAAGGTGAGGACTTTAAGCTTATAAGTTACGGTTTTCAACGCTTTCAATGTCAGATAATGGTAGATTCATGATCTGCTTGCAATTGCACATGTACAAAGTGATTTCCGTTTCCTGTTTTGATTAATGGTGTGAAATATGGAATTTCACATATTCTAGGTATACGTAGGAATACCGTATACGTATATTTTTTGGATAAATGCTTGACATGTTTATTTAATGTATAATTATATAACATATGAATAAAATACTAGTTTGGCGAAAGGAATCGCCAAAATATATGTTTACTTGTAAATGTGCCGTATGTTGAAATTACGTATTGTAGAAATACCGTATACGTATTTCTTTTGGAATAATGTTTGACATATTTATTTAATGTATGATTATACAATACATGATTAAAATACTAGCTTGGCGAAAGGAATCGCCGAAGTCTATGTTCCTTTGTAAACACTAAGTATGTCGAAAATTGGGTATACGTGGAAGTACCCTATACGTATAAAAGTTGCTGATGTGATTGACATGTTTAATTGCTGTATGAATATGATGTATATGTATAAAATACTAATTTGGTAAAGGGACAACCCTAGTACACACTTCCCTAGCATACGTCGTGTATGTTGAAATATTGCATTCCAAGTGTTGGTGAAATCACTTGTGAGTGTAAGTGCTTAAGTGTTAGAATCTTAGGTAGGTGCTGAGATGGGATTCTCGGTTACCTTAGAGTCGCATATGACACTCTCCATGTGGTTGTTCACTCTAACCACTCACCTACGGAATGTAAGTATTTGTATACTTATTTACATAATGCTTTTGAACATGCTTTGTGACTTGTTATTAACATGCTTCATGTTATGCTTTATATTATGTTTGCTAGTGTTCTTGAATTACCATGTTAGCATGCCGTATTTCACATGCTATGGTTAGGATTTGACTGAGCTTGGGACTATGTTCGTAGTCCAGGCATCCGGTATCAGACTTGAAGATGTGGTTGGGATTCGTTCCGCCACGCACGATGTGTTGGTGAACCCGTGTCGTACTTCGGTTGGCGATAGTGGTTGGCCACACGAGGTGCTTCTGCGCCTCATATCGCTCAACTTGTTGTGCGCTCGAGCTAGCCGAACATGTCAAGTAAACCGTGTGCCTTATGTATGTTCACCATGTTTGGTCACAAATGCTTGAACCTAGGGTACCAAACTTACCAGTGATAATCCCGTTAACCATAGTACCTCGATCCGCTAAGACTCATGAGCCGGGCATGGTGGTATGGGACACCGTGGTCGAGTGTTGTCTGTCGCCTCTGGCCGGGGCTACGTGCCTCCCCATAGTGACCGGTGAGCAACTCAACTCGTGAGCCGATTATGGTGGTATGGGACACTATATTCGCGGCTGTCGGCCTACACGATAAGGTGATGGGGAGTGGTGCAATCTTTGTGTGTACGACCACAGCGACCCTTTGTAGTGACCGCGAGCATATTACGAAGTTGCGGCGTGCCTTAGGGTTCGCCGCGATATATAGAGTATGAACTAGGCACATTTTACGTATAGTTGTATCGTGATGAATCGTTTAAGGGGTGATGGGGAGTGGTGCAACCTTTGTGCGTAACGACCACAGGCGACCTCTGCGGTGACCTAGAAAACACACCATCGTCGATATTAACTAGGGGACCGACGACCCTAGATTGGATCATGTTTGGATATGATACTGAAGGGAGGTACCTTAGTTTCCCAATCCTGCTTTGTTTGAAATGAACTAATTAAAAACTCGGTAATCATGCTCATCATGCATCGCATGTGCACTGGAAAAGATGTGGAGCAACGTGGGATGTAAGCATGCGCGAACGTGAGATGGTGTCGCTTGAGGGAGTATGTCGGAGAGGGCATCCATCATACACATTCATACTTGCATTAATCGAGTAACTAGGAGTGTTTGATTTATTGCTTTATCATTCTTGCTTGGCGTATTGAGAACATGATAACTTATGTCTTATCGTTCCACTTGAGTTAGCTACTCACTCCCACGTTACGGGACGGTGTTGCGCACACCAACCGGACTCTGTCTCGGGTTTAGGCGATCCGACTACTCTGGGGAGGAGCCGATTATGACGAGGACCGGAGGAGTTCTCATATATGCGATTCCATTGGGCTTCGACTAAGTGCTTGGGGTGATGGGATTTATAGAGGATTGTACCTAGTTCATTTTGATATTTTGTTTATATAAACAGCCATGTATATTGTGACTCAGAAGGATTCATACTCTGGATAATGAATCGTTTATTTTGTTTCTTCACATACATATATATACAGTTCAGTCTTCCGCTTGCTTTTATACAACTGATCTGGAGTATGAATTACTGCTTTGGTATAATCTCATTCATGTTTACTGCTCTAACACAGACAACATTCAAATATCATTAAACATGTTGCATAAGTGATGCGTTGGAACTCGGGAGTTGAGATTATGCTCGACCCCCGATTTTCAGGGCGTTACAAGTTGGTATCAGAGCATGATTTTGATTAAACCGGACCTGAGTTATGTCCCCACTACGCACGCTGACGTGTCACAACTTAGGAGGGTGCGCAAAAATATAGCAACAGTCTTAGGGTCTCCCGATTTCGCCGTTCGGCGAAGTTCGCTGCACACGGACAATTTGATCGAGTGCGTACTCGATCCCGACCACAGTTATGGATCCCAAGTCACTCCTAGACCGTCTATTGACGTGTCCGGGTCACAATCCACCAAAAATTAGTCGTTAAGAATCGGGAAAAATCAGATTATATCAGAAATTTTCTGGAACTGACCGTTCTGGAACTGAAATGAGTCCGTGGGCCCCCACGATTAATCTAACAAGGTTTTAGACCAATCCAGGGTGCATTTGGCACCCTGGGAGTGTGGTGAACAGGACCAGACCGCGGCGGCGCGGTTCCGGCCAAGCTCGACCGCGGCGCCACCGCGGCACCGGCAGCGGACCGCGCTCCGGTCAACTTTCCGGCGACCTTTCAAGCGTGGGGTGGGTCGGTTCAGTCCCCTCTACCCCATGGCACGTGCCAAATGTCCATTTGATTAGGTTTTAAGGGGCTGGAGCTCCCTTTTCTCCCATTTCCCCTCTTTCAAGCACCCTCACCTCCATTTTCGATTTTACTGAAAACCCATCCCTCCAAACCTTCAATCCCTCCATTTCCTTCCATAACTCACACACCCCTACCTCCTACAACAGCCCTAGCCTCTCCCTTTCCCCATTTCCTCAAGTTGGAGCTCTCATACTCATCCTTGGAGCTCAAAAATTGGGTAAACTCCTAACCCATTCTATTTTCTTTGTTTCCTTCTTCATTTCTTACCTCTAGAGCTTCTTCCACACCTGTTGGATTGTTGATTGTGGAAGATAAAAGAGGTCAGCCCTTTATTTCACATTTTGGAAATTTTCCATGGCCCTCCTTGGTGTGGTGGCCACCATTTTCTCCATTTCCTCAATCCTATCTTTCATGGGAAACAGGAAAACCGCGGCCGATGATGCCGGCCCAAGTAGGCCAGCCCATACCCGAAGAAGATCCGACGTTGGGGCCGGCACAAGCACCGTGCGGGAGTTTAGGTCGAAGCGAGACCTGGATCCTGACCACCCCGCCAGGAATGCTTATCACATAGGCATGGAATATGGGCGCTTCGCGGGCCGTAAGGTTGTGTTTGAAGCTCATGTGGATGAAAGGATGTTCGGCCTACACCCGATGATGGACCACTTGGTGGATATCGGATGGAATTATATTTTTGAAGGCGAGTCTCCCACATGTGAGAACACGGTCCGCGCTTTCTACGCTCACATCGTGGACTCATCGCTAGAGCCGCTTCAGTTTACTGTCTATGTGAGGGGCATAAGGCGCACAATCACTGTGGATGAGGTGGCTCGAATCACGAAGATTCCGCTTGGTCAAGTGCATCCTAGTGATGACTTCTCTAGAACTGCGTGGGAAAGGGATCGTCGCACGCGATTTCTCTGTGGTCGCCGGGTTACTTGGAAGCGAGGAAATTGTATTGCGGCGACGAAGATGTCTGAAGACTTCCATTTGCTCCATCACATCTTCACATACAATGTATACCCACGGTGGGGTAACCGCACGGAATGTACAAGGGTGATGGTGGACTTTCTGTACAAGATGGGACCATTTGGGACAACATATGCACATACATTCATCCTATCCCGGATAGTTAATGTTGTTCGTTACGCCGGGAACGATCTTTCGATCCCATTTGGCCGACTGATCTGCAGGATGGCTCGTGATGTAGGCTACAGATTGAATATGGAGGATCTGGCACCGGTCCGAATCATAAGTGAAGCCACACTCAGGAATATGAAGATCGGTCCCCAACAGCGGCAAGCCCGACTCGACGAGTCTGGAGATGAGTCGGATAGCGCGGCGAGGAGAGTGTTGACCTCCAGTGAGAGTGATGAGGAGCGCGGTGATGACATACGGGAGGAAGAACACGAGGCTCGGGACACGGAGGAGAGTTCACCCCTGCGGCTCGGGGGCGGTGTGGATCGAGATGTATTTGATGCGCGATTTGCCGTCTTGAGGAGAGGCAAGCCGCCTTGCGGCGACAGAGGTTGGACAAGTTCGGTGAGATTGGTCAAGTTCGAACTAAACTTGAAGAGAATGAAGCCTACATGAAGAAGAATTTCAAGAAGATGTCCCGTACGTTGAAGGCCATCTGTCTTTGTGCGCGAGGATAAGAATGCTCCTCCTCCACCGCCTACTTCGGATGCTTAGTCATCCATATTGTTGTTTGTTGTGTTTGCTTTGGTTACCGCGATAAGCGGTTTGTGTTTTCGTTCAGATGATGTATTAGGTAGTAGCATGTTTAGGGTTTGATGTAGTAGATGTATTGGCTATCATGTGATTTCCGTCATGGTTCATGTAAACTCTGTAATCCATGTATTATGACAATTTTGAGTAAATGAAAGGCATGTAGCCCCTTTAGTTTTAATTATGTGTGGAATGCTTTAAGTGCTTTATGATGTGTGTTATGCTGTATCTCACCAATGCTGTACCCTATGTTGTATAGGGTATGCCGCGACAGTATACGCGGAGTACGGCACATCTCCTTTTGACTAGCTCTATGGACCAGACTCCTTCTGGTAGTAGCGGTCCTGCGGACCGTGGGTTGGGTTCCGATCAGCCCCCTACTGGTCCTGCTGGTGGGTTGCCACCATACACGCCCCCGGTCCGTGAGCAGTTTCGGCCATCATCTTCTGCGCAGCATGACTCCCAGGCTGCTCCGCCGACCGATAGATTTGAGCAGCTGATGTTGATGATGCATCAGCGACAGGTCTGACGACGCGGCCCGGCCTGGCAACTTATGGCCACTATCGCTGAGGCCTTGTCCCATGGTGGTAGTGCGACTCCACCTACGACTCCTGCTTGTCCTGCTGGGCACCACAGAGCCTCTGCTCGGTGTGAGGATGTGCCCTGCCTTCACCGTGATGCCTCCTACGGGAGATGTCGGCACACGTGGTCTACTCGAGCGAT
Organism: Magnolia changhungtana; assembly: GCA_030180095.1. Lineage (NCBI taxonomy): Eukaryota > Viridiplantae > Streptophyta > Magnoliopsida > Magnoliales > Magnoliaceae > Magnolia > Magnolia changhungtana. The sequence goes on along the minus strand of JASAUF010000625.1, from coordinate 10,638,327 downwards.
TTCGGCGCTTGAGGCCTCCTTCGTTCATGGGCACTCATGGCCCGGGAGCGAGTTTTGGCTTGACCGCATCTCGAAGATGCTTCGGATCTTTGCATTGCTCGAGCGGAGCGGTGGTAGGCCGCCGCCTTTATGTTTGAGAGGAGGCTAGTTTATGGTGGGACGGTGTGTTGCGGTGCATCTGTCGCGGCGGACTACGTATGGACACGGGAGGCGTTCGAGTTCCGGTTCCATGAGAAATACTACCCGCCGACTTACCGAGGCATGAGCGGGAGGACGAGTTTACTGCGCCTCGGGCGGGGAGGCATGACTATTACAGAGTACGAGCACCGCTTCACCGAGTTGGGCCGCTTTGTCCCGGCTATACTAGTGGACGAGCGGATGCGGATGCGTCGATTTTCTTTGGGCTTGCGGCCGAAGATACGGTCGAAGATATCTTTGCCTCACTATACCTACATATGCGGCCTTGGTTCATATGTCTATGACGACGGGAAGCGGGATGTGGACCGGTTGGCCGATCACGTGGCACTATGGTTGCGAGGCCACGACGGGGAGATACGAGAGCGGGCCTATCCTGGCAAGAGGCCTCGTGTTGACTCGCCTCCTAGGATCGCGGCGCCGGGGGCTCGGGAGGCGCCCTGTTGTGACACACACGTCTTGCGGGAAACGGGGTCATCCTGTGGGAGTTGCTTCGCGCGGATGAAGGACAGGTGGTTTCTCTCCGCCACGGATGATGGGCCGTTCTCGCCCATGGGCCATATCGGCTCCACCGCTACGAGACGGCTCCCGCACATCCTTCCTTCCGACCTCCGTGCCGCGCTTCGGGCCGCCACGGCGACCCTTGGCTCCTCGGCCGAGCCGCCACGAGGCTCGCGTTCATACTCTTGTGGTGAGGCACACGAGACGTCGGTTTCGGCTCAAGCGGCCTTCGAGGGTACGGCTTTTATTCACGACACTCCCATCTCTTTATTGGTGGACACTTGGGTCCACTACCTCTATTATTTCTTGTGGGGCGGTGAAACGCTGTCTTTGCATACGATTCCCACTAAGGGAATGAGACTCACTACGGCTCTCGGGACCATTCGGATTCACACGATTATGCGAGGGTTGCTCGGTAGTTTTGGGTAGCGACATAGTGCTCGTCGACCTCATTGTTGCTCACATGGGCACTACGACGTTATCCTTGGTATGGATTGGCTCACCAGGGATGAGGCGGAGATAGGTGCGATACTCGGATCGTGACGGCCTATGGACTGACGGTGCGGCTTTCACGTTCTCGGTGCGGTCGGTTGGCCTGTCGAGTTGATTGTTATCTTTGCTTTGCTTGTGCCGATTGATGGTCGACATAGTAGATAGTACGCCGGTGGTTCGAGACTTTGCGGGCGTGTTTGAGACTATCCCTGGTTTACCTCCTCGGCGTGAGATTGATTTCACGATTGACCTTACGCCTGGTGCGACGCCCATCTCGTTGCCTACTTATCGTATGCCTCCATGTGAGATGGAGGAGCTGCGGACACAGATTGACGTACTTGTAGAGAGAGGTTTTATTCGACCTAGTGTGTCTCCTTGGGGAGCACCTGTGTTGTTCGTGAAGAAGAAGGACGGGTCGCTACGGTTGTGTATTGATTACCGTAGGTTGAACCAGGTCACGGTGAAGAACAAGTATCCTTTGCCCAGGATTGATGATCTGTTCGATCAGTTGAGGGGGGCGAAGTATTTCTCGAAGATTGACCTTCAGTCAGGGTACCACCAGTTGCGCGTGAGAGAAGAGGACGTGCAGAAGACAGCCTTCAGGACGTGCTTTGGGCACTATGAGTTCTTAGTGATATCGTTCGGTCTGACGAACGCACCAGCCGTGTTCATGGATCTGATGAACCGGGTATTTCGACCCTTCCTTTACCGATTCGTCATCGTCTTTATCGATGACATCTTGATATACTCCACAAGTCGGGAGGAGCACGAGGAGCACTTGCGAGCGGTATTGGAGACACTGAAGAAGAACCAGTTGTTTGCGCAATACAAGAAGTGCGACTTCGGCGAGAGGAAGTCAAGTTCTGGGACATGTAGTGTCCAAGGATGGGATAGCGATGGACCTTGCTAAGGTAGGCTGCGGTTCGGGATTAGCGGCGGCTGAATCGGTTCTTGAGGTGAGGAGTTTCCTTGGCACAGGTGGGTACTACGAGACGTTTCATTCGGGATTTCTCGAAGATCGCCGGAGCCATTGTCTCGGTGACTCGGAAGGACACGAAGTTTGCCTGGAATGAGAAGGCGGAGCGGCTTTTAAGGAGGCTGAAGGACAAGTTGACGTCCGCCCCTGTGCTAGTATTGCCGAGCAAGGGGTGAAATACACGGTGTATCTTGACGCGTCTCGCGTTGGTTTGGGTTGTGTGTTGATGCGAGAAAGATAGGGTGATATCGTATGCCTCGAGACAATTAAGGAAGCACGAGGAGAATTACCTACACATGACACAGGTTGGCGGTTGTCATCTTTGCATTGAAGCTCGGAGACATTACCTCTACGGTGAGGAGTTCGAGCTTTTTGCGACCACAAGAGCCTTAAATACATATTCACGCGGCGAGATTTGAATATGAGACAGTAGCCGATGGATGGAGACCTTGAAGGACTTCAAGTTCGAGGTTTCTACCATCTGGCAAGGCGAACCTTGTGGCGGACGCGTTGAGCCGCAAGAAGGCGATAGCATTTGCGGCACGGCGATGATAGCCGAGTGGGACATGGTGGAGTTTGTGCGGGACTTCGAGCGAGACTCACTGTCGAGGAGCCATTTGAGTGTGTTGCGCACGTTCGGGTGCGACCACTTATTGACGAGGATTGTTGAGGCCCAAGAGGGCGATACACGGTATGTCGAGCTTCGAGCGCGGCTAGCGACGCCGTGGACTCCGAGTGGAGAGTGGGATCGATGGGGGTTTACGATTTCGTGGCCGCCTATGTGTTCCAGGATGTGCGACTTGAGACGCGAGCTTCTCGAGTCCGCCCATAATCGAAGTTTGCGATGCATCTGGTAGCACGAAGATGTACCGGGATATGAGACGGACGTATTGGTGGGATAACATGAAGGCCCACATTGCTTGAGTATGTGTCTCGATGTCGACGTGCCGGCAGGTCAGGCGAGGAACATCGCCGACCTCTGGGCCCCTTCGGCCCATGCCTATAGCGGAGTGGAAGTGGGACTTCATCTCCATGGACTTCATATCGGGGTTGCCGAAGACGAGGAAGGGGCACGATTCCATTTGGGTGATTGTGGACCGGTTGACCAAATCGGCCCATTTCCTCCCCATCGAGTTACGAACTCCGCATGACGAGCCGGCTAGGGTGTATATCGGGAGATCGTCCGTCTGCACGGGTTCCTTTGGAGATCGTGTCGGACGAGAGACACGCGGTTCACATCCATCTTACGGACTCGTATCCGGGAGGCGATGGGTGTGAAGTTGAAGTTCGATCGGCGTTTCATCCTCGGGCGATGGGCGGTGAGCGGGTGAATCGGTCAGTTCTGGAGGATATGTTGCGAGCATGTGTGTTGGACTTCAGGGACGGTTGGGATGGCTTGTCTTCCGTACGCGAGTTCGCCTACAACAACGGCTTCCGGGCGACTATTGGCATGGCGCCATATGAGGCTCTATATGGTCGACCTTGTAGGGCACCGCCTTGTTGGGCGAGAGGTTGGAGAGCGTAGCTGATTGGCCGGAGTTGGTTCGGGCGACTACGAGAGAAGGTAGACATTATCGGGCGTCGATTACTCACGGCACGGAGCGCGGCAGAAGAGTTACGCCGATACGAGGCGGCGACCGTGGAGTTCGAGGTCGGTGATCATGTGTTCCTTCAGGTTTCCCCTATGAAGGGAGTCCTTCGGTTTGGGAAGAAGGGGAAGCTCACACCGAGGTTTATTGGTCCGTTTCAGATACTGGATCGAGTGGGTAATGTGGCGTATCGTCTCGCCTTGCCTGCACCACTTGCTTTTGTACACAACGTATTTCATGTATCATCTTTGAAGAAGTACGTTCTGATCCTTCGCATATCATCGGATGGGAGCAGTACGGTTGAGCGAGGATGCTACATATGAGTTGCGCCGACGCGCATCCTTGACAGGAAGGAGCAGTGCTTGCGTAGCAAGGTCATCCCGCTTGTGAAGGTGCTTTGGACACATCATTCGAGGAGGAAGCTACACGGAGAGGCGAGGCCGAGTCGGGAAGAACTATCCTCGGATTCTCGAGGAGTACGAGCAGTATAAATTTCGAGGACGAAATTTTTTTTTGTTTAAGGGGGGATGTAACGACATGAAAATTTCCGTACATTGGGTCGAGTACCACCTCGACCAGAAATCACGTAGGATTAAATCCTTTAGAAATTTAACAAAGTTAACTAAGTACTAAACTCGATTAGCTATGAAATCCGTTAGGATCGCTTTAAATACGATCTGCAAGACCCAAAAGTTGCAGAATCATTGTGTTAGGTTACCCTAAAGTTTAGAACCAAACTCATTTCCCGGCTACTCTCGGGAATGAAACGAAACTTCGTATTAGGTCTAGATCGCACATCGGAAGTCCGATTAACCCGAAGCTAAGGAACTAGGACCGCCCCACTGGACTTAACAATCATCTCAAAAATCAGCTTTATCCGACGTTCCACGGCCATTCGTTTCGAATCGGAGCGAGGTAGTGTGAAAAACACTATTCATATGCCAAAATAAATATCTGGAATAGTGATCGGCATCGTTCGTTGAGTCGTCAGTATTAAGCAACCTGACCGTCGAGAATCAGACCAAATTACACCCTCGGATTAAGAAAAATTTCGAACATTTACATGTACTTGGAATTTCTGATCGTGGCCCACTGACCGTCGAACTGAAAGTGGTCCGCCACGTGCGATCTGCGTATCCGAATGAGTCAAAAACGTAATCCCACGTAGATCCATTGATGGTGAGCTTAAGTCTGACGTTTGGTTCAAAGAGGGCCACCAGAACTTCCCTTTTGAGCTGGAAAAGCGGCGAATATCCTATATAAGCAGTACCCCATGAACCTAAGTCTATTCTCGTAATGTTTGAGGCTATAAAAGGAGCTTAGATCAGCCCCTCTCACAGCCATACGAATTTTGGAAGAAACCCTAGAGGAAGAGAGAGAAAAGAGAGAGAAGGACTTGGAGATTGTTGCCAATCTTCCTCCTCCTGCTTTGGCTTGCTACACGGCCTACACCGCTCTATTCTAGACGCTTTCCCGGCGTTTTCCACCTCATTTGAAGGTAAGAAACCCTAACCCTAGGTCTGATTTGAGTTGGAATCGAGGTAGGATGTATACCGACTAACCGATTCCGCTCTTTAGGCTAGAAATCGCTTTGTACGGAAGATCCATTACCCTTGCTGATTCGTTCCGTTTCCAAAGGCAAAGGTGAGGACTTTAAGCTTATAAGTTACGGTTTTCAACGCTTTCAATGTCAGATAATGGTAGATTCATGATCTGCTTGCAATTGCACATGTACAAAGTGCTTTCCGTTTCCTGTTTTGATTAACGGTGTGAAATATGGAATTTCACATATTCTAGGTATACGTAGGAATACCGTATACGTATATTTTTTGGATAAATGCTTGACATGTTTATTTAATGTATAATTATATAACATATGAATAAAATACTAGTTTGGCGAAAGGAATCGCCAAAATATATGTTTACTTGTAAATGTGCCGTATGTTGAAATTACGTATTGTAGAAATACCGTATACGTATTTCTTTTGGAATAATGTTTGACATATTTATTTAATGTATGATTATACAATACATGATTAAAATACTAGCTTGGCGAAAGGAATCGCCGAAGTCTATGTTCCTTTGTAAACACTAAGTATGTCGAAAATTGGGTATACGTGGAAGTACCCTATACGTATAAAAGTTGCTGATGTGATTGACATGTTTAATTGCTGTATGAATATGATGTATATGTATAAAATACTAATTTGGTAAAGGGACAACCCTAGTACACACTTCCCTAGCATACGTCGTGTATGTTGAAATATTGCATTCCAAGTGTTGGTGAAATCACTTGTGAGTGTAAGTGCTTAAGTGTTAGAATCTTAGGTAGGTGCTGAGATGGGATTCTCGGTTACCTTAGAGTCGCATATGACACTCTCCATGTGGTTGTTCACTCTAACCACTCACCTACGGAATGTAAGTATTTGTATACTTATTTACATAATGCTTTATAACATGCTTTTGAACATGCTTTGTGACTTGTTATTAACATGCTTCATGTTATGCTTTATATTATGCTTGCTAGTGTTCTTGAATTACCATGTTAGCATGCCGTATTTCACATGCTATGGTTAGGATTTGACTAAGCTTGGGACTATGTTCGTAGTCCAGGCATCCGGTATCAGACTTGAAGATGTGGTTGGGATTCGTTCCGCCACGCACGATGTGTTGGTGAACCCGTGTCGTACTTCGGTTGGCGATAGTAGTTGGCCACACGAGGTGCTTCTGCGCCTCATATCGCTCAACTTGTTGTGCGCTCGAGCTAGCCGAACATGTCAAGTAAACCGTGTGCCTTATGTATGTTCACCATGTTTGGTCACAAATGCTTGAACCTAGGGTACCAAACTTACCAGTGATAATCCCATTAACCATGGTACCTCGATCCGCTAAGACTCATGAGCCGGGCATGGTGGTATGGGACACCGTGGTCGGTGTCGACCTACTGGCGGGGCTACGTGCCTCCCGTAGTGACCGGTGAGCAACTCAACTCGTGAGCCGATTATGGTGGTATGGGACACTATATTCGTGCTTTGTCGGCCTACACCGATAAGGTGATGGGGAGTGGTGCAATCTTTGTGTGTACTGACCACAGCGCCCTTTGTAGTGACCGCGAGCATATTCGAAGTTGCGGCGTGCCTTAGGGTTCGCCGCGATATATAGAGTATGAACTAGGCTGTTTACGTATAGTTGTATCATGATGAATCGTTTAAGGGGTGATGGGGAGTGGTGCAACCTTTGTGCGTAACGACCACAGCGACCTCTGCGCATGACCTAGAAAACACACCATCGTCGATATTAACTAGGGTGACGACCCTAGATTGGATCATGTTTGGATATGATACAAGGGAGGTACCTTAGTTTCCCAATCCTGCTTTGTTTGAAATGAACTAATTAAAAACTCGGTAATCATGCTCATCATGCATCGCATGTGCACGGAAGATGTGGAGCAACTTGTGGGATGTAAGCATGCGCGAACGTGAGATGGTGTCGCTTGAGGGAGTATGTCGGAGAGGGCATCCATCATACCTGCATTCATACTTGCATTAATCAGAGTAACTAGGAGTGTTTGATTTACTGCTTTATCATTACTGCTTGACTGTATTGAGAACATGATAACTTATGTCTTATCGTTCCACTGAGTTAGCTACTCACTCCCACGTTACGGGACGGTGTTGCGCACACCAACCAGACTCTGTCTCAGGTTTAGGCGATCCGACTACGCTGGAGGCGGAGCCCGATTATGACGAGGACCAGGAGGAGTTCTCATATATGCAGTTCGCTGGCGGCTTCGACTAGGCTGCCGGGACTGATGGGATTTACAGGGATTGTACCTAGTTCATTTTGATATTTTGTTTATATAAACAGCCATGTATATTGTGACTCAGAAGGATTCATACTCTGGATAATGAATCGTTTATTTTGTTTCTTCACATACATATATATACGATTCATCTTAGCTTGCTTTTATACAACTGATCTGGAGTATGAATTACTGCTTTGGTATAATCTCATTCATGTTTACTGCTCTAACACAGACAACATTCAAATATCATTAAACATGTTGCATAAGTGATGCGTTGGAACTCGGGAGTTGAGATTATGCTCGACCCCCGATTTTCAGGGCGTTACAGTTTGAAGAAAGGAAATGAAGAAACAGGATGGGTTGAGAGCTTACACGGTTTTGAGCTTCAAATGAGAGGGTATGGGCGCTCAAATGAGAAAAAACGGAAAGGGTAGAGGGTAGGTGCTGTTGTGAATGATGGAGGGGTCTGGATTTTAACAGAAAACAGTGGAATGAGTGATTGGAAGGGTGGTTTGAGAGAGAAAATCAGATTTTGGAAGGAAAGGGAGAGCTTGGAGGGGATTTTTGTGAAGGAAGTAGGCATTTGGGGTGGTTTTAAACCACGCCCCATATACCAGTGGGCCACCCTAGGGCCCCAATTGCGTCTGCCCGCCCAGCCGGGCCCGATAACCAGCGAGGCCTCGCCGACCTGGCGAGGTCCTCGTCACTCCCTGGACTAGCCGGCGATGGCTCGCCATATGGGCGAGGTCCTCGTGACCCCTAGGCCCTAAAATGATGTGGGTCCCACCCTGGGTCCCTCTGGATAAGCGTGGGTAAGCCCATGACCCCGTTTTATGTCGTTTCGGGCAGTTTTGGGATGTTTCTGATAAATAGCCATACGTACCGATTTCTAATGGCTGGGATGGGGTGAATTATAATCTAAACCTATCATTTGACGGTCTAGAAGTATTTTGGGGTCGACTCGTGCGATCTCGGTTAAGTACAGACTCAACCAAAACGACCGGTTTAAGTGAACTTCGCCAATTGGCGAAATCGGGATACCTAGGACTGTTTTCTATATTTTTCTCGCACCCTCCTATGTCGAAATGCGTCAGTGTACATCGTGTGACCATAACTTAGGTCCGATTTAATCCAAATCATGCTCTGATACCAACTTGTAACGCCCTGAAAATCGGGGGTCGAGTAGCAACTCAACACCCGAGTTCCAAAAATATCACTTATGCAATATAAATGCTTATGATTAAATGTTGTCTGTGATAGTGCAATAATCACGAGTGGGATTATACCAAAACAGTAATTCATACTCCAGATCAAGTTATAAAATGCAAGCGGAAGACTAAAAGATGTATATAAATGGATAGAAGGCCAAAAACATCATAATCGGTCTCCAGAGTATGAACACCTTACTGAGTCACCATATACATGTATTTGTTTTAAAAGTTAAAATGCCAAAAATGGTACAACTAGAATAGTACACCCTGTAGCCCCGTCATCTGAATGGCCTAAGCATAGCCTCCAGAGAACTGCATGTAGGAGAACTCATCCTGATCATCATAGTAATCAGGCTCAACCTCCTGCGTCTCGTCAATACCTGCATCTAAGACAGGGTCTGGTGGGTGTTCAGAACACCGTCCCGTAACGTGGGAGTGAGTAGCTAACTCAGTGGAACAATAAAGCATAGGTTAACATATTATCAAATCAGTCAAGCAGTAATGATAATGCAGTATAATCAACCATCTTAAGTACCCTTGTTAATTGTTCACTCCCCAAGTATAGGTTTGCGATGTAGTAATAAACTCGGTAAGACCGAGGTCGAATCCCAAGGGACTGAACCCTGTACGTGATCTGAAACCAACTAGAACTAGAACTAGAATGAGATGAAATCTAAATTGAGTGTAATTTGAAGAATAATGATGAAATATTAATGTAAACTGAGAAGAAAATTCAGAGAAGGGAAACTAGGGATTCAGAGGATCCACTTGTAGAGATCAGGGAGATCTTATGCCTGGATTAAAAATCAGGAAAATTAACTGAACTGCCGTTGATATAGTTTTTAAGAGATGAGAGGTATATGAATTAGAATGGATTCCATCACCAAACCATGCCCAGGAGACAAAGTAAACAACAGAATTAAACTAATTACCAACCAATCAACATGCCATGAAAGTCAGGAAGGGTTCCGTCATCCAACCATGCCCAGGAGACGATGGTGAACAACAGGGCTTCCTGATGTCATAAACATAAAAGGGAGAAGGACATGCTTAAAGCCATCATAGACCCATTGTAATTTCAGTCACAACAGACCATTAACGACTAAAAACATTCCCTGAATAAAACCCAAATCAACATCAGTTCAGTCTAAACAAAGGCACAAGCAAAGAGGCATTCCATCACGCTACAAGCTTCACCTCTTAGCCCTAGCTAAGAGGTTTAGCCACGCATGGATGGGCTAGATCTCATCAGAAATTTGAGAAGAAAAGCATAACAAAAAAAGAAAAACAAACAAAAAACCTTCTTTCTTCTCTCCCTGTCTTTCTCTCTCTCCTGTCAGATCTCCAGCTGTGAGTTCCTGAATACCCTCCACATTCTCTCTTTTCTCTTTTTATATGCAGCCGGGCGGAGTGGAGTTAGTGCTGGAGTTGGAGAAGTCTCCTTCGAACCCTGTTTTACTTAGCAAAGAATGGGAAGATCTGCTCCCCTTCCCTTCCTTTCTTTCCAAGAAATACCGTCTCCTAGGACAGTTTTCGACACCCTTCATGATGAACGGATTAGATCTTCCATCCGATCAACGGCCATGATCGTGCAACGGCCCCGGACTCGCGTAACAAAGCCCGCAATAGCCGAACGTTGGACTCTCGGTGGGTCCCACCAATGATATTTTTGATAAAATCCACCCCGTCCATTAGATTCATCAGGAAAAACCATTTGGATACGGACGGTTTTGAATTGCCGATGACGCAACCCACTTGATTTTTCACATTGTCGTCCAACCTGCGTTTGAGTGGTATTCTCCTTGTGTGTGCGAGTATGGAGTTGTAAAAACCTTTTATGTATGGTCGGTTTTCTCTTCTGAAACGAGTGGACAGTCCTGATTTACCATATGGACCATGATAGTGGCCCACGAGATCCGTCTGCAAGTTCTCTGCGTAAACAGGGCATGCGAAGACGTCCGCTAAGATGCTGGTGGAGCTCATGATCGATGCCTTCTGTGAAATCCAGTCTGTCCATTCCATTTCCCACAAAAAACCGGTCGATCATCATCGGTTTTGGATCGGCTTCGTCGAGTCTCACGTTGTTTTGCTTGGCACCATCCATTCCTGCGTCTACTCCCCCATGTTTATGCAGCATCTGAGAAAGTCTGGAAACAGATCAGGGGACGGTCGGTTTGACCTTCTGATTACAATGAGCGGCTTGGATCATCACTATGTGTGATGATGGTGGCCCACCAGGAGTCGAATGCAACCTCCCTGTTCACGTATATCCGAGCTTCCGATTTCGGTCGGGTCAGCGACCGCTTGACCATTTCAGTGGTCCAGTGCACCTCATGTGCACATGAGCTGTGCATACTCACGTCCTATAAAGTGGGCCCCCTATTGACGTGAGTGAGAAATCTGCTCCGTCCATTCGTTTTGTCACCTCATAAAATGGGGTGAGCCCAACTTTGAAATATATCCATATATCAGGTGGACCCCAGATTGCCAATTCATGGGCTGATCAAGCCGTTGGGCCACTTCCACATGGATCCAATGGATCGAATTTGACGTGTACGGTTAATCTAACGTCTTCAGCTCATGTATGAAGTCTTGAGTCTATCAGATAGCGGGAACCATGTGATCTTGCATTCTGGAAGATTTTTGGGCCACTTGAGCTTCAGTTTCCCAAATTTTCTCGGATCTCTGGCGTGTAATTCTATCGATTTTGGTCCTCTGGAGTCCGTCCTTTACTGTGGTGATTTCAGAGCATCAAATACACACATTTAGCACCTTTTTGTAGTCCCCACTTACAGATGTACCTTACATCACAAACACGATTGAATTAGGATTTTAAACGGTGGCATGTTCATAAATCCGGTAATAATTGGGGTCTAATATGCAATATTTGACCCTCAACACAACCCCCAACCAGCATTTTGCTAGTCCCGAGCAAAGTATGCGAAAAATAAATTGAGAATTATAGGGCAATTTCCATGAAACCGAGTGATATTCTTTTGAAGAATGATTCAAATACTAAAAATCAAAGATTCATGAATGTTGGGCATAAATTTCTCCTAGAGGCAAGTGCATGATAGACTTCATAATTAAGTTCAAAGTATTAATCCATCAATTAGAAAAATTATAAACATTGAGTTTCATGAGTAAATAGTTAAATCTCGGCTTATCAATATTAAGATTCAATTCATTTTTTCAAGATAACATTGGTAACCACAAGAGCATTCAGGACATCCAAAACCTAAACCAAAGCGTCCCTCATAGATCATTCTTTTTCTTTTCTTTCAGCCTTTGATATTTTATTTTTATTTTTATTTTTATTTTTTTTATTTATTTATTTATTTTTTTTTTTAGATGACAAGAAAGGGATACAATCCTCACCTATAGGGAGCAAACCTATGGTGAAGACAGTACACCTAAACCTTTTCACATATCATCCATGGAGAATTAAACTTACACCTATAGGGAGCAAACCTATGGTGAAGATTATTCGCCCAACCCTTTCAGTTCTTCTTTATAACGATGCTAAAATTTTTCAGGCTGGTTCCTTTCATGCTTAGTGATTACCAAGTTAATCTTTCAAGATCGAGCTAAAACCTCAATGTGTAAGCAAGATGTGACATGTGAAATCATGACCCAATCAATGTTTAAAACTTCTAAAAATGGATTAACAATTCAAACTTCTAAAAATGAATTTAAGAGTCATAAATTTCTAACATCACGTATCTTTGAAATTCTAAATCCAGGATATCCGTCAAAATCACTTTGAATTCACTAGAAAGTCCAGAAAAAATTTAAAAATTTTCACAATTTTTGCTCAAGACGAAGAAAACACTGATTATGAAACCTAATCTCCCACCCCAACCTAAAATCTACATTGTCCTCAATGTAAAAGATATAAACATACAATGCACATGAGACAAACAGTAAAGACAAAGTGATGGGAAGATAATACCTGGATAACGAATCGAGAGAGATTTTTCAAGAGATTGCTGGGAGAGAGAAGGTCAGTACAAGAGTGAAACCAACAAAAATAACAAAATAAAATCCTACCTATACCACTTTCGCAGGTGCTCTCGATTGCATTTAGCACATGCAATAAGCCTTTAAACCCCTAGGTTGCCCCTAGTGGATGAGTTGTAGTCTCGTGAGGGTTTGCAGTAATGTTACCCACAAACATTGAATTAAGTAGGAAAATGAAATAAATTGAAAAGCTGGGTTGCCTCCCAGGAGCGCTAAGTTTAACGTCTTCAGCCAGACAAATATAGCAACTACCTTAGTCCTAAGAAAGCAATAAACCTACCTATACCTCCATCAGACTAGGAGATCAGTCCTGGTAAACAGGATCAGTCAGAGGCATGGACATGTCCTCTGAATCAAATTTCTTGACAAATGGCTTTAAGCGATGTCCATTTACTTTAAACTCCTTGCCATTGTCGGGGTCTCTTATCTCAACGGCCCCATGAGGATATGCAGTAACAACAATGTAAGGGCCAGTCCAACGAGATCGAAGCTTACTCGGAAAGAGATGTAATCGAGAATTATACAAAAGGACTTTCTGACCTGGCGTGAATGATTTTCGTAGAATATGTTGGTCATGAAACGCCTTCATCCTATCCTTGTAAATTCTCGAGTTCTCGTACGCGTCGTTTCGGATTTCTTCAAGTTCATTCAACTGAAGTTTGCGTAGCGCGCCAGCATTGTTCAGATTGAAATTCAGATTTTTGATTGCCCAGTAGGCTCTATGTTCCAACTCCACAGGTAAGTGGCAAGCCTTCCCATAGACAAGTCTAAAGGGAGACATTCCAATAGGGGTTTTAAAAGCAGTACGATAAGCCCATAAGGCATCGGTCAATCGAATTGACCAATCCTTACGGTCAGGGTTAACCGTTTTCTCCAAAATGTGTTTGATCTCCCTATTAGAAATCTCAGCTTGCCCACTTGTCTGTGGGTGGTATGGGGTGGTCACCTTATGAGAGATACCGTATTTCTTCATTAAACTCTCGAATGGCCTATTACAAAAGTGTGAACCCCCATCACTAATAATGGCTCGAGGCGTTCCAAATCGGGAAAGGATGTTTTCTTTTAAGAATTTAATGACCGTGCGATGGTCATTAGTTCGACATGGAATCGCTTCGACCCATTTAGTGACATAGTCTACGGCAAGCAAAATATATAAATTCCCAAAAGATTGGGGGAATGGCCCCATGAAATCGATGCCCCAGCAATCAAATACCTCTATGATAAGAATGGGATTCAAGGGCATCATATTTCGACGAGACAATGCTCCCAATTTCTGACAACGCTCACAAGCTTTGCAAAACTCATAAGTGTCCCTGAACATAGTGGGCCAATAGAAGCCACACTGCAGAATCTTGGCCATGGTTTTTTTTGCAGAAAAGTGACCACCACAGGCCTGTGAGTGACAGAAGGAGATGACACTCTGATGCTCATCGTCTGGCACACATCTCCTCAAGATTTGGTTTGGGCAATATTTAAACAAGTATGGATCATCCCAGAAGAAGTTGCGCACCTCGGTGAAAATTTTCTTCTTATCTTGCGCAGTCCAATGTGTCGGTATGGAACCTGTAGCAAGATAATTAGCAATATCAGCGAACCAAGGTGAATGGGAGACTCTGAACAGTTGTTCATCAGGGAACATGTCATTGATATGGGTCGCCTCAAGGGAATCAGAGGTATTAAGGCGAGAAAGGTGATCGGCCACTACGTTCTCTACTCCCTTTTTATCTTTAATTTCTAAATCAAATTCTTGGAGTAGAAGGATCCATCGATCAAGTGGGGCTTAGAATCATTCTTAGAAGGAAGATACTTCAGTGCCACATGATCTGTATAGATAATGATCTTGGACCCGATCAGGTAGGACCTAAATTTGTCTAAGGCGAACACTACGGCTAAGAGTTCCTTTTCCGTAGTCGAGTAGTTCACTTTGGCAGGATTTAAAGTCCTACTCGCGTAATGGATGACATAGGGCCTCTTATCTTTTCTCTGGCCTAGAACTGCTCCAAGATCATAATCAGAAGCGTCGCACATAAGCTCAAAAGGAAGGCTTCAGTCGGGTGGCTGCATGATGGGTGTAGTGGTTAACGTGCCTTTAAGCTTGGTGAAAGCTTCCTGGCATTGCTCAGTCCACTCGTATGGAGCATCCTTTTGAAGAAGACTACATAAAGGATGAGAGAGGAGACTAAAGTCCTTTATGAATCACCTGTAAAATCCTGCGTGTCCTAAGAAGGATCGCACGTCCTTGATGTTCTTGGGTGGAGGTAGGTTAGAGATAAGATCGATTTTTGCCTTGTCTACCTCAATTCCCTTGGACGAGATGATATGTCCCAGGACAATCCCCTTATGAACCATGAAATGACACTTCTCCCAATTAAGTACCAAGTTCTTTTCTTCACATCTTTTCAGCACACATTTAAGACTTTCCAAGCACTTGCTGAAAGATGACCCATAGACAGAGAAATCGTCCATGAAGACCTCTAGATATTGCCCTACCATATCAGAAAAGATACTCAGCATACATCGCTGAAAGGTGGCAGGGGCATTACATAGTCCAAATGGCATCCTTCGGTAAGCAAAGGTGCCGTAAGGACATGTAAATGTAGTCTTTTCCTGGTCCTCAGGGGCAATTTCAATCTGATTGTAGCCCGAATACCCGTCAAGGAAACAGTAATAAGAATGACCAGCTAGCCTTTCCAAGATTTGATCAATGAAGGGTAAAGGAAAGTGATCCTTCCTTGTGACGGTATTCAATTTTCTGTAGTCAATGCACATTATCCAACCAGTAGTGACTCTAGTTGGCACGAGTTCATTATTAGCATTGGCTACGATGGTGATTCCGAACTTCTTAGGAACCACCTGAGTTGGACTCACCCATTGACTATCAGATATAGGGTATATGATACCCACATCCAATAGTTTGAGAACCTCGGCCTTAACCACTTCCTTCATGTTTGAATTTAATCTACGTTGTGGTTGCCGAGCGGTCTTCGCATTATCCTCAAGATATATGTGGTGAGTACAAATCGAGGGATCGATTCCCTTGAGGTCCACTATCGTCCATCCTAGGGCTCCTTTATGCTCAATGAGAATAGATATGAGCATACTCTCATGTTCTTTCTCCAGGTGGGCAGAGAACACCACCGGGTATGTCTCATCTTGACCTAAATAGGCATATTTCAAATCAGAGGGCAAAGGTTTTAGGTCAAGCTTCGGTGCCTTGAGGTTAGACGGTAGAGGCACTACATCAGTTTGTGGTAATTCTTCAAATTGTGGCCTCCACCGATTAACTTCAAGTACCGGTGCAGTATCAAGCAAGGCACACGTCTCCCTAATCATATCATCATCAAACTCATGGGAGTGGGCCAAGCACGTCTCTAGAGGATCAGAGGATAAGGTAAGGGGTATCCTATCTTCCACGAAAGTATCGATCATGTTAATGTCGTGGACATCGTCATCATCCTCTGAGTTGCTGCCGTTATTAAAAAAAAGGTTTGACTCCAATGTCAAATTTTCGAACGACATAGTCATGACACCATTCCTACAATTGATGATTGCATTTGACGTGGCAAGGAATGGGCGACCAAGAATGACGGGAATCTGAGTGCTCATGTTATTGATGGGTTCGGTGTCCAGGATGATAAAATCTACAGGGTGGTAAAATCTATCTACTTGGACTAACACATCCTCAATAATCCCTCTTGGTACACGAACAGTTCAATCGGCAAGTTGTAGTGTGGTTAGGGTGGGTTTTAACTCACCCAACCCTAACTGTTTGTATACCGAGTAGGGAATCAGATTGATGCTCGCTCCTAAGTCAAGAAGTGCGTGATCAATTCGATGGCTCCCGATTACACATGATATGGTTGGGCTACTGGGATCTTTGAATTTCTGCGGCACGTCTTGCTTCAGGATGGCACTCACTTTCTCAGTCAAGATGATCTTCTTTTGAATACTCTGCCGTCTTTTAGTCGTGCATAGGTCTTTCAGAAATTTTGCATATAAAAGAACCTGTTTTACGACATCAAGTAGAGGAATGTTGACTTTCACTTATTTCAACACCTCCAGAATATCCTGAGTTAGAAAGACATTTTGGTGCAACCAACCGTTGGGGGAACGGAGCAACTGACTTCTCTAGAAGTTCCGGTTCTAATTTTTGTGGGACATCACTAGATCCATCATTATTGTCCTCTTCTGGTTCTTGAGGCTTTTCAGGCCTAACCGGAAGGGTTTTATCAATGATCTTCCCACTCCTAAGAGTGGTGATAGATTTAGCGTGCCCGATTTGATTTGACGAGCTGGGATCATTTATCTCGTATTGCGGTTTAGGATTGGGGAGCGGTTGTACAGGGAGCATCCTCTTTTCTATAACCGTCATACGTGAATCTATTTTTTGCATAAAGTCTGTAAGTCCACGCACTGCCTGAGCCAGCTCTTGTATGGAATTTTGAACCGGTTCTTCTTGAGGTTGCCCCTGATTTGGATTTTGATTGAAGAAACTTTAAGGGGTAGCAGTTTGTTCATTCTTCCAACTAAAATTTGGATGATTTCTCCAACCAGGATTGTATGTATTGGAGGTAGATCCATTGAAAGGTCTTTGATAGTTATTTACGGCATTAGCTTGCTCATTCAACACTCCTCGAAAAGCAGATATTGTAGGACAATTTTCAGTTGTGTGAATGTTGCAATCACAGATGCCGCAAACAATTTCATTAACCTTATCCTTCTTTCCTTCCATGGCCTCGACTCTTCGTATGAGATTAGTCACTTTAAAATTTACATCATCCTCTTCTTTCAGGAGATACACTCCACTTTTCTCCTTAGATTGAGTTGGCCTAGACGTGGTGTTTGATTTTGGGTAATGGTCCCAAGATTGTGCATTTTCGGCAAGTCTATCGAGATAATCCCATACCTCATCGACCTCTTTATTCATGAATTCTCCATTACACATTGTCTCGACCAGTTGGCGCATGGAAGATGTCAGTCCATCATAGAAAAAATTTGTAATGCGCCACATTTCAAAACCGTGTTGTAGGCATGAACTGACAAGATCCTTGAACCTTTCCCAACATTGGTAGAATGTTTCATCTTCCTTTTGGGCGAAGTTCATGATTGCTTTTCTGAGGGTAATCGTTTTATGGTGTGGGAAAAATTTCTTTATGAATTCCCTCTGCATATCATTCCATGTGCCAATGGATCTAGGACGCAGTGAATGTAACCACGTCTTAGCCTTCTCTTTCAAGGAAAAAGGAAAGAGTTTCAGCCTGATTGTATCCTCGGATACATTGGGAAAGTATAAGGTGGCTATAATCTCATCGAACTCTTTCAAATGTAAGTATGGACTTTCTGATTCAAGCCCATGGAATTTAGGAAGGAGTTGGATAACTCCTGGCTTGATGTTCATCATCTGTGTTTTCAGGAAAAATCATGCATGAGGGCGTGCTCACCCCCGCCGGTTGTAAATAATCCCGTAAAGTACGAGGCGGGGGTGCTTGATGCACCTCATTCTCATCATGTACTTCCTCATCCATATGTTGAGGTAGTGCTTGAGGTTGATTTGCAGCCATAACCTCAATTAACTCAGGGGAATTCGAGCGGTGTCTAATCCTGCGATGGACAGTCAACCCCTCAACTAATCCTCCTTCAGTCAAGAGACGTCGAGTGTCATCACTGGCCCACTTGGGCATGAAACACTCGTAGCCCTCAATCAAATTTTAAACCTAATCCTAAGAAAGAAAAAGAAAATCTAGAAAGCAAGAGAGGGTTGGAAGGAAGTTACCAAATTGGAGTCCCTAAGCTAAAGACCTGCAAAATAAAACAAAATAAGTTAGTTTTGAAATAGAAGAAGTTTCTAAAGCAAATCAAATCTAAAGAGTCAGAAAATCTAGAAAATCAGAAAGAGTTTACCAAATTAGAAGTTCTATCTTAACAACCTACAGAATAAGAAATAGGTTAGTTTTATGAATCAAATAGAAAACCAAATTAAAATTAGTAAAATCCTAATCTTAAACTAACTCTAAAACCAATTAATTTCAGAAAATCATAGCCGTCAGTCCTCGGCAACGGCGCCAAAAACTTGTTCACTCCCCAAGTATAGGGTTGTGATGTAGTAATAAACTCAGTAAGACCGAGGTCAAATCCCAAGGGACTGAACCCTGTACGTGATCTGAAACCAACTAGAACTAGAACTAGAATGAGATGAAATCTAAATTGAGTGTAATTTGAAGAATAATGATGAAATATTAATCTAAACTGAGAAGAAAATTCAGAGAAGGGAAACTAGGGATTCAGAGGATCCACTTGTAGAGATCAGGGAGATCTTATGCCTGGATTAAAAATCAGGGAAATTAACTGAACTGTCGTTGATATAGTTTTCAAGAGATGAGAGGTATATGAATTAGAATGGATTCCATCACCAAACCATGCCCAGGAGACAAAGTAAACAACAGAATTAAACTAATTACCAACCAATCAACATGCCATGAAAGTCAGGAAGGGTTCCGTCATCCGACCATGCC
Organism: Magnolia changhungtana; assembly: GCA_030180095.1. Lineage (NCBI taxonomy): Eukaryota > Viridiplantae > Streptophyta > Magnoliopsida > Magnoliales > Magnoliaceae > Magnolia > Magnolia changhungtana. The sequence continues at coordinate 10,619,026 of JASAUF010000625.1, read as the reverse complement.
CAGGAGACGATGGTGAACAACAGGGCTTCCTGACGTCATAAACATAAAAGGGAGAAGGACATGCTTAAAGCCATCACAGACCCATTGTAATTTCAGTCACAACAGACCATTAACGACTAAAAACATTCCCTGAATAAAATCCAAATCAACATCAGTTCAGTCTAAACAAAGGCACAAGCAAAGAGGCATTCTATAACGCTACAAGCTTCACCTCTTAGCCCTAGCTAAGAGGTTTAGCCACGCATGGATGGGCTAGATCTCATCAGAAATTTGAGAAGAAAAGCATAACAAAAAAAGAAAAACAAACAAAAAACCTTCTTTCTTCTCTCCCTGTCTTTCTCTCTCCTGTCAGATCTCCAGCCGTGAGTTCCTGAATACCCTCCACATTCTCTCTTTTCTCTTTTTATATGCAGCCGGGCGGAGTGGAGTTAATGCTGGAGTTGGAGAAGTCTCCTTCGAACCCTGTTTTACTTAGCAAAGAATGGGAAGATCTGCTCCCCTTCCCTTCCTTTCTTTCCAAGAAATACCGTCTCCTAGGACAGTTTTCGACACCCTTCATGATGAACGGATTAGATCTTCCATCCGATCAACGGCCATGATCGTGCAACGGCCCGCAACGGCCGGACTTCCCGGACTCGGGTAACAAAGCCCGCAACAGCCGGACGCTGGACTCTCGGTGGGTCCCACCAATGATATTTTTGATAAAATCCACCCCGTCCATTAGATTCATCAGGAAAAACCATTTGGATACGGACGGTTTTGAATTGCCGATGACGCAACCCACTTGATTTTTCACATTGCCGTCCAACCTGCGTTTGAGTGGTATTCTCCTTGTGTGTGCGAGTATGGAGTTGTAAAAACCTTTTATGTACGGTCGGTTTTCTCTTCTGAAATGAGTGGATGGTCCTGATTTACCATATGGACCATGATAGTGGCCCACGAGATCCGTCCGCAAGTTCTCTGCATAAACAGGGCATGCGAAGATGTCCGCTGAGATGCTGGTGGAGCTCATGATCGATGCCTTCTGTGAAATCTAGTCCGTCCATTCCATTTCCCACAAAAAATCGGTCGATCATCATCGTTTTTGGATCGGCTTCGTCGAGTCTCACGTTGTTTTGCTTGGCACCATCCATTCCTGCGCCTACTCCCCCATGTTTATGCAGCATCTGAGAAAGTCTGGAAATAGATCAGGGGACGGTCGGTTTGACCTTCTGATTACAATGAGCGGCTTGGATCATCACTATGTGTGATGATGGTGGCCCACCAGGAGTCGAATGCAACCTCCCTGTTCACATATATCCGAGCTTCCGATTTCGGTCGGGTCAGCGACCACTTGACCATTTCAGTGGTCCAATTCACCTCATGTGCACATGAGCTGCATACTCACGTCCTATAAAGTGGGCCCCCTATTGACGTGAGTGAGAAATCTGCTCCGTCCATTCGTTTTGTCACCTCATAAAATGGGGTGAGCCCAACTTTGAAATATATCCATATATCAGGTGGGCCCCAGATTGCCAATTCATGGGCTGATCAAGCCGTTGGGCCACTTCCACATGGATCCAATGGATCGAATTTGACATGTACGGTTAATCTAACGTCTTCAGCTCATGTATGAAGTCTTGAGTCTATCAGATGGCGGGAACCATGTGATCTTGCATTCTGGAAGATTTTTGGGCCACTTGAGCTTCAGTTTCCCAAATTTTCTCGGATCTCTGGCGTGTAATTCCGTCGATTTTGGTCCTCTGGAGTCTGTCCGTTGCTGTGGTGATTTCAGAGCATCAAATACACACATTTAGCACCTTTTTGTAGTCCCCACTCGCAAATGTACCTTACATCACAAACACGATTGAATTAGGATTTTAAACGGTGGCATGTTCATAAATCCGGTAATAACTGGGGTCTAATATGCAATATTTGACCCTCAACATTAATGCAAGTATGAAATGCAGTCGTGATGCATGCCCCTCGCCTAACCACCCTCATACGACACCATCTTACGTCCGCGGCATGCGTTCATCCCTCAGTGCTCCACATCTTTCAGGCACATGCAATGCGATGATGAGCATGATTACCAAGTTATTATTAGTCCATTTCAAACAGCAGTGTTGGGAAACTAAGGTACCTCCCTTATATCATTCCCACACAATGATTCCTTCTAGGGTCATCAATCCTAGATAATCTCATATGATAGTGCGGTTCTAGGTCGCTGCAAGGGCTGTCAGGGCTGTTACACAAAATCGTTGCACCACTCCCCAATCACCTTATCAATACAGGCCTAGTTTGTACTCTTGTTGCTACGGAGAGGTCATCGCCTCCACGTAGACTCAGAGTACTCTCGAGGTCACTACAAAGGGCTGTCAGGGCTGTTACACGGAATCGTTACACTACTCCCCCATCACCTTATCGGTGTAGGCCGACAGCTCGAATATAGTGTCTGATACCACCATAATCGGCTCACGAGTCTGGTTGTTCAATGGTCACTACGGGGAGGCTCGTGGCCCTAGCATAGGCCGACGGCTTGACCACGGTGTCTCATACCACCATGCACGACTCATAAGTCTTAACGGATCGAGGTACCACGATTAACGGGATTCCACTGGTAAGCTTGGTACCCTAGGTTCAAGCAGTAGCGTCTAAACATGGTGAACACACATTAGACAAATCAGGTTACTTGACGAGTTCGACTAGCACGAGCGCACAACCAGCTGAGCGACATGAAGTGCATAAGCACTTCGCGTGGCCTAACCACTGTCGACAACCGAAGTACGACTTGGGTTCGTCAACCATATTCTACGTGGCGAATGAATCTCGACCACGAACTCAAGTCTGTTACCGATTGTCTGGACTATAATCATAGCCCCAATCATAATCAATCCTTAACCAGAAGCATGTAGAGTAAAGCAGAATAAACAAAGTAATTCAAACATGTTAACAAGCATGTCATAAAGCATGTTATAAAGCACAATATAAACAGAGAATACAAACACATATTTCATAATAAGCGATCAAATTAAACAACCAATCATGGAGGAAATCATATACATCTCTAAGTTAGTTGAGAATCTGTAGACACCCCACCTAGGCTAATATCTTGATTTTGTTAAGATAAATCCGAGAACCATGATCATATCCTAAACCTACCCCTAATCCTAACCTGAGCTATCATGAATCATCATTCAATCCAAACCATGTCCAAAATCGACCTATTTCTCGAATCATTTTCGGGTAACCATCGAGCCAACTTCAAGCCATTTAGAGCCAAATATCCAAAAGGAACTTTGTTTCACTCTAAGGACCCAAAAAAGGACTCACCAGATGAATTTCAAGGAAAACCGTACCGAGGTGGTAATCGGATTACCGCCGGCGGTAGTCAAATTACCGCTTCCTCCCAGAAAGTGCGCACGGAGCCAGTCACACGAGTTCCGGACTCAACCAGGTCCGGGCGGTAGTCGGACTACCGCCGGCGGTAATCCGATTACCGCCGGCGGTGATCGGAATTCCGCCGCGTACGGTTGGAGTAGGGACAGCTGTCCCAGCGTCCAAAGTCAACTTTCCTATACATTTACCCCTCTCATCCTCACTATTTACCGTTTTACCAGTCCCTTTAGCCAATGGGAGCATGCCATGTGGCATCTCTCTCCTCTCCACCAATCACCATATGCCACATCAGCATTTGCCCTCCTTTTATCCCCTATTTACCAAACAACCATTGGAAAGGGCTATAAATAGCCCTCTCCCCTTTCATTTTCACCCATGGATGAAAGCCACCAAGAGAGGGAGAGAGTGAGAGAGAAAGAGTGAGAGGAAAAGAAAAGAAAAGAGAGAAAGAGAGAGAGAGAGGAAGAGAGTGAAGGAAGGAAGGGAGCTCCCAAGCCTTCAAGCCCACATTTTCCGACCACCTCCTAGCCTTCATCTCAACCCTTCCCACCCACAAGCCTAGTCCAAAATGATCATGGTTCAATCTACATCTTAGCCTTTTCAGAATCAAGTCAAAGATCCATTTGCATACAAGCATTCATCATGACATCTACTCCCTTCTCAACCCCCTTGCTTCTCTATATCTCTAGTGGACGTATGCTCTGTGACTTGCCGTACATCGGATCCTGTCACATCAGAAATTCCTAGTGATCTAGTCCACTTTTCTTGTGTTTTTGCATAAGCATCATCACATCCAGACACATTGTCGGATGTATGCTCTATGGCCTGCCGAAATCTCGGATCTTGCTACACCAGAAATCCACATGTGACTAGTCCCATCATGACCGTAGTATCATCATCATCCCTTGAGATTATTTTACCACATTAAGTTGAGACCGCACATTTGTGTGGGCGGAGAGGTGCCTAACACCTTCCCTCTTTGTAGCAGGGTCCCTTACCCGGAATCCGGATCGCGACCGAGGAGTCAATCTAAGGTCGGAGAATATTCGATTTCTCCAACTTTATGTATTAGTGGTTCTAGTGACCGACCATGGGATTACGAGATCATTCGGCTAGTGGCGACTCCAATAATCACAAATCGGCTTAATCACCCCCAAAAGCATCACTACGACACACTTTTACCAAACAACGTGGGCCTTGGATTTTTCGGTGTCTGAGAATGGCGACTCCACTTTGGGATTTTTGCTAGCTCGCACTAGGCGAGACCCGACTCGAAGGTGTGTGGTACTATAATCTCGAGGACATCATCACTTTGCATTCACAAAAAAAAAAAAAAAATCTTTGGCTCATACTTGCTTAGGCAAAGATCCGAACCATGACTACTCGATCCGTGCGGCCATGACTTCTCAAGCAACCCATGAAGAAGAGCGGCACCCCAACCGGCTCTGAAATATCCGCACCCACCACCCACACCCACACCCATACCTACACCCGTACCCTTACCAATAGCTCAGACGAGTTGCCGGCCAATGTCACCACACAAGAGCTACTACTTCCGAACAATGCAAGAGCTCTTGCTTCGCCTAGTGCCAAGTGCCACACCGAATACGCGGATGACCCGGCCTAGTGTGCGAGAACGACTCACTCCCTCAAACTCCTTTTGCCTTCTCTCTCATTCCTCCAAGCCAAATCCTGTGCTCCCTCCCCCGAAGAATCGGCACAAGATCAACAACAATGCACAGCAATCGGGAGTAACCCTCCCCACATCTCTACTCAACACATCACAACAATCCGGTCACGGCACATGCAAATCACGGACAAGAGCGGCGGATGCCCATGAAGGGGCCGGTTTCGAGTCCACTCACTCCCCTAACGGGAGTAACATCCGGGGTGGCGGATACCTCGGGGCGGGAGCCATTTCCGAACATCCCATCCTCCTCAGAAAGGGAGTGGTGTTCAATTCCAACTACCTCCCGCCACCGGAGTCCACCTTCTTTCCATCAAACCCCATTTTGGATCCATATGAAGAAGAAGCGGCACAAGCCCTACGACAGGGGCAAGATACCCGCATGACAAAGTAAGTCGAGAGATCGAGGAGTTACGAGAGCAATTACAAATGATGCAAAGCCGACTTCAAAGACAACAAGGTGGATCACCCATCCACTAAGTTCGGGGACCTCTGTCCCTTCCCAGGCCTTGGGTACCTCCAAATTTTGAGATACCAAAGTTCAAAAGGTATGACGGTAGCGGGTGCCCCACAACACATCTAAAAGCCTTTTGTGGGGAGCTCAATGCGATAGCAGGGAATGATGGGGCTTTAATAAGACTTTTCCAAAATCCTAAAGGGTGACGCTCTGGATTGGTACACCTCACTAGATAGCCACCAAATCGAGACACAGGAAAAACTTTCCCAAGCATTCATGTGAGGTTCTCATACAACACTGAACATGGCTCCAGGAGAGCCGACTTGGCTGCTGAGGCAAAAAAAGCGATGAATCTTTATCGGCATACGTAGGGACGATGGCGAGCTATGGCGGCTCGAATGAGAAACCCCATCGATGACGAAGAGCGGATATCCATGATTGTGCATTCGGCACATCCCGGCATTCGGGATATCGATCTCATATCCGTACGTAAACTTCTCCCAACTCATCCGGCGCCGGAGAACAAGTAGAAGGCTGGGATCGGAGGCTGGAACCATCTCCCCATGGCCACATCAGGCCCCTCAATTAAAAGAAACAAAGTCGAGGGAAAACCCGTTGGATACGGGAATGGAAACAGCACTGCTCCCATGCAACGTACTACTGAAGTTAACAACATCATCGCTAACACTCAAGGCAACCAGTATGCTCTACCACCAGAGCCACGGCAGGACAGGCAGTACTAGCCACAACAGAATAGGAAGTACCAACCCCAGCAAACCCAACAAGGATATCAGGCACAGTCATCTCAACAACAATCACAACAGCCTAGGGGAAATGCGCGAGGACCATACAAGCAAGGAATGTTAGGGAGGAAGTTCACTCCATTGGCACAATCATACGACCAAGTGCTAACAATGCTCATGCAAAAGCAGCTGCTAACACCCCTCCGGCCTCGACTTCCACCGAATCCCTTGCCTCCTGGTTCAATGAAAATCGATCTTGTGCATATCATCGGGCTCTGGTCATCTAACGGACCGCTGCTTCGCTTTGAAACATGCGGTCCAAGATTTGTCGAAAGCCGGAAGGTGCGATCACCCCACAGGCCAGCAATACAGTTCAAGCCAATATTCTCCAAAATCCCCTGCCCTCGCATCAGGCAGGACCCAGCACATCCAGCACCTCTACCGTCAATCACATTGAAGGAGGTCAACCCACACATGCTTATCCACATCATTCCATCCAAGCAATCATGCCCGACACATCCAATCGGACATGGGGACACCAGCAAGCACCATCGCCTGGGCCACAGGTGTCCCTTGAAGCAGCACCAGCTACTCAACCTCTCATATTTCTTGAAGCAGCGCCAACATTTCAGCCTCTCGTAACTTTGGAAACAACACCCAACAGGTCATACCCTCAGAACCTCGCCCTCCAAGGGGCACATTCAACCCCATCCTCGGCATATCCAAAAAGGTTGAATTCTGAACCTGTCATCCTCCCGATAGGTCTCCCTGACCTAACCCTGCTAACCTTGCAAGGGGCACCCTCAGTTCATACCCCGCAATTCCTGATGCCTCACCAACTGGCACATACCCAAAGAATCCCTCCCCCACATCAAAGGAAAGAGGAAAGATCCATGGCCACAACTAATCGAACTTGGCGGCACCTCAAGAGATATCCTTGAGTCTACCTGGCTTGCTCCGGTAATGACCCCTCGGCTTGAAGAACCATTGGCATACTTGGAAGGAAGAGCGGTTCCTTCCTATAACCCGAGCGGTCCATGGCATTATCCCGAATGTGATGAGGTGGGTAACAATGGGAGATACCTCGGGAGAGATAATCGAACCCAAAAGAAACTCGGGAATTTTATCGGGAACCACCAGACAAAGCGACACACTTGCTTATGATATAGCGGCCCAACTCAAAACCATTCCCGCACAAATATCCATCGGGAACTCTTATGTACGTCAAGGTCGCATCGAGAGATCTTTGCGAAGACCTTGAATGATGCCCATATCTCTCTGACATACCTCTGAAATGGTGGCAAGCATGATTGGCCAACTTCTCGCACCACAAGCCATCACCTTCTCGATGATGAGCTACCACGAGGGTCGCGAACATGGCGATCACTAAACATAGTGGCCCACCACAAAATTTCAAGATCCCACTAGTGCTCATTGATAATGGATCAAGTCTCAACGTTTGCCCTTGAGGAACTGTTGAACGGTTAGGGATAGAACCATCCTCCTTCGGACCCGGCACCATGAGTGTCGAGCCTTCGATAATTCCCGAAGGCAAGTAGAAGCGGAAATTGACCTAGAATTACAAATTGGACCGGACATGACCCTTGTCACATTCCGGTCATCGATATTCTGCCTCATTTAACCTTCTCTTGGGCGGCCATGGCTCCATCTTTGTTGGAGCCATCCCATCTACCCTCCACCAAAGGGTTAAATTCCCTTCGGAAATCGGATCATTTCAATCTTGGTGAGCAGAAACCATCCTCCGGTGACGGTCGGTATTCAATGACATTCCGGTGATTGACATTCGGCATACGAGAGGCGATATTCCATATCACGGTTTTGAATTCGAAAAAGTGAACGCGATCGCTAACCCTCGCCCTCTAGGCTGTGAATACGTCATTCCCCCTGTTTGACGATTGATCTAAATTACCGTCAGAGTTCCATGAAAAAGGTATGGTAGTAAGACCGGCACACACTTGCCAATGTACGAGACGGGGAGGCGGGATATCAACCGACACTTAGGAAGATCGGTAAAAAAGCCAAAAAGGGTCAACTATTTAAATGCACACCCATCGAGTTTGTTAAAGTGGGACGGTTCATGAGGGCAAAATGGTATCTCTTGAGGACCAATTTCAAGCACTTAGACTCACAAAACAGACTAGACAAGAGTCTGTCGGCCACCAATAAGGTGGGATCGGATCCTTAGGATGCCGGAGAGAGCACACAGGCCGGGGGCGAGACCCCCGGATCCATCGCATGAAACTAGGGGCATGGAAACGAGTCCATCGGCAAGTGACTCAAAGCCGAGAATGTCCTTTGCGAGCAATGTAGACGAACGGGGACACACCCATTCGAGGGAATACGGGCGAAAACAACCCATCCATTGGGTTGACAAGGTAAGTGGCTTGCTCTGGATTGGACGAATGTTCAAATCCCGTCCCAATCCGAGAACAAGAAGAACTTCAACTCCTGGGCACAGAGGTCGAAACAGAATCGGATTCTGAGCCCAGCCCAGCAGACATCATGGTCATCGAGACAGGTGACCCGCAGGAAAAAATGGAGCAGATCAATGCAAGATCGAAAGAAGAAAGGAGCACAGAATGGTCGGCCATCCCCTAACAATTGAATCGGCTAGCGAACCATTCGCTAGCACCGACCTAAAAAAAAACGCCAATGTAAATAGCAATTGGTATCCCGAACCGGACAAGACCAATCATGGTTTGCAACACCGTCCTGTTCAGGATATCTTAGCAACACCAAAAAATCAAAAAATCCTTCAAACACAAAAACATCAGATATTTTCAAAAATACAAAAACATCATATATTCCCCAAAATCACAAAACATCAAAAAAATTCCAAAATACAAAAACAATAGAAAATTTTTCAAAAATCAACATGCCCAGAACAATTCTCATGACAAGCATGAGTTTGAAGTCGACTCATATGATTTTGATCTAGAGTTGGACTTTGAACTCATGGGTTTGGATGAAGCCATGGATGAGGGAAATGATGATACCGCTCTCGAATTCGAGGTTTCCCTCGAAAAATTTGAAACAAAGGCCAATGTTGTAGCAGATGACTTCGAAATTGTGAACTTAGGGTCGGTGGAATCCCCCAGGGAAGTGCGTATCGGAAATCGCTTCCCCCAGAATACAAGCGGAAGATGATGGAGTTTCTGAAGCGAGGTTGTCCAACTTTGCTTTCTCCTACGAGGACATGCCAGGGCTCGATGAAAAGTTGGTGGTGCATCATCTGCCGACCAAGCCAGAAATGAAGCCAGTCAAGCAAAAGCTGCGAAGGATGAAGCCAGAATGGGCCTTGAAAATCCGTGATGAAGTCATCAAGCAATACAATGCGGGATTTCTGGTAGTCTCCAACTATCCGGAATGGCTCATAAATATCGTGCAGTTCCCAAAAAGATGGGAAAGTCGAATGTGCATCGACTTTAGGGACCTCAACAGAGCAAGCCCTAAAGATGACTTCCCTTTGCCTCATATCGACACCTTGGTAGATATCTTCTTGGACACAAGATCTTCTCCTTCATGGACGGTTTCTCGGTTATAATCAGATCAAGATGGCGTCGAAGACCGTGAGAAGACCTCCTTCATCACGCCATGGGGAACTTTCTGTTATCGGGTCATGCCCTTTGGGCTGAAAAATGCAGGAGCTACATATCAGCGAGCCATGACTGCCTTGTTTCATGATATGATAAACAAGGAAATGGAAGTTTATGTGGACGACATGATTGTCAAATCTCGCACGATCGAAGGACACTTTGAAGATCTCAAAAAGCTCTTCGACAGGCTGGAAAAGTTCAAGCTCCGCCTCAATCCACAAAAATGTGTCTTCGGTGCTGGCCGAGGAAATGCAAGCACAGGCTTCGTTGTCGGCGAAAGACGGTATCGGGGTGGATGAAAACAAAACCAAAGCTATCATCAAGATGCCACCACCCAAGGCGAGAAAGAAATTCGGGGCTTCCTCGGGCGAATCAATATATCGGTAGATTCATCGCACAACTCACTCGGTCTGCGAACCCATATTCAAGGCATTCTGAAAGAACTCTCCAAAAAGAATGGAATGACGGCCCAAGCGGCCTTCGATAAAATCAAAGATATTTGCTAAATCCTCCGGTGCTCGTGCCGCCTACTCCCGGGTAGGCCACTTACTGTGTATATCTCTGTCGCGGCGGAAGCAATCGGATCGTCCTCGGCCAACACGACGATACGGGAAGAAAGGAGCAAGCGATCTACTATCTAAGCCGACGGTTTACAAGCTACGAAGCCAAATATTCCGGCTTAGAAAAACATGCCTCGCCCTAGTTTGGGCAACACAACGGCTAAGGCAATACATGATCGCTCACCCGATACTTACGCTTTCGCCGCATGGATCCGTTGAAGTACTTGTTCGAAAAACCGGCACTAACGAGGCGGGATCGCAAAATGGCGACTCTTGCTTTCGAGTTTGACATCACATATGTCACCCGAGAGGCAATCGAGGGCAAGCAACGGCCGATCATTTAGCGACACACTCCACCTTGCCCAACTACCAACCTTTGAAGACCTTCTTCCCCGACGAGGACATCCTCCCGGATCGAGGGAGAAGAGGAAAGAAAGAAACGGGAGAATGGACACTCTTCTTCGACGGAGGCTGCATGACGCGAAGGGAGTGGAGTAGGCGCCATACTCTACTCCCCGAAGATGTCCCGTTCCTATATCCGGAAGACTAGCATTCAGTGCACCAACAATGTAGTGAATATGAGGCATGCATCGCCGGTCTAAGAGAAGCCATCATCCTCAACGTAAAGAAGTTACGAGTCTTCGGAGATCGCAACTCATCATCAACCGGATAAATGGCGATTGGAAGACCAAGGATGAGAAGGCGATTCCTTATCATGTCTATCTGGAAAATTTGATCGAGGAGTTCGAAGAGATCACATTCTCTTACATGCCTCGGGTCAAGAAATCGGTTTGCGGACGCTCTGGCTACCCTCGCTTCAATGTTGGAAATCCCAAAAGGAGTTCTTTGAATGGGAACTCAACTTTGTCGAACTCCAAGAGGAACACACGTCTACAAATCGAAGAAGCGAGCACGCCCCAAATGATCGGCCATGGTACACGGATATCAAAAAATACCTCGAACATCGAAGTACCGGAAGGAATGCGGCTCGGCGATCGACGTACAATCTGAAGATTAGCGGCTCGGTTCGTGATCACTTGGGGTATCCTCTACAAGCGATCCTTCAACCAAGTCCTCCTCCGTGTCTCGACGAGACGAGCGGCCTGATTATGTCGAGAAATCCACGAAGGACTATGCGGCCCGCATATGAATGGACACATGATGGCAAAGAGATCCTACGACTCGGCTACTGCGGCTTACAATGGAGACAGTTGTTGCAAGCACGTCGGGAGATGCTTCAAGTGTCGGGAGCATGCGAACCAAATCCATGCGCACCTTCCGAACTCTACAACTTGACGGCACCATGGCCCTTCTTACGTATGGGGACTCGACATCATAGGTAAGATCAGCCCTAAAGCCTCAAACGGGCATGAATACATCTGGTGGCAGTAGATTACTTCACTAAATGGATAGAAGCAGCATCCTACACCACTATCACAGCATCTCATGTGGTCAAATTCATGAAGAACAACATCATTAGCCGATATGGGGTCCCTCAAGCCATTATCACTGATAACGGAACTCCGTTCGTCAATAAAAGGATGGGCGATTTCCTCGACAAGTTTAAAATTCAACGCCATCGGTCGAGCCCCTACCGCCCTCAGATGAATGGTGGGGTGGAAGCCGCAAACAAAACTATCATCCGCATACTCGAAAAGATGGTGAAGACATATCGTGACGGTCGAAATGCTTCCTTATGCACTCGGGCTTATCGCACGTACGTACGGTCTTCTACGGCGCAACTCCATATGGGCTCGTTTACGGAATGGAAGCAGTACTACCGGTCGAAATGAAATCCCATCACTACGGATACTCTTTGGAAAGTGAAGTCGAGGAAGGCGGTGGCAACAAGCAAGGTACGATCAGCGCATCGGCGGATGAGAAGCGCATGCGGGCGCTAAACCACTCCCAATGCTATCGAAGAAGGATCACTCGAGCTTCAACAAGAGAGTCCGGAAGAGAGTTTCAAAGTCGGTGACATGATCATGAAACGTATCCTGCCGCCGCATTTGCCGGATCCCGGAGGAAAATTCAAACCATTGTGGGACGGACCACGATCATTCGGGAAGTACTCCCGGGAGGCGCTCTTCGGCTCACCAATCGAAAGCGAGGATCTTCCCGAGCCCATCAACGCCGACAATGTAAAAATCTATCACGGGTAACCCTACCTAACTTTGTCAATGATTACAATCGAAAGGCTGCATCTCTCACCTCTTTACCAGAAATAAAACTGTATATATCCACCAATTACCCTTTTTCGAAATACCCATCATGTCCCAAAAAAAAAAAAGAAAGAAAGAAAAACAAAAAAAAAAAGAAAGAAAAAGAAAAAAAGAAAAGACAAAAAGAAACCTCAAAAAAAAAAAACAAAAAGAAAGCAAAGAAATCCATCCGCATCCCTAAAAATCTATCTGTATCCCCAAATAATTTCAAGCGACTTACGATTATGATTAAAGACAAGGACACGGCGGGTAGCCGATCGGCCCGGCTATGACGGAAGTTCCCTGTCACTCCTAGCACTTCGACAAAACCAAAAAAAAAAAAAAAATAAAGGCATGCCTAAGCGAAAGGCGAGTTGAAAACACGAAAAGGCGGCTCGAGTAAAAACAGCAAGCATGTAGCGGACTTGGTGAAAACCTGAAAGGGCGCCAAGGGTAAAAATAGCATAAGCTGCCAAGGGGCAGGCAAGATCAAAACCCGGGACGTAGTGAAAATCCGAGAGGACACTACGGGCAAAAATGACGGGAAGAGCCAGACGTAGTGAAAACCTGAAAGGGCGCTACGGGTAAAAATGGCAAGAAATAAAAAATGAAATAAAAGTGCAGGAACAGAAGAAGCCGAGGCAGCAAATGACACAACAAGATACAAAGAAGGATCAACTTGGATCGGTACTCCATCGAGATCTTTGTTCAAATCCGAGGATGCAATCCGGACACCGTCTCAAGAAACCAAGACCCCAAGGAGCACAGTCTAGAATACTGTACACAACGTGGGCTGAGCCCAAGAGTCTGATCCCAATCAGCCAAAGTATTAATCCAAACATGAGTAAACATGGCACGAACAAAATATTTCATTTTCTTAAATCATTTCGCAAATACTGCTTGTCTTTCCCTTTATAACAAAAATCCTCAGTGCATACAAAATAAGTAGTCAATCAACGGCGAAATTGCGGGTAAGCCCCTACCTCTCATATGCCAACAATCTCTCCACTGAGCCTCTCTATCTCCATGCGCGGTAGAAGATCTCATCCCTATCCAGACGATGTGACACAAGCATGCTCTCATCGTATCGCCGCTCTACGGCTAATCGGCGGGCCATGTCCTCACACGAGTGGCGAAGCACAGCAATCTCACTAATCAGATGGCCATGTGTAGCTAGCAGGAATGAAGGATCAATGAAGGGCCGCTCCTCAAAAGCCTCGAAAGAATCAATAACGCAGGAGGAAGACGAAGCGGTGTCACCTATCATATCACGATCGGCGGCCTCATACGCAAGTGCCGACTGGAACACGACGATACAACGGCGCTCTGCTACCCATCGGGTATGGTGCGAGTCGCCATAGGAGGAGCCCAAGACTCGAGGCCTAGGCGTCGCATCCAAAGAACCACGCCGGAAATCCGGACTCGCCTATACTGAGGATGTCAAATCGGATGGAAGAGACGAATGTCCAAATCCGAGAAAAGGCGAACTGCGGGATATCTGCCGAAACCAAACGGCGAAGGAAGCGTATGGGATGATAGGAACGGCATCCCACGAAGGCCAAGCAACGGTAAAGGAGTGCGAGCCACTACGGATCGGGGGCGCTCGACGGAGCCAAGTAGCCTCCCGGTGATCTCCCACCCTCGAAGCTCGAGAAAGCATGCGGCGATACAATGACTCCGTGGCCTCAGCACCATACGGAAGGTCGTCGAGCAACAAGCGCAACACGTCATTACGACGAGAATCAGGAAATGCAAGCACAGGAGTCATGTACAAGTGCTCCCATAACCATACCTGGGAGAAACTCAAATTAAGCTCAAAATATCAAAAATATATATATATATATAGGATGCATGAGAAAGAGGCAAAAGAGCAGAAAGTACCTGAAGAAATGAGCAGCAGCCTCTGAGGATGCGGGTATGCCCAAGGGAACACTCAGTCAGCCCCAAGAAAAGCTCGGCCAGCACGACCGAAATGATGCTCCTGCGACAAAGAACGCATCGGAAGACGTCTAGCAAAACTACCGGCGACGATCGTCTCCATCACGAAAAAACGGCTCGGCCAGGTGCAAAATATCGGTGCATTCGAGCACCTTGAAGGCGACGATCGGATCCAGGCCTCCCACGGCCGGTGAAGCGGCGGTCATATAAAATCTCCGAGAGAAAGCTCACCAACTCCGCCCTCTGCAGTAGGAAGATCAATGAGAAATCGAACCAGGCAACCAGATCAGAAGGGCAAACCAACTCGACAAAGGAATGTACGCCTCCGGGCCGGGAGAAGGCTGACAGACGCGCAAACTCCTCCAACGATGGACCCAGCTCCAGATCATTGAAAGAAAACAGGTTCAGGGATGGTACCCAGTCAAACAATGCCGCACTCAGCAGTCGCCAGTCTAAGCGGATTCGGTGAAGGTGGAGAACCTCTCGAAAGCCCAAGAGTCCAACTCGAAGATCTCGGACTCGGTCAAACTGTCAATCCAAATATGTAATCGCTCGGAACGGGTGTCACGCGGGCTGCAATCGACAAGTCCCGAACAGGCACACCCTCAACAATCGAATCCCGGGGCCACCAATGGGTCATCAAAAATGGCATACCCTCATCTAAAGATCGATCTCGTGGTGGAGGAAAAAGCCGAGACGCGCCCATCGCATCTCGCGGTGTATCCCGAAAAAGCCTCAACGGGAGGACACGAGTCCCCGAGCAAGCTGCTACGTCGGGAGGTGTGCAAAATGAAGAAGCCCCAATAGGCTGCAACATCGGTGCATCCCGGTGGCACATAGGAGCTACATCTGTCGCGACGCGGGAGGCGGCGGACTATCGCCTCGAAATCTGTGCCAAAAATCTGACTCAGGCCGCCTGTCGAAAGTCCATCATCTACCAAGTCCAAACTATCTAAAACACCAAGAGGAAGCCCGTCATCTACTAAAATCTGATCCACACCATCCATGCCATCCATAACCATCCCCCATCAAGCAAGCCATCCACACCATCCATAGCAATCCTCCCATCCATCAAGCCATCCACACCATCCATAGCGATCATCCCATCCATGTCATCCATAACCATCCCTCCATCAAGCAAGCCATCACACCATCCATAGTGATCATCCCATCCATGCGATCCATCCCTCCATCAAGCAAGCCATCCACACCATCCATAACCATCCCATCCATGCCATCCATAACCATCCCTCCATCAAGCAAGCCATTCACATCCATAGCGATCATCCCATCCATGCCATCCATAACCATCCCTCCATCAAGCAAGCCATTCACACTATCCATAGCGATCATCCCATCCATGCCATCCATAGCCATCCCTCTATCAATCAAACCATCCAACCCCATCAGCCCATTAGTAGGAAGAAGATCCAAGCCATAAGTGGTGCTCATTCCTTCAAAAGGGCCCATCAATTCCTCATCTACCCCATAAACTCCTCATCATTTATGGAGCCACCCACCTTTTCACCACCAATAAACACACCCAAATCATCATCATGATTGGCCATGATGAGTCAGAAAAGGAGAAAGGAACAAGGGATGGATGAGGACAAAGAAGAAAGGACAAAATAGAGACAAAAGGATGATCGAGAAAACGGACGGACGAGAATGCTTGGGAGGAAGGGACAAAGGGAATGAACGAGGAAGAAGCGAGGGCTTCTTTGGAAGAAAAAAGATGGACGGGGCGTGTCGGATTACCGCTAGCGGTATTCGAGTCCGTTTCGAAACAGAGGTGTCATCAACTTGAATCAACTGCGGCACTTTGACGAACAGGCGAAACGGGCAAATGTCAACGGGCGGTAGTCCGACTACGCCGGCGGCGGTCCGGTCAGTCCGCCGTGGCGGTCGGACTACCGCTCGGCCCAGTTCAAGTACAATTCGGACGGAGTCTACTCGGGAGGGTAGAAAACAAGTAATTTGCTCCTATGTGCATGATTAGATAAGAACAACTGTGAAAGCAAAAGACAATGCCAAACAAACTAAAATTTTATATCAAATGAAGGAGATTATACAGCCGATGAACTAATTGTCATCCGGAAAATAGGTGTCACTATCCTTGCTATGAAAATGAGGTCCCAAGATCCCTCCTCCAGCAAAGCGGGCACCACCACCAGGAGCATAACCAGGCTGAAGAATCGGACCCATGCCGTACTGCTCGCTCCAAGAGCTGTACTCTCTGTCTGGGTCAACAAAGGTGCTGGCTTCATAACCCTCCAAAGCAGCAACTAGCTCTCTCTGTGGCACAGATCTCCAATCAGATGGTCCAGATGGCGGACTAAGCGGGACCAAAGGGCTGCCAGTCAGCTGCCAAAAAAGTCTCTCTCCCAGATACCATTTGGTCACCAGCGGATCCTCCAGGATGCGGCGTCGTCGAGAGGCCTGAAAAGCCTCCTGTGCACCAGGAGTAAGAGCTGCGTTCGACTGAAGGTATGGCCGAGTATGAAACTGCAAAAGAAAAAAAAAGGGGTAAAGATTGTCAGACATGCAGAAAGCAACATATGGGCAATACAGGGCAAGACGGATCGCTCACATCGTCAGGAACGAGGGCATCAACATTCGACCTCCAAGCAAGATCAGAAAACAAACGTGTACGGCTGCGGTTATCCTTGTACCACAACATCATGCGCGGGAATGGAGGCGAATGATTAATCAGAGTGGGTGCCAGGTGAGGAAAGTGATCAAAAAAGCAAACCTGCGCTACACCAAAATTAAGAGGAGACACACCAGACCATCCTCAAGGAAAAGATGAGAAAAGATCTCGAGAAAGTACCTCAATGGTAGGTAAAAACCGGTCGGAGCGGCGATCGCGGCCGGCCTTATCCCCTTCGACCCTTCGTACAAATGCGCCAAGAGGGCTGCATTCCAGTTGTACGGTATGGGAAAAGTAATGTCGCCACAGCGATAACAAACGGGAACTCACTAATTCATTCCCATGGCAGAAGATCATCGCTCCCATGGTATATAAAATCAGGGCCCGAGCTTTTATCACAGTGCGACTTCGGTCTCGAGGATGCGCTGGCGAAATTCGAGGAAAGCCACAAAAGTTTAAATCGATGGCCCGAAAATTAGTGGCATCGGCATCATCCTAATAGCTCCATCCAGTCATCCTCGGTAGGTCTTGGAAGGTCCTCCTCAAAGGGCACAGAGACCACCATCATATCTAAGACCCAGCTGCATATATATGTCATATGGGGTGATCCCCCACTCTCAGAAGGGCAGCTGGAATGTATGTGTCTCGGGGTGCCATCGCTCGGCCAAGGCAGATAAGAGCGACATGTTCGTCTTGCTTAGACGAACCCGGAAAAAGATGCGCAAAGTGCGCTCCCGAGACCTCGAAGAACAAAGGTGAGGATCATGAAACCGGTCGAGGCAATGCCTCCCGACCCCACGCCCTCTAAGAATCGCGAGCGCACCACCTTCCCGAGCTACATCGAAAGATGCTTGACCCTCCGCGGACACGAAACATGGGTCGGTCGAATCTTGAGACGGACCGGCCTCATTCTACCTCGACGGGGCATCTTGCACGGTGCAAAGCCTACAGTGAGTTCCATGTCAAGCCCATACCTCAAAGATCCATCTCAAAAGCCCACTTTCAAGGACAATCTTAAAAGGCCAAAAAAAAAAAAAAAAAAAAAAAAAAAAAAGGGTCCATGGTGAAAGGCCCATTTCGGAGCCCACGTCCACAAACTCACCTTGAGAGCATGTTTTCCCGTTAACCCATTCCAAAGCTAAATCCTCTTCAAAGTCATTCCACTTGTAAAATCAAAGGCTCACTCAAAGATCAAGGTCCATTCCAAAAAAAAAAAAGGGAGGGCCATTTCGGTAGATCCATCCATGATCCAATGGTCCCGATCACTCATACATAGTCTAGATCATTTCATCCAATGGTCCGGATCCATCATCCATCTCATGGTCTAGATCATCCACACATGGTCCAGATCATCCATCCGATGGTCTAGATCGTCCACACATGATCTAGATCAACGGTCCAGATCACCCATCATCCATCCATTCATACATGATCTAGATCAACGGTCCAGATCATCCATCATCCATCCATTCATACATGATCCAGATTAATGGTCCAGATCATCCATCATCCATCCGTCCATACATGATCCAGATTAATGGTCCAGATCATCCATCATCCATCCATTCATACATGATCCCGGATTAATGGTCCAGATCATCCATCATCCATCCATTCATACATGATCCAGATTAATGGTCCGGATCATCCATCATCCATCCGTCCATACATGATCCAGTTAATGGTCCGGATCATCCATCATCCATCCGATCCATACATGATCCAGTTAATGGTCCGGATCATCCATCATCCATCCATTCATACATGATCCGGATTAATGGTCCAGATCATCCAT